>OZ025240.1:9009126-9051626 GCA_964019155.1 Osedax fenrisi
TCGTTAATGTTTACTTACATATATATCAATGGTAACGCCCTATTCTTACCATAGATATCAGTGGTAACGCCCCCTATTCTCACCTTAGATATCAGTGGTAATACAACACCCTATTCTCACCATAGATAACCTCAAGGTACACAGTGATCGAGATCAACTGGTTGCTGAGTAAACTCGTAGATCTGAACATGTTGCTGTCTAATCACATGGAGATTGAAAAGTTTTTTAACCATACATATACACACATGTACTCGTATACATATACACACACATACACTTAGTATTGTGAGTTAATAAAAAACACGTTTTAAACAGACGTTTTAAACGCGTTTTAAACCGTTTTAAACATGGAATAAAAAACGAAAAAAACAGAATAAAAACAAGAGACATAAATTTATACATATATTTATTTAATTGTTAATATTTAAATTTAAATTTAAATTTAATTTGACAAATAATAATTTCTCTGCTCTTTTTTTGATATAATAAATTGTATACTAATTGAAAAATTAATGATTATTTAATATATGTATAAAATAAATGTATACAAATATAATATTATTATTATAATATTAAAGTTAAATTAGATTTCTTTTATGTTTTGATATAATAAATTGTATAATAATATATATTATATTTAATATTAAATAAAAAAATAGTATGAATTTTCATATTTTTTTAATAATAATTATTATAATATATTAATATATAAAATAAATATGAAAGTTCATAATATATATTATTATATAATTTATTATATCAGAACATAAAAGAAATCTAATTTTACTTTATTATTTATAATAATTTATTTAAAAATAAATATGAAAGTTCATACAGCTTTTATAATATTAATTATATAATGTATCTATAGATTGTGATACAATCTCCATGTCTATAACATTAAATAATACAGAAATACTCAGTTTTATATTTTAACAAAATAAATATTATAATTATTATAATTGTCATACAAATGTATAGTTTGACAATATGATTTAATGATGCTAATAATACAGATAATATATTATTTGAATTATTACTGATTATTCATATAATATGTACTTACTTTATTATTATTTTATTATTTAACAACATATCTACTTTATTTAAATAATTTTATTTTTTATAACAGAAAAAAAACGGATAAAAAACGAATAAAACAAATTAAAAACGAAAAAAACCGTTTAAAACATATTTTAAACAAACATTAATAAAAAACACGTTTTTTACAACACTACATACACTACACTAAATCACATACGTGTGTGTTGGATATACACACATACATTGATATGTACACACACACACACACATCAACACACACATACTCACTCATATACATACACATATTCACACTCATACATATACATACATACATAAACATATGCGTAGGTGACCTTCTTGATGATAATATTTAGTATACATACAATTATAACATTATTACTAGTGATTTAAATTTTGCCCATTTTTCATTATATTGAGACAATCAAATCCTAAATTTCATTATCTCTAGACTCTCGAGATAATGAAAGTTTATAATAAATATTATATTAAACCCACAAAATTGACTGTTTGATTGGTACAGTAGGATAATACAATTTACATAGGTTTACATATATATTTGGTGTTGGTAATATTTAGTTTACTTATGTTATCAGTGGTATCCATTATAGTAATATATTATCCATTAATTATATTTATATACATTTTTAAATATTATATTTGTTTTACACAAATATCCAACATTAATTTACTAAAACCCAGAACCGATCTTGAACCATTTTTTAAACCCGATCTCATTAAATTTTGTTTGAAACCGGAATTGGAACCCGAAACCGAGTCCGGGTTAAATCACTAATTACTACTAATACTATATTGCTTAGATCAGGAATGGTTCCCATATTTTTTCATCATGACCCTTTTTTTGATAATTATTTGATTATTTTTTTTAAAATATATCATGACCATCCTATCTAAATTTGTAAATTTGCACGAATTAAACCTTCGTGCACTTTATATAGAATTCATACATGCACAAATTTAAGTAAAAACTATAAAGGCTATAAAAGCTATTAGTCAAATATCCGAAATTATATTGGTGATTTTTTTGGTGATCTTTAATTTAATTACTTAATTATTTAATAATTAATTTTAAACTAAAACCATTTTATTATTTTTATATTGTTTATTTTAATTTAAAATCAATTGTTTTCTTTCTTGGAGCATTATCGCCCATGTTCTTTACTTTTCCATAATTTTTACAGAATTTATATACTACAGGTTTAACTATTCCTCTCTCTGGCTGCCTTTTGCTAATCTAAGTCCGTATTTTATTATGTGGGTTTCGAGAAAATGGTATTCACATTTTTTCTAAATTATATAAGTAAATAAAAAATAAATAGAATAAAATTAATACATATTATAATTTATAATCTTTGGTAAATAAACTAAAAATAGATAAGTTTAAAAAATATAATAATAAATTTTAAATATTCTAGTCTATAATATATATTAGTAAATTTACGTGCATTTTATTATATAGTATTCGTGCACATTGGTTTATTCGTGCAAAATGCACGAATCTAGAGAAGCCTGACCATGACCCAATGACAAATTTTATTTGATTAAACTTCAGTCATATATATATATATATAAATATTTGTAGAAATTGGCTAATGACCCTACAAAAAACCCAATGACCCATATTTGGGTCACATGACACATAAGTTGGAAACCACTGGCCTAGATCAATATTTATAATCATAATTACACCCTATATTGTGAACAATCAGCGTTGTGTTCATCCTGTTAGTTATGTTATACCTCACCTGTTCTCCTGTCTCCTACATCTATAGTACATAACAACTATGATGTAATACATACATATGATGTAACGATAATTAAATAAAATTGTACAGGCATTCGAACCAGAGGACAACATACGAACGAGAATCTATTCCCAGACGTTAGTACATTGATAACATCATTGTAGTTGTAAGAATAATACCTTCACTACAAACACTTACGTACAATTATGTAATTAGATTTTGGATACATTTTTTATTTATAATGTCATTTTTTTCAAACTATACACTTTTAAAATATAAAATAATATGATTTAAATTATTATTTATATAATTTATCTAAGTATTCATTAATATAACAAAGTAATAGGATATGTTGGTTTTAATTTCAATAAATATCTATGAGGTTAGAAAAGCTAACTTATATTGCATGTAATTTAATAGAA
Source organism: Osedax fenrisi (assembly GCA_964019155.1). Classification (NCBI taxonomy): domain Eukaryota; kingdom Metazoa; phylum Annelida; class Polychaeta; order Sabellida; family Siboglinidae; genus Osedax; species Osedax fenrisi. The sequence goes on from OZ025240.1 coordinate 9,012,377, forward strand.
TAATGAGAACATTATTAATATTTTTCGTATAGTCAAAACTAAATCTATTTCAGTGATTTCGATACTGTTATTAATTACGTTACGTAGAGTGGAGTTTTCTGTTTCTTTTCTTGATTTTGAAATATTCTTTATAAATATAAATTTTAAATTATATATTATAAAAGCTTTAAAAAGTGTAAAAAAATAAAGCTTCACGCATTTAATATAATATCAAGTACAAATAAATAACATAACATATTATAAAATAATATCATAAATAATGTATGTAATTTAATAAATAGAATATGTACTTATGTGAATAACCTTAAATTTATCAGAAAATTTTTTAATGTATTTTTTCAGATAATAGCGCATGTAAATGGATCTTAAGAATACTAATACTTAATTACTTACTTAATTTAATTTAGATTTCTTACTCGACCAGATACTCGTTTGATTCCAGACCTACGGCTTTACCGTCTATTAGTTTTTCCTTTACCTTGCTTTATTCTTCAGTTGTGAAGTGTCCAATTTTTATAGCGAGGGTATTTTCACTTATAGTTTTAATTTGTATTGAACTTATTTCTTATTCTTGATTAGTATTTGCTTGAAGTGTTCATACAATTTTTTTACACGGTCTTCTTTACTATTATGATAAGGCCTATTATAGCATTGATTTTCCTTTTTTGAATAATAATAATAATAATAATGATGAATCTTAACAATAATAATATTATTGAATATGATAGCAACAACACCAACAACACAATACCAATAACAACACTAACCTCTAACTATAAAGCCCAACTCGTGTACAGAACGAGCGCATTCCTTCGAGACGGCCTCCCTACGACAGCTACAGACCCTAGTGGTACGAGTGGGAGAAGTTTTGAACATGTGGCTAACACTGTGCGATCACCATATCTATGAGATCTATAACTCACTGTCGCAGGTTATGTAACACCCCCCGATAGCCAATCGTAATCAGTGTGTATGTTATTTAGTCGATTCATACATATATTACAATTATAATGTATATATATAAATAAAGTATTTTTTAATGTGATTCTAATTTCCCGTTTACGATATAATATTTAAAAACATTACTTATAATCTATTTTTAGTAAAGTAAATACATATTTCGCGTGATACACCAACAAGAACAACATACTCTAGTTGTTCTAGTTGTTATTGATGTTAGTGACCTTCCCTTGTACAGCGACCAGCTATCATAACGAAGTCTATCATACCTGTCTAGCTATAGCTTACAATATCTATAGCCCCCCTCCATCCATTGCTAATGATCACACTCACTCACCTAACAGTCGGGTAAAGATGAGTTCAACACGTTAACCCTGCAGACACTGGTACTAGGTGGTAAACCTGTTAGTATTTGTGTGTGTGTGTTGTTGTTGTTGTTAAATTTATTTATTTAAGTACATCATAATAATAATAATTCTATAATGTGGATCCAACAATATATATATCACATATAGATACAAATAGTGAATGTATATAATTCGCACGATAATATTACGATGCGAAACGAACATCAATGTTGGGCGATAAGAAATTGTTTTAAATTATTTTTTTTGTCACTATGTTAGACTGACAAATTTGTTTTGGTTAAATTTCCTTTCTCTCTAATTTAATTTTATTTCATTATAATCTAGTATTAATTATTATAATTTAAATAATAAATTTACTATTTATATTTACTAATTACACTTCATATTACTTTTTAATAATAAATATAGATATATAGATAACGTTTATATTATAGTTTATTGTTGATCATAATATTTCATACTGTTTATTAATAATTGATAATAACGGTACAATATTGAACAATAATATAACTAGTAGTAGTCCATCACTTAACACTAACCGTACCCCCATCACCCCCACCCCTCAACCCTCACCCCACTCCCACCCACAGTTGAGTATGCGTCTACTATCAGTGGTGATAGAGATGCACGTGAAGAATGACACGCCCACAGATAAGATCAGTGAGAACCTGTGCATCCATTGCCCTTCGCTGTACAATAAGAGCGACGCGATATCTTCCAAGGTCAATAGCACTTGTAAACTGTTCACTCTATACATACTATCTTCTCTCTTCTAATGTGTAATGTTATTTATAGAAACATCACATGCAATATATACTAGTGTTGCCATTTAATTTCGAACTTTGAACTAATGACCTAATATATAAAACCCAAACTTGAACCCAATTATTTGAGTTTCATTTAACTCAAACTTATACTAATACTCTATACATCCCTCTGTCTCACACACTATCTCCTCTCTTTAAATGTGTAATGTTTGCTATATACACATTCATTAGTGATCTAATACGGCCTAGCCTATTGCAGGAGTTACATATTAGAGTGTAATACTGCGTAGAATATATTCATAAACATTTGTATAATATTAGCGTAAGAATAAGCTATACATATCTGAATATATATATATATATTTATACATATGATATATAGAATTTTAATGTGCTCGTTAAGGGTATGTTTACACAGTTAATAAAATAATCGTAGATAAGAATCTGATGATTTATCGTCATATCGATCAAGGTAATCTACTACCACATTTTCATTGTGTCATGTTTTATTGTTATATGTTAGCAAATGTAATAATCACCAATACCCCACACACACACACACTAGCACATGTAATAATCATCAGCAATACCCCCCCACACACTAGCACATGTAATAATCATCAGCAATACCCCCCCCCACACATACACTAGCACATGTAATAATCATCAGCAATACCCCCCCCCCCCCCAATACACTAGCACATGTAATAATCATCAGCAATACCCCCCCCCCCCACACACTAGCACATGTAATAATCATCAGCAATACCCCCCCCCCCCCCACACACTAGCACATGTAATAATCATCAGCAATACCCCCCCCCACACACACTAGCACATGTAATAATCATCAGCAATACCCCCCCCCACACACTAGCACATGTAATAATAATCACCAATACCCCCCACACACACACACTAGCACATGTAATAATCATCAGCAATACCCCCCCCCCCACACACTAGCACATGTAATAATCAGCAATACCCCCCCCCCCCACACACTAGCACATGTACTAATCATCAGCAATACCCCCCCCCCCACACACACTAGCACATGTAATAATCATCAGCAATACCCCCCCCCCCACACACTAGCACATGTAATAATCATCAGCAATACCCCCCCCCAATACACACTAGCACATGTACTAATCATCAGCAATACCCCCCCCCCAATACACTAGCACATGTAATAATCATCAGCAATACCCCCCACACACACACACTAGCACATGTAATAATCATCAATACCCCCCCCCACACACACTAGCACATGTAATAATCATCAGCAATACCCCCCCCCCACATACACACTAGCACATATAATAATCAGCAGCAATACCCCCCCCACACACTAGCACATGTAATAATCATCAGCAATACCCCCCCCCCCACACACTAGCACATGTAATAATCATCAGCAATACCCCCCCCCCCCCACACACTAGCACATGTAATAATCAGCAATACCCCCCCCCCCACACACTAGCACATGTAATAATCATCAGCAATACCCCCCCCCCACACTAGCACATGTAATAATCATCAGCAATACCCCCCACACACTAGCACATGTAATAATCATCAGCAATACCCCCCCCCCCCCACACACTAGCACATGTAATAATCATCAGCAATACCCCCCCACACACTAGCACATGTAATAATCATCAGCAATACCCCCCCCCCACACACACTAGCACATGTAATAATCATCAGCAATACCCCCCCCCAATACACACTAGCACATGTACTAATCATCAGCAATACCCCCCCCCCAATACACTAGCACATGTAATAATCATCAGCAATACCCCCCACACACACACACTAGCACATGTAATAATCATCAGCAATACCCCCCACACACACTAGCACATGTAATAATCATCAGCAATACCCCCCCCCCACACACACTAGCACATGTAATAATCATCAGCAATACCCCCCCCCCACACACACACTAGCACATGTAATAATCATCAGCAATACCCCCCCCCACACACTAGCACATGTAATAATCATCAGCAATACCCCCCCCCCCCACACTAGCACATGTACTAATCATCAGCAATACCCCCCCCACACACTAGCACATGTAATAATCATCAGCAATACCCCCCCCCCCCCACACACACTAGCACATGTAATAATCATCAGCAATACCCCCCACATACACACTAGCACATGTAATAATCATCAGCAATACCCCCCCCACACATACACTAGCACATGTAATAATCATCAGCAATACCCCCCCCCCCCAATACACACTAGCACATGTAATAATCATCAGCAATACCCCCCCCCACACACACTAGCACATGTAATAATCATCAGCAATACCCCCCCACACACACTAGAACATGTAATAATCATCAGCAATACCCCCCCCCCCCACACACACACTAGCACATGTAATAATCATCAGCAATACCCCCCCCCCCCCCCCCACACACTAGCACATGTAATAATCATCAGCAATACCCCCCCCCACACACTAGCACATGTAATAATCATCAGCAATACCCCCCCCCCCAATACACACTAGCACATGTAATAATCATCAGCAATACCCCCCCCCACACACACTAGCACATGTAATAATCATCAGCAATACCCCCCCACACACACTAGAACATGTAATAATCATCAGCAATACCCCCCCCCCCCACACACACACTAGCACATGTAATAATCATCAGCAATACCCCCCCACACACACACACTAGCACATGTAATAATCATCAGCAATACCCCCCCACACACTAGCACATGTAATAATCATCAGCAATACCCCCCCCACACACACACTAGCACATGTAATAATCATCAGCAATACCCCCCCCCCACACATACACTAGCACATGTAATAATCATCAGCAATACCCCCCCCACACACACACTAGCACATGTAATAATCATCAGCAATACCCCCCCCCCACACATACACTAGCACATGTAATAATCATCAGCAATACCCCCCCCACACACACACTAGCACATGTAATAATCATCAGCAATACCCCCCCCCCACACACACACTAGCACATGTAATAATCATCAGCAATACCCCCCCCCCACACACACTAGAACATGTAATAATCATCAGCAATACCCCCCCCCACACACACTAGCACATGTAATAATCATCAGCAATACCCCCCCCCCCACACTAGCACATGTAATAATCATCAGCAATACCCCCCCCACACACACTAGCACATGTAATAATCATCAGCAATACCCCCCCCCCACACACTAGCACATGTAATAATCATCAGCAATACCCCCCCCCCCCACACACTAGCACATGTAATAATCATCAGCAATACCCCCCCCCACACACTAGCACATGTAATAATCATCAGCAATACCCCCCCACACACTAGCACATGTAATAATCATCAGCAATACCCCCCCCCACACACTAGCACATGTAATAATCATCAGCAATACCCCCCCCCCCCACACACACACACTAGCACATGTAATAATCATCAGCAATACCCCCCACACACTAGCACATGTAATAATCATCAGCAATACCCCCCCCCCCCCCACACACACTAGCACATGTAATAATCATCAGCAATACCCCCCCCCCCCCACACTAGCACATGTAATAATCATCAGCAATACCCCCCCCCAATACACACTAGCACATGTAATAATCATCAGCAATACCCCCCCACACACTAGCACATGTAATAATCATCAGCAATACCCCCCCCCCCAATACACTAGCACATGTAATAATCATCAGCAATACCCCCCCACACACACACTAGCACATGTACTAATCATCAGCAATACCCCCCCCCCCCCACACACTAGCACATGTAATAATCATCAGCAATACCCCCCCCCCCCACACACACTAGCACATGTAATAATCATCAGCAATACCCCCCCCCACCCCCACACACTAGCACATGTAATAATCATCAGCAATACCCCCCCCCAATACACACTAGCACATGTAATAATCATCAGCAATACCCCCCCCCAATACACACTAGCACATGTAATAATCATCAGCAATACCCCCCCCACACACACACTAGCACATGTAATAATCATCAGCAATACCCCCCCCCCCCACACACTAGCACATGTACTAATCATCAGCAATACCCCCCCCCAATACACTAGCACATGTAATAATCATCAGCAATACCCCCCACACACACACACTAGCACATGTAATAATCATCAGCAATACCCCCCCCCCCCCAATACACTAGCACATGTAATAATCATCAGCAATACCCCCCCCCCCCACACACTAGCACATGTAATAATCATCAGCAATACCCCCCCCCCCACACACTAGCACATGTAATAATCATCAGCAATACCCCCCCCCCCACACTAGCACATGTAATAATCATCAGCAATACCCCCCCCCCACACACTAGCACATGTAATCATCAGCAATACCCCCCCCCCCCACACACACTAGCACATGTAATAATCAGCAGCAATACCCCCCCCCCACACACTAGCACATGTAATAATCATCAGCAATACCCCCCCCACACACTAGCACATGTAATAATCATCAGCAATACCCCCCCCCCCCACACTAGCACATGTAATAATCATCAGCAATACCCCCCCCCACACACTAGCACATGTACTAATCATCAGCAATACCCCCCCCCCACACATACACTAGCACATGTAATAATCATCAGCAATACCCCCCCCCCCACACACACTAGCACATGTAATAATCATCAGCAATACCCCCCCCCCCCCACACTAGCACATGTAATAATCATCAGCAATACCCCCCCCCAATACACACTAGCACATGTAATAATCATCAGCAATACCCCCCACACACATACACTAGCACATGTAATAATCACCAATACCCCACACACACACACACTAGCACATGTAATAATCATCAGCAATACCCCCCCCCACACTAGCACATGTAATAATCATCAGCAATACCCCCCCCCCCCACACACTAGCACATGTAGTAATCATCAGCAATACCCCCCCCCCCCCCCACACACTAGCACATGTAATAATCATCAGCAATACCCCCCCCCCACACACTAGCACATGTAATAATCATCAGCAATACCCCCCCCACACACTAGCACATGTAATAATCATCAGCAATACCCCCCCCCCCCACACTAGCACATGTAATAATCATCAGCAATACCCCCCCCCCCACACACTAGCACATGTACTAATCATCAGCAATACCCCCCCCCCACACATACACTAGCACATGTAATAATCATCAGCAATACCCCCCCCCCACACACTAGCACATGTAATAATCATCAGCAATACCCCCCCCCCCACACACCACAGGCTAATGAGCTGATTAAATACGCGCGAGGTCAAAACGACGTAGAGAAAGCTAGGATGATGCAGCAATCCCTCAAGGTTACTAATACTAATACACTCTAGATAACATCAATGTTGTATATCTTTGTAAACTATTGATTCACGGAGATTAATAACTTAATTTAAGAAAACTTTAACTCAACAAATTAAAAATAATGTACCTAGATACTTGAACTGAATTAATGTTCTTTACGAACTCACAAGTTATAATACATTCTAACATAATGTATTTGATGTCGACATCTCTTTATTATACCCCATCCCATTGTCTCTCCCTTGCGAATAATTTATTTATAATTGAAAATATCGCCAGTGAGAAACACGTACAAACATACACACACATACACACAAACATTCATATACACACTCCCGTACATACACACACCCATATATATACCAGAACACCAACACACACACCCCCCACCTCCCACACAGATGTTTGCGAACATTGCCAGTGAGATAGATTCACACACACACACCCCCCACCTCCCACACAGATGTTTGCGAACATTGCCAGTGAGATAGATTCACACACACACACCCCCCACCCCCACACACAGATGTTTGCGAACATTGCCAGTGAGATAGACTCACAAACACACACCCCCCACACACACACAGATGTTTGCGAACATTGCCAGTGAGATAGACTCACAAACACACACCCCCCACACACACACAGATGTTTGCGAACATTGCCAATGAGACAGACTCACACACACACACACACACACAGATGTTTGCGAACATTGCCAGCGAGATAGACGTGCGGCGTATCTGTGACCAGTACGCAGAGGTTGACTTCTACTCGGGCATAGTACATCTGTGTCACATGGCCGCTCAGGCTCGTGACCCCTCACACCTGGCCGACAACTTCTACACTAAACACGAACCCCACGACGATATCGATGGCATGAAGTACTACAATATTAGGTACGCGCGCACTTAGAGCTTATGAAGTACTACAATATTAGGTACGCACGCACCTAGAGCTTATGTAGTACTACAATAGTAGGTAAATGAGCACTTATGAATGAATGAATGAATGAAATCAGTTTATAGACATACGACATACTATGTATATCATACGTCTATGGAGGATCAGTGAAAGCCTAGGCTTTATTTGGTCGATACCTCCAATATGTTCATGTACAGATTACAATATTAGTAAAAGTAATAATATAATAATAATGATTCATGTGTTAGCATTCTTTGTAATAAAATAGAAGATACATATAAATATATATATAAATTAATAAAAATAATAAAACACTGTTCATGAACATAAGTTATCATCATATTTCTATCCATTACATTAAAGTAAATAATAAAATAAGATAATAAAATAATTGTATAATATTAAAATGTATTAAAATATATACTAGTAAAATATGTAAATTTACAATATTGAGAACTTGTTAATAAAAATAGTAAATTATTATAAATATGTGTAATATAAAAATATCTAAAAGTATGTTATAAAATTAAAACTACTAAACAAAAATTAATCATCTTTCAATAAGACGTGCAATGGCGCCTCATTCCTGTCAAATTACAGATGACTAATAATACCAATAATAATTTAAAAAAATATTTAAAAAAATAAACGAAACAAGATGTAAAACAAATATAAATATTAAAAAAATAAATATTAAAATATATAAAATATATAAAAAAAAAAACTAATATTCACTTATAAATGAATATTTTAATATTTTTTTTAGAATAAATACATTATTAATATTCTTTTTTCGTAAAAGATTATTAAACATTAATTCATTATATAACTGGTCCTTTAAAAAATATTGTATTTTTTAATTTATTTGATTTCATATGTGGTAGAATACATTTATTTTTTAGTTTATTTAACTTGAAATATGAGTTATAATCTAATTTATTATTTAAGAAATTATAGATTAATAATGTGTTTCTATATATAATTAGATCTTCAAATTTTAAAATATTATTATTTTTAAAAAAAGGACCAGTATGTGTTAGTCGTATTAATGGTAATTTTGATTTATCTATTATAATATAATAAACAAATAATTATTTGTTTATTAATAATTCTTATAACTTTTTTCTGTAACATAATTAATTTTGTAATATTTGATTTATAAGTATTTGACCATACTTCAATCCCATATGATAAATTAGATAAATAGAACGAATTATATAATAAAATTAAATTTGTTGTATCTAAAAAAGATATTTTTTTTATAGTATATATAATTTTTGACAATTTATTCGATAAATAATTTATATGTTTTTTGTAGATCATTTGGGAATCTAAGTAGATCCCAAGAAATTTATAATTATTAACTATATCGATTTTAATGTTATCTATTGTTATATCTTTTAATATACCAGAATTTATATATGGCAATATTTTTGTTTTTTCGATATTTAGCTTAAGCTTATTTATATCAAACCATTTTTTTGCAATATTACATGGCATCCATGTAATATGTTAATAATGTATCATTTTCAGCAAATATAGTTATAGATGTATCATCTGCATATAAATTGATATTAATATTATTTACTTGTTCATTATTAAAAATATTTGATATGTCATTTATAAAGATAATAAATAGTAGAGGTCCCAGAACAGATCCTTGCGGCACTCCATATCTAATAATCTTTCTAGATGATAGAGTATTATCAATTCGTGTTATAATATTTCTAATTGTAAGATAACTTTTAATAAATAAATTTGTATCACCTCTAAACCTCTATACATTCCAATTTAGCAAGTACAATATCATGATCAACCACATCAAATGCTTTCTTGAGATCTAAGAATATAGTAGCTACCTTTTTTTATAGCTTATATAGTACTACAATATTAGGTACGCACGCACCTAGAGCTTATATAGTACTACAATATTAGGTACGCACGCACTTATAGCTTATATAGTACTACAATATTAGGTACGCACGCACCTAGAGCTTATAAAGTACTACAATATTAGGTATCAAATTATATAAACCCCTAAACTTCATAACCCAACTACTACATAAGCCATACCTATATATCAGACAGGAATGTTACCAGCCTCTACTGAATCAGCTAGACAATCTACTGAACCTGGTAAATACAGCTAAACTCAAGAACCCGTCTGAATATGCTAAGCAAACCCCCGTTATAATGGCTGATCGTAATGTTGGTACCCGTAATCACCACCAACATCAACGCCACCATCACTACTACTACCACTATCATTACCACTACCATCACCACCACAACCACTACCACTACCTTCACCACTACCACCACCACCACAACCACTACCACTACCTTCACCACCACCATCACCAACATAACAATCATAAAAACCACCTTCATTACTATATTCGTGATGATCTCCATGAAAGATCATTAATTAATGTTGGATTATATATATTTTTTTTTATTAAAATAAACTAATTAATATATAACTATATATATATATATATATATTGATTATATCTCTGTTAATAAAAAAAAAAATTAAAAGCATTGATGTATATTACAATTAGAATAGCATATGCATAATATTAATCATAACATGAATAACATCCCTCCACCATTCCTACGCTATACTTTATATCAGTCTCGCTAACATCTATTACCCTCTATACCCCCTTACACCCTACCTCAATCACCACAACCATCAGCCTCGATTACCTCCCACTCTAAACCTATCAGTCTCTAATATACCCCACTCCACCCATCACCCTATATTACCCCCCCCCCCCACCCTACAGATTCTACTGATCACAGATCTAGTATTCTCCACGCGTGATGAACTTCTCCACGTATCACTGTTCCACTGGCTCATAGCTAATAAGTTTGAATCAGCCATTATCAAGGTACTAGTAACGCCTGCACCTGCTTAACACCCCCCCACTATTAACCCCCCCACTGTAAGCTAACCGCCCCTACCGACATCGCCCCTACCAGGCCCGCAGTGAATACTTTGAGGCGTTCATGCTGCAGAGTCTGAAGCGACAACCCGACAACAGTCATCTGAGGGAGATCCTCATCGAGCACTACGAACATATGAACCTCTGTGATAGAGCGAGAGATCTTCTGGTCGATACGGCTATTCAATCACGGTAGGTTTAGTGTGTTGTGTGTGTGCTAATGCTTGGTATTGTGATACACTACTACACTGACCACTACACTGACCACTACACTAACCACTACTACTGCCCACTACTACACTGACCACTACTACACTGCCCACTACTACACTGACCACTACTACACTGACCACTACTACACTAACCACTACTACACTGACCACTACTACACTGACCACTACTACACTGACCACTACTACACTGACCACTACTACACTGACCACTACTACACTTACCACTACTACACTGACCACTACTACACTGCCCACTACTACAATGACTACTACTACACTGACCACTACTACACTGACCACTACTACACTGACCACTATTGCTCCGACCACTACTACACTGACCATTACTACACTGCCCACTACTACACTGACCACTACTACACTGACCACTACTACACTGACCACTACTGCACTAACCACTACTACACTGCCCACTACTACAATGACTACTACTACACTGACCACTACTACACTGACCACTACTACACTGACCACTACTACACTGACCACTACTACACTGACCACTACTACACTGACCACTACTACACTGACCACTATTGCTCCGACCACTACTACACTGACCACTACTACACTGACCACTACTACACTGACCACTATTGCTCCGACCACTACTACACTGACCATTACTACACTGCCCACTACTACACTGACCACTACTACACTGACCACTACTACACTGACCACTACTGCACTAACCACTACTACACTGACCACTACTACAATGACTACTACTACACTGACCACTACTACACTGACCACTACTACACTGACCACTACTACACTGACCACTACTACACTGACCACTACTACACTGACCACTACTACACTGACCACTACTACACTGACCACTACACTGACCACTACTGCACTAACCACTACTACACTGACCACTACTACACTGACCACTACTGCACTGACCACAACACTGACCACAACAATATGATATATTTATTATAATTATGCTACTGATATGTTATAATAATAACATATTAATGTATATATACAAATATTGCAATATCAACCTTTTTTAAAAGAAATGACAAATATTTTATTATAACTTACTAGTTATAATTATTAATTAAATAATCAAAATAATATTCGATGAATTTATAATTTTAATTATAGTTTTCAATTTTCAGATTTATTATTATTGATTAAATGTATATTTCAAGCATATAGAAAAATAGGTAAACTTCATTGTGTATAAATCTTCAACGTAATTATTTTCACTGATTTACTAATATCCATTCTTGTTACATGTTTTTCATAAATATAATTACTTTCATAAGTAATTATATTAAATATATTTATAACTACAAAATCTACTAAATACTAAATAGTTATAATTGCTAAGTATTTAAGGGCCGGCGCCAGTTTTGGAGTTTTACATGGTGAACATAGGAGATATATGATTTACTAAAAGCACAACAACTCTAGAAATACATAACATATTATCCTAATTTTTTTTTGTATCTTGTATATTATATGTATATCTAAATATATAACTATAATTTACAATTTATTGATTATTATAATATCAAGATAATGTTACCTACATATTACCATTTATAAAAAAATAAAAATTCCAAAGATGTCCATAAATGTTAAATTTATTATATGTAGCTATGAAATATATTGTAGTATACATAGTTATATCTGAGGAGTATACTATTATATATAAATTCTGAAAGTTTCATGTAGTTTGATATAGTAGTTCAAAAGTTATAGATCTTCAAATATATAAAAGTAGTTTATAAAAAAAGTAGATATCAGTGATTTAAAAATTTTAAACTTTTTTTTTTTTTACAAAATGCACCATATCTTTAGAAATATATCAAATACTAACCTACATTTTGTATACTAACACTATTATTATAATAGAATATGCACAATTTTTAAAATTAAAAAAAAATAATGTAGAAATAAATAAAATATTTATATTATATCTTGTATACTATATATATATATATGTTGATGAAGTTCAATAAGCAAAGTGTTGAGTAACACATATAAATTTATAATAAAAAATATATATACATATTGCTTTTTATTATTCTATATAACATTTACATAGATTCACATAGTTCAACAAGAATGACAAATTGTTATGAATAATAAATATAGGATATATTCACATAATATATAATCCAATATATAAAAAAGTAATATTATATATATATATATATATATATATATATATATATATATATATAAATGACAAATTTTGAATATTTATAAAGATAGGATATATTCACATAATATATAATACAATATATAAAAAAAATAATATTATATATATATAAATGACAAATTTTTAATATGTATAAAATATAGATATAGGATGATATATAAAATATGATATATAAAAAAAATAATATTATATATATATAAATATAAAATTTTAAAAATATATAAAATATAGATATAGGATGATATATAAAATATGATATATAAAAAAGTAATAATATAAAAATATATATTGAATATAATAAAAGAAAATATAGGATATGATATATAAAATAGTAATGATACAATAAAATAAAAGACAAATATTTACAAGGGTGCATTACCAGCACCATACATGGAGTTGGCTTTAGATCTTCAGTTGTGTTTCTTTATGCTAGTCTCCCTCGCACCAGCTGGACGCTAGGTAGTAGTCTGTTCAGACTCTTCCGAGGCAGCGACATTAAGTTCGCCAGTCTGAAAATAATATTTATATATCGATATTATAATAATTGTATAAGATACGTAATTATTTTATATATAATTTAATTTAGTTATAAATTTGAAGATAATCGCCATGAATTTTTATACATATTTTTCAGATCGATTCAATTATATAGTATAGTTTTAGTCTAATTACAAAGTTAAATTTGTTATTTATCTATCTAACTAAAGATACTAATTTAAATTAATAAATACATATAATAATATAATAAATATATAGTAGTTATATAATTTAATTTAGTTATAAATTTGAAGATAATCGTCGTGCATTTTTATACATATTTTTCAGATCCATTCAATTATAATTTATAGTTTTAGTCAAATTACAAAGTTAAATTTGTTATTTATCTATCTAACTAAAGATAATAATTTAATTTAATAAATACATATAATAATATAATGAATATATAGTAGTTATATAATTTAATTTAGTTATAAATTTGAAGATAATCGTCATGAATTTTTATACATATTTTTCAGATAGATTCAATTATAATTTATAGTTTTAGTCAAATTAAATTTGTTATTTACCTATCTAACTAATAAATATATATAATAATATAATTAATATATATATACCTTCTTTTCCATGCGTCGTTTACTCGGGGGAGACATAATACGACTTATTATATTGAATTTTTCAGCCAATTTTTCAGTTAATTTGTATCTTATAAATAATGCTTTTATCCCATTGGCTGTACGTTATATCCTGTTTACTCTACATATATATCACGTAGCGACATCTATTGTTTTTATAGTTTTTAAATTTTTAAAATCGTAAATATATTATTGAAGTTATAATCAAAAATGTAGACCTATTATATGAATTATTTAGCGAATATTTGACTACAAATTTTAATAATTATTTGTACACACTTATGTTTATAAATGCTTATTTATAGCACTTATATATACTTTTATGCATCAAGTCATATATCATTTTAAAATAATTAAATTTACTGATTTTAATATAATATCATTTTTGAAAAATAATATATTTAAAAAAAAATTCATGTGTGTTAAGTTCATAAAATTATTATATTTAATACATCATCATCATTTCATAAATATATTGTTATGAACAAATATTAAATATGATCATTATATTTATAATTAGTATATAATTATATATATAATAATAGATTAGTTAATTCGATTGGTACTATTCATTGTATCATTTAAATATATTAGCATTTAGTAATGATAAATCTAATCTTCTACTCCTCCCTATTACCATAGCAACCAGATAAAGCTAATCTTCCTCTCCTCCCCATCACAATAGCAACCAGATAAAGCTAATCTTCTATACCTCCTCCCATCCATCTCCATAGCAACCAGATAAATCTAATCTTATACTCCTATTCCCCCATAACCATAGCAACCAGCTAACGCTAATCTCTTACTCCTCTTCCCATCCATCTCCATAGCAACAAGATGAAGCTATCTATACGTGTGCAACTGCTGGAACAGGCGGTGACATCTGGTGAGAATCACATTCGTAATCATCATCAGGAACATCAGGGTTCACTAGCTGACAATGAGAAACGGGAGGAAAACCTCAATTATCTGAAGGTCGTAGCAGTGATGTGCGTATGTGTGTGTGTTTGTAGCAGATATATATCCATATTCATATTTTAAACTAAAATAGTTATATATAGATTTGTCGTCATATGAAGCATAGGTGTATGTTTAATGTACTCTAGTTACTATATAACTTTATACCTTATGTATAACAGTTATATTAATTATATTCTTTGGCATATATGATAACTATAATATAATAAAATATGTATTAAATATTTTATTTTTGATATGAATACATTATATATTGAACAAGTACATTCTTTTACTCTTTTTAAAAAAAAAAACATTTTATTAACTAATAAATAATTATTATTAATTAAATAAATTAATCGTACATGAAAATATTTTAGTAAAGTAAATATATATATATAGCTTAAAATATTATAATGTATACTTAAAGGGGATACCGCAGTGTGTAAATTTGAGAAAATCAACAAAATAAAATAAAAAATATTATTCAATAATATTAATTTATCATATATTATCATAATAATTATGTAGTACCTGTCAAAATATTATGATCGAAAACGGCCTATAAATACCATAAAAAGCATATTTTACAGTGCACCTTTAAAATATATATTGTTGGCTTATTATTTTGTTTGAAATCTACATGCACAATTTTATAATAATGCCTACATTTTATTTTATAACATTAAATACTTATATATTGTCAATTTAAAAAATTTAAAAACTAAATTGTATATCTCTATTTATTCTATATTATTATCTTTGTAAACATATATCATGTTATATTATAAACCAATAGAAAATCTTATAAACAGATGCTATAAAATATTGTATTTCCTGTATGTCATTTCATTTTTACATTAAATACTTATATATTGTCAATTTAAAAACTAAATTGTATATCTCTATTTATTCTATATTATTATCTTTGTAAACATATATCATGTGATATTATAAACCAATAGAAAAGCTTATAAACAGATGCTATAAAATATTGTATTTCCTGTATGTCATTTCATTTTTAAATTTATGTTTTTATATCCTTTACCATTTATTTGCATATATATCTATATTATTTATATATATTTATAGCTAGTTTCATTCATATATTAGTTTTATATTATAAGTAGTATAAAATTGTTCTTTGTATATCATTATTAGCCTTTATATTAGATTTACATTTGACTTTTCAAATAAATTTTTTTTTATTTATATTCAATATAATATTGTTTTATATATTTACATTTATTTATATTACATTAGTATTATTTAAATTTATTATTACATTTATTGGCATTTAACTTTGGAGCACAGAGGATAATGCAGAATCTAGATCAACACATTCAAATTAGAAGTGAAGATAGTATCATTGAATGTATTTTACAATTTAGAATTATATATTGAATTTACACATCTATATAAATTATATAATAATTATATATATATATTAAATTATAAACATTATATTATTGATTTATTTATTGAATTTACACATGTTATAAATTATTGATTTATTTTATCATATATCTATATATATATATCAGCTATACATAAATACATTTTATGTATATAATTTACTATGATAACATACAACTATTGCTTTATTTTATAATAATTGATTTTTAATTAGTAAAACTTTAGATTCGTTTTTCTCAGAATAATTATTTTGTACTACCTAGTTGTATATAAATGCACTTTTAGAAAAAACTATTATATGTATCTTACTTATTTTTGTTGCTATATATAAGTAGTATAATAATAAATAACTTACAGAGCCAATATTATATAAAAATAATTAAAAGTAAGTCTAAAGAGTCAATAATTATGAAAATATTGTATTACAAAAATATACATAATATTTAATATATTTTATATATGAAATAAACTATTTAAAAAAAAAAGCTCTCTTAGAGTTGTAGATGTATATATTATCAATATAATATACACAAAATTACTTGGATTCAATGAATATTTTTACCTAAAAGTAACTTTAAATGATGCTATGTAATTCCTATCTATTAACATGTAAATAATTGAAATGGCGTGCGTGGTGCGGTATCCCCTTAAGTAAACTAACAGTATTAACAACATACCGACATCACCTATATATTCACATCGAATTAATCACCACCATTGTACCCAGTTGGCTAAGCTCCAGGAGATGATATTGAACATGTTCCTGGACAAGATGACCAAGACCTCAGATGCTGAGAAGCAGTCTGAGATTCAGCTGATAGCTACCGGAGATCTAGGCTTTACCCTGCTACCCTGTGATACGGTCACTATGATATGCTAACTATCACTGTCTCCAGCCTATTCGTAATTAATCTTATCTACTATATATATATATACTTCATATATATATATTGAAATTATTCAAAATATTAACTATAAGATACATTTTTTTGATAAGAAAATATATATTACTATTAATAATATCTATATATTTACCGAATTAAATATACTATCGAGAGTGCATCCCGATTTTCTACACAATATTCGCTAGATTTACCCTAGATATTATATGCTGTTACCACTGATAATGATCACACAATCAGTGTTACACCGCCACTAGAACACACACACCCCCTCCTACCTACACCTTAGTAACACCCAGACACGCCCCTCCCCTTTAGCTTTACATGAAGTACGCTGTTGGCTACAGACTCGTAGAGGTGGAGCTTTACCTCCTTCATATGTGTAACAGTTGCGACGATGCTACTGTCATTCAGTTGTGGGGCACACTCATCGATAATGGTTGGTTGTTTACCCCACCCCGCCACCTACTGTTCTACCCCACCCCCGTACTCCTTAAACCCACTCTAACTATACCCTATGCATTAGTATTAATCAGTCTTGTTTAACCCTTAAACCAACTCTCTGACACTAACCATTACACATTCCCTCTACTTTTCTACCCCTTATACCCACTCTTAATTAACTACACCCTCTTCTCCCTTTACCCCACTCTTAACCTCTAACTGTTATTACTAATGCATTAACCATACCCCCTTTAATAAACGCCCATAATACACTAACTTTAAATCACATCACAATATACACAAATATAAACCATGCCCCCCCCCATAATACTACTTATCTATACATACCCCATTCTCCATATCTACCCCTACCCCGCAGTATTACAAGAAACCTGTGAACTACCCTTAGAAGTACAAATGGAGCGACTAAGTGACATGGTTATCAGGGTCGGCAAGGTGCTCAATAACGGCGACTCATCATTTCTACCCCTAGGTTTACCCCTTTCTACCCCTAGGTTTACCCCTTTCTACCCCTAGGTTTACCCCATTCTACCCCTAGGTTTACCCCAATCTACCACTAGGTTTACTCCATTCTACATATAGGTTTACCCCATTCTACCCCTAAGTTTACCCCTTTCTACCCTTAGGTTTACCCCATTCTACCCCAAGGTTTACCCCATTCTACCCCTAGGTTTACTCCATTCTACCCCTAGGTTTACCCCTTTATACCCCTAGGTTTACCCCTTTCTACCCCTAGGTTTACCCCATTCTACCCCTAGGTTTACTCCATTCTACACCTAGGTTTAACCCTTTCTACCCGTAGGTTTACTCCATTCTACCCCTAGGTTTACTCCTTTCTACCCCTAGGTTTACCCCTTTCTACCCTTAGGTTTAACCCATTAATTACTATTACCATAATTATCCAACCGTCTTAATGCATTATTATGCTTACTTGCTTAATTTCGAGGATGATCTTCATCGTCTACTCGATCATCAGTATGAGTCATTTATGAGTCTTTTATTATACCTACTTATTATATGTGCAATTTAATTATAAAAAAAATTAAATATAAATAATATTAATACTATATATTATATATATATATATATACTCATTAAAGTCTATCTATCACCACATTCCTAATTTGTAACAATTTTATAATATTAATACTATATATTATATATATATATATATATATATATATATATATATATATATATATATATATATATATATATTTATATATATACTCATTAAAGTCTATCTAATACCACATTCCAAATTTGTAACTCTTTCTTACAAAATCTAAATATTTCTATTAAGATATATCTCGATATCTATTCCCCTCTTAATATCTATATCACGTAAACTTGTTTGGCAACCTTAGTTTGATTTGGGAAATACTTCAATATTTCATTTAGTTGTACATGTATAAATTATCTTTAAATCGATTACAATCACTTAAAAGTTTACCAAATAATTATCGTAAACTTTCCTAATTATATTATTTTTGTTAGAAATTTGTATGAACTTGGTTTAACTCTAAACAATGTTTAAACTTACATTCTTCCTTAGCGCTCTATATCTTCTATCATCTCTTTCAACTAATAGTATCTATTGAATATACAAAATTAGTTCAATATATTATATGTAACACAATATTTAACTCTTTACACAATACTCACCAGCCCGTGCCTAACACAGCAGTACATTACATATACACTTACACCTACAATTATAATATAACATGCTACATAGTTAAACTTGATTTCGAGTTTTTTTGGTAATCTTAAGCATATTCCTGTATACATAATCGGTTTATATCATGTGTAACTTGACGTGCTCACGAATGATATGTAGTTCAATTAATATCAATAATAATTTATGAAAATCGTATAGGTATAGGTATATTGCTTACTTGCTTAAATTCGAGGATGATCTTGATCGTCTACTCGAGCATCAGTATGAGTCAACTCCGGTAGATATCTCTATCGAGCATGCTGGTTCTTATCTCTTCCTTCTCTAGGAGACCAGTGTCCTTTTTTAACACATCAATATAGTTCAATCGTCGGCGACCTCTGTTAGCGTTGCCTTGTATGGGTTCCCATAAAATGAGCGGGTAAGTTGATAGTTCCGCATATCGTGTACAGTGACAGCCATTCTCATCCTTCTGGATTTTATTTTAGATGAAACAAGAGGTAGTTTACCATACACATTTTTATTTTTGGAATGTTCTTGCCAAGATATATTTAGAGCTTTATGAAGCATTCGCGTGTATGTGCCATACAATGATTTCTACTGTTGAACAGTCAGTGTCCATGAATCAGATCCATAGGTTAGTACACTTTTTACGGTTGCTACAAAGAGACTTCTTTTAAGTGGGAAGTTTATCTTAGACTTCCATAAAACGTGCATGCTATGTAGTGCGTTCCATGCTAGGGCCTTTCTCACTTTAATGTCCTTTTCTGACGAATTGATCCAAGAACCAAGGTATTTGAAGTCTTTTTCGACTTGTAATGTTTGACCATCAGCTGTTTTTAAGACTATTGATTCAGGTGTGTTAATGGCCATTACTTTGGTCTTTTTAGTATTCAGATGTAGTCCTACTTTTTTGCATTCAGACTCTACCTTAGAAGTAACTCCCTGGCTTGATTTACAATGTTGTTGTTGTTGTTGTTGGCGGCAGGCGTTCACACGGGCCAGAGCCCATGTGCAAACGCTAGGACAGCCTTGGGTGAAGAATGATAGTTGGGGTGCCGCCCCCCCAAACACACGTATACGTTTCACGGCCGTCGCCGGGCAATCCTGGAGCCAGTGCTCGAGTGTCTCCGCTTCCATGTCACAATGGGGGCAGATTGGGGAGAAGTTTGTCTCTACTATGCTCCTGTAGGCAGCGAGTTTCCTGCAGTGGCCACTCCTCAGTTGCGCAATCAACACTGCGTCACCTCGAGTGAGGGGTTCTTGGTCGCAGGGACCATCAAATACTGCTTTCGTCCTTACGTGAGTCGTCGGAGGTTCCACTAATTCCCGCCCTATCAAAGCTTTAGCCGTCTTATAGGTGATAGCCTGCTGGTGAACTTGGGGTGTGTGGTAACGGTTGTTGCTGCTTCTCCTGCGGCGACGTCTGCCCATTCATTGCCGATCAACCAGAAATGTCCAGGGACCCACTGTAGGAGAATCCTCCTGTTCGATTGGGCTAATTTGTTGCGGACCACCGCGAGACCTTTTCTGTCACTTATGCACGAGTCGTTGAACGCAGACAGCCCCGCTAGGCTATCCGAGCATATGATTGTGAAACCTCCGTCTCCTTGTTCCGCTAACCACTCCGTAGCTAGTTGAATCGCTATGACCTCCGTCTCGAATGACTAGGTCAACTTATTCCCTTTCCTTGAGGAAGAGTGAATGAGGGTTGGCTCCGAGGCCTGTCGCGATAGCCGCACTACCGCCATTTGTGAGGCCACTTTCTGCTGATCCATCTGTATATATAGCGTATTCGTAGATTCCGGCTTCTGCGATGGTGTTGATTACGTCCATCCGGAGTTCCTTGATGCTGTTTCGCTGTTGGATCCACCTATGAGTTACAGTCGCACTGTACACAAAGGGCTGGTGTTCCATGACAATAGTGGCGGGTGCCACTTTACGAACATTTCGCGCGTGAGCTGGTCGAGGCCAAGTTTTGCCTCTTCTTCCTTACCCATGACACTGAAAAAGTTTCTGTTTTTCCACCGGTGTGTCACCGGCGAATCAAACAGATTTCGTCTCGGGTTTGAGGAGGGTAGGCGTGCTGACTTTTCCCATGCAGTTACACGAACCGTCATCTCAAAAGAGGTGATACCGGCCTCCAGTCTCAAACACTCCAAGGGAGTATCCGACAGCTGACCAGTCATCACTCTCAATGCCCGATGTTGGGCCCGCTCCAGGATCTGCATGTTAGACCTCGCTAGCCATGGCTGCCAAGCTGCACCGCAATAGTGTAGGACACTGTGAACCGTCGCCATATAGATCGTGCGCAGGTTTCTACGACTCCATCCCCATTCCTTGCAAGCTAGTGCTGACTAAATACGAACCCGCCCCAATGCTCTGGCCCTAATAGCCTCTGCTTGAGGGCGGAACGTTAACGTGCGATCTAGCATGACACCTAAGAAAGTGGGGGTCCGGTTCAGCGTAATCGACGGCGTCCATTTGGCTTCAGCTGTGTCTGTACTGAAGAATGCTACTTCACACTTGGCAGGGTTGAGACTAAGCTTGTGCTCCGCACTCCATATCCCGAACATATCCACTGCCTTCTACACCACATATTGAGCCTTGAGTTTGTCCTTGTGTGGGACCATACCACGATGTCGTCAGCGTACATACTCACACAGGTGTCCAATGGGGCCGTCTTCAGGTTGTGTAACTTAATGCTGTATCCCGTAATGCCATCCAATCTCACCCTAGCTCTCCTATCACTGAGGAATCCTGGGTCCATTTTACCATTGTGTGTGGAACCCATTTCTGGATCATGGTCTCGAATAGTCGTTCTCGCCAGACCGCGTCGTAGGCCTTGCTAAAATCAAGCAGGGCAAGTACTGTTCGTGAGGCCGGCTTGCTTTGGAATCCGTCACTTATAGACTGGGATAACCGTAGCACCTGGTCCTCGCAAGACCGCATTGACCTGAACCCTGCTTGATACTCGCACCACCATCCGTTTCGTTCCGCTAAGTTGGACAACCTGTTTGCTACCATTCTTTCCATCGTCTTGGCAACACATGAAGTGAGTGAGATTGGACAGAAGAAGTCGATTTTGCATGCGGGCTTCCCTTTTTTGAGGAGGGGGATACTTATTGCTTCTCTCCACGAAGGTTGGCATGTGCCGCGGAACCATGAGTCGTTGAATATTGCTAGCAAGAATGATAGAGCCACCGGGCCTAGAGCGTTGATGAATCTTGGGGCGATTCTGTCTCTACCCGGTGCACCCTTCGGCTTCATGCTTTTTATAGCAACTGATAGTTCATAGTTCACTTACAGTGTTAGATAATAAGGCTATATCATCAGCAAAATCTAAATCTGTTAAAACAATTGGATGTAATCTTCGACTTCTGCGAGGGATAATAGTAAACCCTTATTCCTCTTCATGTCCGTTGATTGCTTTTCTTAGTGCATAATCTAGTACAATAATAAATAGATAAGGTGATAAAGTATTCCCTTGTAGAACTCATGCTACTATGTCAAACTCTTCAGATACACCCATCTGGTGAGTATACTTTGGCTCTAGTATTAGCATAGCTCCCATTTATTGCATCGATAAGCTTATCAGGTATTCCATATGATCTAAGTACTTTAGCCATCTTGCTTCTATTTATAGAGTTAAATTCCTTCTTGAAGTCAATAAATATTAAGACAGCTGATATATTCTTATTAGTTATTCCCTCCAGAATCCTTCTTATTTCTAGTATCTGGCCGACTGTTGTTCTCTTTTGTCTCAATCCATTTTGATTGGGTCTATGTAGAGGATCTAATACCGGATGTATTCGATTGAGTATCATACGATTGTAAGTTTTCGCCATTATAGAGGTGAGGCTAATTCCACGGTAGTTGTTAGCTTTGGTTAGGTCTCCCAATTTAGGTACAGGTACTATGTTAGAAATGTTCAATAGGTCAGGCTGTTCACTGTTTATATGACTTATTTATGATATCAAGCACAATTGGAACATATTTGAGTACTTCTGGTATTATACCATATTCCCCAGCGCTTTTTCCACATTTTATTGATATTTTCGCTCTCTTATATTCTATTATACTCTCTTATATTCTATTATAGTAAATATGTCATCTTTTATATGTAAATTTTCAAAAACTGGTAATATTTATTCGTTTTCATCTGTCACTTCAGGTGAGTTCCCGAGAAGTTTTCTGAAGTGTTCATACCATATAACAACTCTATCCTCTGCATTGTTACCATTTAACTGTCATGACTGGGTGACTTTCCTGCCAGATATTTCATTTATCAAGTTCCAACTTTCTAGATATCTTATACCCAGATCAGCTTGCTCAATTACAATAACTTTCTTTTCCAACTTTTCGTCATTAATTGCTTTATATATTTGGAACATCTCTATTTTATTTTCTTTGTATAGAGTTCGATTACTTTGAAATTTTTTCTTAACAAGTTCTTTATGTGCGGAAGTTATGGCTTCCTGAGAATTATTAAATTGTGGATCTTGAGAATTCAATTTCATTTTAAGTTTCGGAACTTGCCTCATGCATCCTACCGCTGTCACATTAATTGCTTCCACCAACCATTCATACCTTTCTGACATTGTTTCTTCATCTAGTCCCTGGATGTTAAACTTATTCCGTACTTCAACTGCATACCTCTCTTGTATTTTATCTTGGTCCCTTAAATCGCTCCAAACATACTTTGGTTTAGGCTTCGCAATCTGCTTTGTTGCTCTGTACTACACACATACCATGAATCAACAAATAACAACGGTAAACAACTACTAGAGCATGCAACATCAAGTAATCTAATTATCACAAATACTATGTTCGCAAAAAGAAAAGGCAAACTATGGACATACATATCAGACATGAACAATAAATAATCTCAAATCGACTACATTCTCATTAGCAGGAAATGGAAAAACTCTGCATATCTGTGAAGCATATAATTCATTTAGTAGTATCGGCAGCTATCATCGTCTTCTAACTGCTAAGATCAAATTAAATCTTCAAAAGGCAAAAACACCAGCGAAGAAAAATAAATATGATTGGTCCTCACTTAGAAATCTGGAATTACGAAAACTGTATACAGTCACTGTACATAACATATGCTGAATTGTGTACAGATAATGATGATATTACTGAAAAATATGCTCATTTTGTTAATGCAAATAGTGAAACTGCTGTTAAACTAATACCGTTAAGAAAAAAAATAAAGACAATAAAATTGCAAGTGATCGAAGAAATGCGTCAAAATGTTATTAAAGCATTAGCAGCATTTAACTTTGAATCCAATGATAGGTTGCAACAAGAACTACAAGTCGAAAAAAAAAAATGAAAGAAATGTACAATACCATACAAGAAGAAGAACTAGATGAAATGATTAAACAAGTTGAAACAGCGGATAACAGACAGAAACATAAAGAAAGCTGGGAACTTATCAACAAAATTACGGGAAGAAAAACAGCTAAAAAAGGATTAATAAAAGGAAATTCAAAAGAGGAACGGGTAAATAGATGGTTTGAACATTTCAACAATCTACTTGGTAAAGATTCCTTACTAACAAAAGAACCTCCCGAAGAAGATCTTAATAAAATACTGTATGAACTAGAGATAAAAGATAGCGACTTTGATCTCGAAGAATTACAAATAGCAAAAAACAACTTATGTGATGGAAAAACACCTGGACCAGATAATATACATCAGAATTTATTAAAAAATGTGATGTTGATGATATTCTCCTAGAATTTAGCAATAGACTATATTGAACGACAATATAATACCAAAACAATGGTCAGAAATAAACATGCTTCCTCTTCCAAAAACATGAGATTTGAGTCAAATTTTAAACTACAGAGGAATAGTCTATCTTCTCAAGTTGCTAAAATTATTAATAAAATGATTCTAAATAGAATAATGTCGAAAATCGATATACATCTTCGTCATAATCAAAATGGATTTAGACCGGGACGGTCTACCACAGCTCATATATTAGTAATACGCAGATTGATAGAAGGAATCAAAAATCGAAACAAGAAAGCAATAATTTTATATGTTGACTTTCGAAAAGCATTTGATTCAATTCACAGAGGAATGATGATGACAATTCTGAAAGATGATATATATTAAATAAAATATAGATGTGTATTCAAACATTATAATAATTTATTTTTTTGTAAAATAAACAAATTGAATACAAATTTGTTTTCTATTTATTAATATTTAATGAAGAGAATAGATTACGTTAAAGGAAAAACAGGTTGTGAATGGTTCTAAAAAAGCATTACTGAAGGAGAACTTACGTAAAGACGGAGAAAAGGATGAAAAACCAGTATTAAAAGATACTGGTTGAATATGTTGACTTTCGAAAAGCATTTGATTCAATTCACAGAGGAATGATGGTGACAATTCTGAAAGCTTAAGATATTCCAACAAGACTTCTCGCAGCAATAGATACTCTATACAAGAACACAAGGGCTCGAGTATTAACACCTGATGGAGAAACCAACCTATTTGAAATTAGAACAGGAGTATTACAAGATGACACATTGGCTCCATATCTCTTCGTAATTGTTCTCGACTACGTTATGAGGTAAACATATCAGAATAGAGAAGTAGAACTTGGATTTCAATTACGAAAAAGACAGAGCAGACGTATGGCACCCATAATTATTACTGATCTCAATTTTGCTGACGATCTTGCATTAATCACTGAAGAAAAAGAACAAGCTCAAGACATTCTAAACATTCTAGAACCCGAAGCAGGAAAAGTGGGTCTACACTGTAATGCTAAGAAAACCAAAGTAAAGTAAAGTAAAAAAAATAGCCCCCATGTTTAATATCGACGAAGAACAAAAAATAGATGAAAAACTGGCTACATTAAAAAACCTTGAAGAAAAAAAGGGTTTACGTAAAGATGGAGAAGAGACGGACATTATTACGGTATTAAAAGATACGCAAGAAAAGGGAAGCATAGAAAAACTGGCACCCATGTTGAAAATCTCACAACAACAAAGTTGCGGATAGGGGAACGACCAATAGATATAGTGGTTAGCTGCGAATAACCAATTCGCTACTACGATTCTGTGGTCTGATCGCAAGGATATGAAAGTATTATATGCTTCGCAGTTTCTTATGCTTTTCGTCCATTTCTTTCTCACCAATATATAGTCAAGTTGGTGTTTCGTCATGTGTGGTGACATCCAGGTCCATAACTTTCCTCTTTTCTTTCTAAATTGTGAGTTAGCTGCTAGTAGCTGGTATTCTTCCATCATTTCTATGAGCCGACTTCCATTATTATTTGTTGATATGTTGTAAGTGTATTGCACATCTTCTGGTCCCATCCTAGCATTCATATCACTTAATATGATCAAGCAATTGTGGGATGGTACTTGTTCAATAGTTGTTCGATGTTGCTCATAATAAGTATTCTTGATTACTTCATCTTCATATTCACAAGGTGCATATGTAACGATGGTAGTTAATACCCGATTACTTTGAAAGTTAGCTATCATAATTCTATTCGTGACTCGTTTTATGTTTATTAGACTTTTACTGTCCTCTTTGCTAATGATGATACCCATACTACCATTAGCTGCTTGTACTTGATTTCTCCATGCTGATACGGTGTATAGATCGTATCCAGGGTCAACATCGTACCGGTTAATTTCTTGTTCCCTGTTCTTGTTCATCTGCTGAGTGTACTTTTCTATGTTCTTGTATACCGCATATAGATATATTATACTTTGCATATTCTATGTCATCTCTTCTGTTTTTTCTTCTAAACTTCAACAAAAAAAATGTAATGAATAAATAAAAAAAATTATAAATGGCTCAAGTATCCCCAAAAATGGGGAGACTTGAGACACTTTGTTTTATGATCTAATTATATCATATTTGTAATCTAATTATGATAATTATTTATATAAGTAATAAAATCAAATAAAATAATATAATAAGATTTATTTTTAGAAATTAACAACTGTTATACGTAGATAAATCATTATCAAAATTTACAATTTTTTGTTGCCTTTTAGTTTGCTTATTATTATTTGAATTATAAAATTACCTGCTTTTTTCATTGATTGACTATAAAACAGACAATTATATGTGACTCCACATTTTTTAATAACTTTTGCTACATAATAATTCACACCATTTTTCACTAATATAAAATTATCAACGTTCCTTTCGCTTTGTATATTCATAAATTCATCGTTTAATTTTTCAGGAGAATATGTGAATATTAGAGAAGCAGAACAGTTTTCTGTTAACTAAAAAAATGTGGTATTATATATATATATGTAAACTGATAATTAATTTGTTAATATTTACCTCGTTGTCCAGTTACCGGTGATCTTTTGGGATAATCTTTTAATTCACTGAAACTATTTGATAGGTTATTAGATTCATCAGGATATGGTGGGCGTTCATTATTTTGATTTATTTTAGCGCTGGAGGTTGAAGGATTTTTATTTTGGGTTTCATCATTGGTGGGTGCAATCCTATCAAAGATATATGTTGGCAAGAAATCTTCACTCGAAAAATATCTGAATTTATAGGATATATGCCTGCTTTTTTAAAACCAGAAGTTATATTGTTGAATGTCATCGATTTTATATTTGAACGATTGAAACAACTACCGACCAATCATATATTGTTCGGCGTATTCCAGGAGTGGCATCATCCACTCATTTATAGCATTTCTATAGAAAGTTTTCATTGGTCCATATACTGATATATCTAATGGTTGCCGTTTATGTGAGCAATGAGGCGGAAAAGTCAAAAGTATGAGTCCATTTTCTTTAGCTATAAAAAGTGGGAATAAATATTAAGGTTAATATATACAATAATCAAATAATTACTTAACCAAATTAATTGTTTCAAAAGATAAATGAGACTCGTGATTATACATAAGCAAGAGTATTTTCAAAAGAGCTCTATTTTCTCGTGAACAGCCAATATATTTAATAAAATGTTTCATGGTTTTAACAAATGAAATAGAATTCATCCAACCACTTTGACAAGCCAATCCTAGAGTACCGGCCGTTGCATCTTTTGTCATATAATCCTTGAAGTTAACTCTCAGAGAAATCATGGCTGGTGGTAAGAAACGACCTTCCGCACTGATATAGCAACATGCGGTTACTAATATTCCTCTTTCAGCTGATGATATTTGGCCGACTTGCTTACAACCCTTCTCTGCTAAAATTGTTGGTGGCGCTAATACTGTCATCAAACCAGTTTCATCTAAATTGAAAATCATGCCTGGAAGTAATTTATATTTAGTCATAATATCTTTATAATTGTCAAAAAACAATTTAACATGTTCATTAAATCCTATTGATCTCACAATACTTGTTGATTCCGGAGATCTTAAACTAAAATTATTTCTTCTCATAAAACCGATCATCCATTCTTTCCCAAAAGCTATTTGTTCCCTATTCCAGTTATCGGGATAAGTAATATTATGTTTTTTTACATAATCGAATACCAATTTTTGTGTGTCATTAATTGTAAGACCATGAAACATTGTTGATGACATGACTAAATAATAGCTTAATTCTTTTTCTAGTTTTTCAGTGAATACCTAATGAAATATTATAATCATATAATATATATATATATATATATATTTTAATTTGATAGTCACTCACCATAGCTTTTTTTAAATTATGTTACATCCTTTATTTCTTTATTTTTGTATTTATTTACATAACGACCCAATGTTACTCTCTTAATATTATAATCTATTGCCACATTTCTTATAGATCTTTTATTAGTTATCACTTCAAAAACAGCTCTTTCCATGAGATTTCCATCAGTATAATTATTATTATTCTTTATAATATACATTCTAGGCATCTGAAAATATAGTATAATATATATATATATATTCGTATATTTTATAAAATCGTATATTTTATATTATATATGAAATGATACTGAATATATATATATTTTAATAAAAGTAATATATAATGTTTATTATAAATTATAATATATATATTATAGGCTCAAGTCTCCCCATTTTAGGTGGCTCACATTTCCCCATTTCGGGTATGAATATTAATTGATATTAATTAATATTTGGAATTTGAAATTTTCCTAATTTAAATATTAATATTGTTGTTAATATACTATATTTGCACAATATTGTGTTATACAATATAAATATATACTCATATATAAGTTTAATTAACCTTTAATCTTCGAACAAAAGTAAATTGTACACACTGTAATATTGTTTTTTAATTTATTAAAAAAAATTTAATAATTTTAAAATAGTTTATTAAAAATATTAAACACTGCCACCTATTGATTAACTATTTTAATTTTTATTATCATTGATAATATGAAACAATGATTTTTAGCAAGTTGCTCAAGTCTCCTGCGGCTCATCTCTCCCAACTCTCCCCTACCTTATCACTTCTCTGATAGCCAGAGTTTTTACATTTAAAGTTGCTATTTTGATATTTTTTCTACACTGTAATAATTTCGCCTTAGTATCTCGGCACGTCTCAATCTCACCCCTCCTTGTAGTGTTTAAAGGTGCTACGTCATGAAATCCTTGTGTATGGATGTGCGTTGTTTATGTTAGCTGGTCTCCTGCGGACTCCCACCGCTGGAAGTATAGGATTTGTTATTGTTATTGTGTTCATACTTGTGTTATTCATCATGCTAGTGGGTACAGGTACACCCTAACGAGTGTCGCTCGTCAGGTTTATGGTGAGTTTTCCTTCTCAATCATCCGAGATCATTGGTGATCTTTTCACATAACCCGGATCGGGTGACTAACAGGTAATATGCCTTGCCAGCACCGCTTATTGGTTATTCGCAGCTATCCACTATATCTAGTGGTCGTTCTCCGCAACTTTGTTCTTCGTCGATATTTAACATGGGTTCCATTTTTTCTACGCTTCCCTTTTCTTGCGTATCTTTTAATACGGTAATAATGTCTGTCTCTTCTCCATCTTAACGTAAAACCTTTTTTTCTTCGAGGTTTTTTATTGTAGCCAGTTTTTCATACATTTTTTGTTCTTCGTCGATATTTAACATGGGTGCCATTTTTTCGTCTATTTCTATTAGTTGAGTATCTTTTACTTTACTTTACTTTGGTCGTCTTTTCAGACGCTTCATTTCAAATACTCGTTTTTTCCAGTGATCTTTTCACGTAACCCGGATCGGGTGGCTAACAGGTACTATGCCTTTCCAGCACTGCTTATTGGTTATTCGCAGCTAACCATTATATCAAGTGGTCGTTCCCCTATCCGCAACTTTGTTCTTCGTCGAAATTTAACATGGATGCCATTTTTTCTATTTCTATATGTTGAGTATCTTTTACAATGGTAATAATATCTGTCTCTTCTCCATCTTTACGTAAACCCTTTTTTTCTTCAAGGTTTTTTAACGTAGCCAGTTTTTCATCTATTTTTTGTTCTTCGTTGATATTTAACATGGGTGCCATTTTTTCATCTGTTTCTATTGTTTGAGTATCTTTTACTTTACTTTACTTTGGTCGTCTTTTCAGACGCTTCACTTCAAATACTCGTTTTTTCCAGTCATCTCTTTCGTTCATCATTTTCGATAATTCGTTCGTGTTGCAAGCACCGGTGTCTGCAAGTAAATTGTCAATGTATGATATTCGATGTCTACCTCTTCTTGTATGACCATCTTGGGGTTCCCATACAATTAGTTTATTTGCAATTTCTTCGGTGTGACGATTGCACACCGAAGAAATCCTTCCTTCCATGCAAGCGCTTTTCATACATTAATATCTTTTTCTGCTCCTAGATATTTGAAATTCTTTACTAATTTTAATCGTTGAACCATCTCTAGATTTCACATCAATAGGTACTTCGTGGTTGAATGCTTGAATTTTGGTTTTCTTAGCATTACAGTGTAGACCCACTTTTCCTGCTTCGTGTTCTAGAATATTTAGAATGTCTTGAGCTTGCTCTTTTTCTTCAGTGATTAATGCAAGATAGTCAGCAAAATTGAGATCAGTAATAGTTATGGGTGTCATACGTCTGCTCTGTCTTTTTCGTTATTGAAATCCAAGTTCTACTTCTCTATTCTGATATTTTTGCCTCATAACGTAGTCGAGAACAATTACGAAGAGATATGGAGCCAATGTGTCACCTTGTAATACTTCTGCTCTAATTTCAAATAGGTTGGTTTCTCCGTCAGGTGTTAATACTCGAGACATTGTGTTCTTGTATAGAGTATCTATTGCTGCGAGAAGTCTTGTTGGAATATCTTAAGCTTTCAGAATTGTCACCATCATTCCTCTGTGAATTGAATCAAATGCTTTTCGAAAGTATCTTTTAATACTGGTTTTTCATCTCTTTCTTCATCTAAGCGTAAGCTCTCCTTCAGTAATGCTTTTTTCGTACCATTCACAACCTGTTTTTCTTTTAACGTAATCTTTTCCTCCATTACATATTAATAAAGTGAAAACAAATTTGTATTCAATTTGTTTATTTTACAAAAAAATAAATTATTATAATATTTGAATAAACATCTACATCTATATTTTATTTAATATATATCACTTATTTAAAGCAGTGATTCTTAACCTTTTTAATTTTTTTCGCTAACAATGCCCCCCACCCCGCCTATTATATTTATAAGTGTATTCATACATCATATAGCAAATAATATACTAGAATGGCTTCCTTCATCCTTGAGAGTAGAAGGCTAAATATAAAGTAGGGGCCTACATGGAACCATGATACATATTATAATTACCTTTTTCAACTAGATAAGAAGTTGGAAATGCTAATAAATATAAATTTATATCTTTCCATATGTTTGGATATTTTGTTGCATTTTTTAGCCAAAACGAAGTATATTCATATAATTATTTTCGGAATATAATTTTAAGTTCCTCATAATATTTGATATCATATAATTCTTCTTGTATGTCAGTAGAATAAGAAATGAATTCATAATTTTCAATTATAAATGGACTTATAATATATGAAGGTATATCCAATTTAATTAAATCTTCGAACTTTTCATTTATTTTTGTTATTAAATAATTAAGGTGAGCTACATATTTTAATAGATATTCATTTAACAAATTATTATCATTTTTATATTTTAATAATCTAGAAAAATTATTCAAGTTTGTTCTGGCCAAGTTATCTCTATACATAATTAATTTGTTTTTAAAACTATTAATAATACCTTTTGACTTTAGTAAAGTTAACTTTAAATGTTGAAGATAAACGTTAAGTATAGTTAATTTTGCGAATATATCAGAAAGGTATGCCAGGTCACATTCTATTTTTTATTAATTTTGAATATTGAACAAAATGTATTCATGTGTTCAAGTATAGAATTATACAATTCATGGAATATAATAGGACATTTTCCTTTAGATAGCCATCTAACTTATGTATGTAATAATACTCTTGTATAGTATTCACCATTATCTTTACATAGCTGTTGAAATATTATATCATGAAGGCTATTTCTTTTAATTGTATTGATTGTTTTAATAATAATATTTAAAGAGTTAATAGATCTGAACTTAAATCTTTTGCTATAAGATATTCTCTGTGAGCAACATAGTGGATATAAAATAATGAAGGAATATCCTTTTTGAAGAAAGAAACAACTCATTTTATTCTTCTTGTAATTAAAATGAAAATAAATAACATGACTTTTTATATGTTACTTGGTATTTATATTACAATATAATAATTATGAGTTATAAACTATAATTATTATAAACCATTCTTAAAATGTATTTCTTTCAACACAAAATAATCCTTAACGCAGTTATATACGGTTTCCCCTTTATTATTAATAATTGATTTACAGAAAATAATTTCTTAACTGTAGTCTTCATTATGTATATATCTTACGTAATACATCAGAATGGATTCATTATTACGATGACTCATCCAACTGCATGGCAAACTCTTTAGTTTGTAAGTGGAAACAAAGTTTTTTTTCGATTATCAATTATTTCATCAATTCTATTTGAAATGGTATCATTACTAAGAGGTATTGATTTTAATATCTCCTATCTTAATACATTGTATACATCAAAGGCCGCGAACTGCCTTAAAGATATAAATATTTTCTATATTTTAATAATATATAGGATATTTCATATATAAACATTACGATACAGAAAATAAAATTACTTTTTTACAGGTATTTAAATAATATTGTATCTAGAAAATTGTTTTCATAAATTTTTTCTAATTATATTTATATGCTTTCAAGAGAGAATGATTTGTGAAATAAATATATATTTTATTAAAAATGATATATAAAATCATTAAATATAATATATTATCGTAATTATATATATACAAGTAATTATAAATATCATAAATACAATCTTATACAAATAAACATTAAAATTATAGTAAAATATTTGTAATATTTTTTTTTAAATTGATAATATTGCTCTTTATTTTAAACTTAATTTTCAATCTGAACATCCATACTTTTGACTTACCTGATTAACATAATAAACATTTCTTGATATATTTTAAGTATGAACTAAAAGTATAACTTAATTACTGGAGATTTTGGTCTCATTTCTATCATATAATTCTATTACTTAATTTATATATATATATATATATATATATATATATATAGATCTGAATGTAATTAATAAGACTTACAACTTTAACAATGTAGTAATTATTTTATTACAGAAGTTATCATACTTTTAAAGTAAATAAAAAATCTCTTATCTTCACTATCATCAAATTAATTAAAATAGTAAGACAACTATAATATAATATCTACATGGATATCTCAAAATAATTATTCTGAGTTATAATCTAGATTACATAATGCATAATTTATTTTATTATGGTCTGTTATAAAATATTATATTTATGGCTATTATAGATATTATATCATTATAGCATTGCTGATTTTTTGAAAGATATTTATTATATGATTTTATGATATTTATGATAACATTTTTATAATTTGTTATTTATTGGTAAATATTTAAACATAGTTATCACCTTAAATCATACTTTATTTTTAGTATGAATCACTCTTATAATAACGGTAGTATTATAACTGGATATGCTGTACAGTACAACTAAGATCTCCCCATCACCTTAGCATTATCTTACCTTCTTCTATCCAGATGAGATCATCTGCATGCTGGAAGTGAAGAGTGCCCAACATTTGTTCTACACCCTGAACCATCAGTTGATACCCACCATCATCATGTCTATAAGGAACGACTTCTACAACTTGCTTAGGATCTATCTGCAGATCTTCAACTCTAAAAGGGTTTGATATCTAGCTAGATCTGTATCATATTAACTTCTCTTGATTACTATTACCATAATTAGCCAACTGTCTATTTCATTATTATAATGTTTGAATACACATCTATATTTTATTTAAAGTATATTTAATATAGGTTTTCAATTGTATTAAAATATTAATTTCAGTAAAATATTCAAATTTATTGAAATATCACCGTTATGATTATATTCAAGTAATCCAAAATAACTACACCATAATCTATAGGAGGTATGGGTACTTGGCTACTAATACTTATAAACTATGATCATTGACTGTGACCTTTAACCCCGCAGGCTCTATTCAGCGACCTAAATAAACCGTTTCATCTTCTCTCCACGATGATATTCCTATGTGAAGAGTTCATTCAACGCTGCAACAACGATAAGATACACGCCATAGACAAGTTGGTAGCATCCCTTAATTACCCTTCTCGCACCCTCTCTCTCAGACCCTTAAGTATCTTAATTACCCTTCTCACACCCTCTCTCAGACCCTTAACTATCTTAATTACCCTTATCGCACCCTCTCTCAGACCCTTAACTATCTTAATTACCCTTCTCACACACCCTTATCTATCTTAATTACCTTTCTCGCACCCTCTCTTAGACCCTAAACTATCTTAATTACCCTTCTCGCACCCTCTCTCAGACCCTTAACTCATCCCTTAATTACCCTTCTCTTAGACCCGAGATGTCGACCTTTGTGAAGGTGATGCTGAGAACGATGATGGACTCGGTGGAGATGAGCTCTGACATCGAACAGTACGAACGCGACGACCTTCTCCACAGTCTGATGTCGTGCATGGACGGCCTCAGTATGATTAGATCTATGAACACGTCCGGGCTAGGTCTATACTGAAGGATGTGTCCTTGTCTGTCCTTGTAATTGTTCACATGTTTACTTTGTAATAAAACTTTTAATTAATCGACTTAAACGCATTATATTTCACTTTTTTATTCAAACAAAACACAGTCATTCATTCAACAAAGCACCTACACGGATAACAATACGAGATTAACGAGAAGAGGACGACGCCGCACGTATAACAATTAAAATGGATCTAAAACAATCATATTTTCGATTTTATCAATCAATAATTTTTTGTAATATTTTCTCTTTTCTCCGATTTCGGCGTTTAGTTCGTCCACCTGAGTTTGCATGTCAGCGATGGCAAGCTTTAGATCCTGTCATCGATGTTATATCATACGATCAGAGTTACGGTAGTGATAGTTATTATGTCACAAACTTTAGTTTTGGAAGTATCATCGGTGTAAATGAACTCGGCTTCTGAATACTTGGTAGACATTTCATTTTCTGTTGTAGTAGTAGTAGTAGTGGTGGGGGTGGTAGTAGTGGTGGTGGTAGTAGTAGTAGTAGTAGTAGTAGTAGTAGTAGTAGTAGTGGTGGTGGTGGTGGTGGTAATAGTAGTGGTGATAGCAGTAGTAGTATAATTTATTTATCCATCTTTAAATTATAAATTGTTCGGAAGTGAGATATAATAATAAAGATGTATGTATTAATTTTAATGTATCATATGATATGATGTAAAACCTTGCTCTATTAAATAGTTCTGGAATTCCCTGTCACATGATTTCAGTTCTGATTTAGATATGTTCTTAGTCTATCATGAATAGTGCACATCAAATTATAATCCTATATTTATATATACTATCTAAACTAATAGAATTTGTAATTATATTATGTAATTCGAAACATTAATCTTTATAAACTTTAATAATTTGGTATTAATATAAATAAAATATAGGCAAATATCATATTTATATTAAATAACTAATGCTAAATTTATAAGATTTTATAAAATAAAATATAAACTTATTAAATGGATGTATATATTATAAAAGTTATCCTTAAGTCATCGATATGAAGAAAGTGGATAAGCAATTGAGGCACTCAGTGCATATAAAAGATAGATACGCGAATAGAACATTTATCTTTTATAAATTAATAAAATGGCATCGGTAATTTTGATTAGTCATATTATATATGTACATTTAAATATTTTGATTTTCATACATACAGACAGAAGTGACTTCATTATATGTATATGTATAGGTTATATAAATATATGTCAATAAAATAGTGTCTTCAATAAATTTAAATACCAAAAAAACGAAAAATATGAGCAATATATGTTATATTTTATAATTTTATATATTTAAATTGATCATAATTATAAATAAAAATGTATACTAATGTGATTCTACTGCAGCTAATACACAGTACCATATACTACACTCAATTGTTTATTAACGTTCTCTATACCAAGGGTATATATACAGCTAATGTAAATCTCCACCTTACTGATGTTATCTATCCGAGAATGTAGATAGGTTCAGATTAAACATGGGTGTATCAGAATCATCACATCATTTAATATATATAATACAATACTCATTTCTTTTAAATTTATACACAATTATATATTATTAGCAATGACAGGACGTTTTCTAATGATTATTTTGTGAAATTTTTATTTTACTCTCGTAAAAGTGATTTTATCGTATTACATCATAATTACAGGAGTAAATATTTCAATTTTTATATACAATCAAAGCTAAAAATGTTTATTAAATAAAATAAGGATTTCAATTAAACTATATTAAAATTTTAATATAATTTAATACACATTATATTATTTAGAATGTCGACATAAATAATATAACCTTCTGCAGGGGTTTATCCACTATCCATAGTGGATTATCTACAATTTTCACTACACTATATAACATTTTCAGGTCATACTAAAATTATAAATACATTATTGTTTTTAATAAAATATTTATATAGAAATATAAATTTAAAACTGAATTAATGTTTACAAATAAATAAATATCCCTCTTTGATTCAAAGATAGGGAAATCATCAAAATATAATAAAATATACAATTGAAAAGTATCTATTTTGGAGTAACAAAGTTAACCATTGCAGAGATAGAAAATAGATGTTCCGTCCTTAATAAAATAAAAAATCGCATAATAAATGTGATTGTTATAAAATACCTAAGCCTAGAAATATATACTATGTGTCTGTGGCCCAGATATTACCATGCGTCATACCCGGAGTAGTATCATACTTGTGCACATACAATATTGATAATATATATATATACATAGAAATCATTTAAAAGAATACTATATATGCAATATTAAGTAAATTTAAATAACAGATGCTCATGATACTTAATTCGACGTATTTTATTGAAATAAACACTATATATAGATGTAAGTATAAAGTTCCACAAATAACCCACATACAAACTAGTACAAAGTACAACACATATATATATATACGCTACCTTCTCTTTCAGTGTACACTCTAAGTGAATGCATTCCGATTCATAGTCACTGATCGAAGAGTGAAGTTTGTTGAATTCATTAATCAGGGTAAAAGCATCGGGCTTGATTTCGTGTTCGCTGTTCACATCTTCCTCGATAACGGTTGCCTAATAAGGTAGTGATATCTATGATCGTTGCACTAGTTCTCTCATAGTTAGTGGCAGTACTGACCATCCATTGCCAGAATATCTGCGAACAGTCTATTCTCC
>OZ025240.1:9061626-9064126 GCA_964019155.1 Osedax fenrisi
GTCGGTTCTGCCTACTACTCGAAGGAGGTTAGACTACCGTCTACGTAATCGGTGTATTCTGTGTTTCTGCCTGATAATCTAATAAAACAGATGAGTTCCTGCTATGAATGTAAGATGTCTCTGGAAACAAGCGATATCACCTCTCCAGATGGTTTCCTAGAATGTAAATGCGGTCTACTTATTCACTACGCATGTCTGTTTAACGCAAACGAAATTAACTGTGCATGGAGCAACAAAGTTCCATCTAAGATATCAATAGCATTGATGAACTCGCCCTGCTTCTTATACACGTGCCTACAATGCCGTAATAGTGAACCATCACCGGTAAGTGCCTCGCCATCTATTGAAGATAAAATTAATAATATTGCTATTTTACTATCCAGCCATACTAATATAATTAATGAATTAAAAAGTAGCATAAGCTCTTCATTATCTAACAACACTGTAAATAATGATAATGCCAAAACCTGCTTAGAAAACGATAACACCATAACCTATGCTAATGTGACAAGTAGAAATATAAGTAGTTCGAATGCTGTTGTTTATAATAGGGATGCATTAAATATTCCTTTATTTTCGGCCATTATTAAACAAATTGACAGTAGTAATCTAAATACTAACTACATTAAGGATTTATTAAAAATATTAAACATTGATTTAAATACCATTTCTAAAGTACACTTTAATAATAAAGTATGTATAATTAATTTCACTACTGTGTTTGCAAAATCAGAATTTTTAAATCTTAACTCGACTATTAAAACTTTAGATAATAAATTTAATAAATTATTTATTCATGACAATTTATCCGCTGATGTTAGAAGAAATGGTAATATATTTTATCATGCTATTAAATCTAAGCTAATTTTAAACTATAAATGTACATTAAATTTAAAAACTAATACTTATGAACTAAGACCATATAATGATACAAATAAACTTGATTGGAACTGTTCTCCATATTTACCGTCCATAAATGAATTGAACACATGGAGTAAATCATACGATACATATATCACATCAATCAAAAATAAATCAAATAATAAATCTAATTGACTATCGGTATGTAGCAATGAAAACATTACTTCCCTCATTAATTGTCGGTCACTAGTTGCTAATATTGATATCATCACACAATATATAATAGAATCTAAATCATCAATAATCGCACTCACAGAAACTTGGCTCCATATATTAGATGATGTTACTCCTTCTTATTTTGAACCATTACATTTTAATTTTATACATAGTCCTAGATGTGATGGTAGAAATGGTGGTGGTGTTGCTTTACTTTTAAATAATAACTATACTATACTTTCTCAAATTCGAATTAATATGACTCTATGTGATGTACTTCTTGTAAAATTTAAAACATCCCAATCTCAAATAATAACTGTTCTCACTATATATAGACCTCCAAATAATAACCATATAATATTTTTTAAAGAATTTTCGGATCTAATACATCAACACATTAGCCCTTTCCTTATAATTCTTGGTGACTTTAATTTTCATTTTAATTCTACATCATATCCCCATAATAAATTCAAAGATATCTGTAATGAATTATGTTTATCTCAACATGTTACTGAAACTACACATATTTCTGGAAATGTACTCGATCTTATTTTTACTCATAATAATTCTATTCTATTAGCTAAACAACCAACTAATTATACACTATTAACTGATCATTATGCTATTAAATGTACATTAAATATAAAAAAATATATAAGTTCTAAATTATTATCCTATCGACATTTACGTAATATAGACTTAACTAAATTTTCTCTTGATATTCTATCTAATCTTGACATAAATAATTTTACTATAACTGCACTTAATAATACACTTTCTAA
Source organism: Osedax fenrisi (assembly GCA_964019155.1). Classification (NCBI taxonomy): domain Eukaryota; kingdom Metazoa; phylum Annelida; class Polychaeta; order Sabellida; family Siboglinidae; genus Osedax; species Osedax fenrisi. Next base: position 9,063,486 of record OZ025240.1, read on the forward strand.
TCTTCTAGACACATATGCACCACTTAATAACCGAACAATTAAAATATACTCTATAACACCATGGTTTAATCATATATGTCATACTTATAAAAAAAATACTAACATATTAAACAAAATATATAATAAAAATAAAAATACTATTAATCATGATAATTTCTTATTTGCTAGATCTCAATACCGTAAACAAATGAAATCTCAAAAAACAATGTACTATAATAATAAAATTAATTTATATAAAAATGATTCTAAAAAACTTTTTAAACTTACTAATCAATTAATGGGAAGGAACAAAAGAAAAACTTTTCCTCCTCAAAAAAATAATCTACTAGTTAATAAATTCTCAAATTTCTTTGATAATAAAATTTCCAACATATGTGATAATATCTCGAAAAGTAAATCTGTAAATAAATCTATCAATATAAATTGTTTTGATACATGTTCATTTCCCAATAATAATTTTAATAATTTCATAACTCCAACACATACTGAAATATATAATTTGATAATTACCGCCAAATGTACTTCACCAAATGATCCATTACCTCTCTCTATTACTAAAAAAATTATTAACACTTTAACACCTCTATATCATAAAATTATTAATATTTCACTAACTACTGGCATTATACCACCTGAATTAA
>OZ025240.1:9069126-9244126 GCA_964019155.1 Osedax fenrisi
GCACGTCTTGATGTTGTTCATCTTTTTCTCTGTTATCAAGAATGGAATATCACGTTATGAATGGTTAAAACTTTTAACTTAAAAGAGGATATCATGTTATCAGATGTAAATAGTGATGTATTTATTATATTAGTGGTATAGTATTATATTAGTAGTTAATAACTACTAGTTACTATGGTAACTTGTATGTGAATTATAATGATATCTAAGTATATTGTCGCATCGCGGATAGATACTTCTATTATCAAAATAATGCCTTGAATAGGTAAATGAGGTGAATAGTAGGCGTTTAATAATGATTCGTTGACAACAAATAGTAACAAAATTCTAAATAATATATGTATGATTTGTCAATGAATTAAATCATCATAAAATGATGAGTTATGAATCGAATACATCAGGTCATATGAAAATACCACGAATGCAAAGCTACTACTCTTAACGCTAGCGCCTTTCTAACACGTCTGCTTGTGCTGGTTGATCTCGGCCTGCAGTTTATCGTTGGTTTCGTTGAGTTTACGCAGGAAATACTCCTTCTTGGTCTTGAGGTACTTGACGCGCGCCGATTTCAGCTTGTAGCCGAGGAACAAGCCGGCGAAGAATGTAGCAGTTGCTATGGCGGCACAGGTGTTCCGGTGCATTCTTATCACTTGACTGTCAATAGTGGTGATTCATGTATTAAAACTTTTAATTTAAAAGTGATTCATCGTTATCCTTCATTCCTCAATATGTATTGTGGGAAAATATACACGAATGGTTACTTTTATTGAAATGTACTCGAAGTATGGTAAGCATTTAAATTAATTTTAATTTAAGGATATTTATTATTGATTTATATTCTTAAATTAAAATTAATTTAAAGTTTAAATTAATTTAAAGGCTTACCATACGTCCTAATAATTATATTAAATATGATATGTAATATGCCTAACAGGTATAATGAGGCACAGTATTTATAATTATTAATTAACTAAATTAAGGCTATTTATTTGACGGCCACCGTATTTCCATTATTTATATATATATATATTCCATTATTTTACAATTTTATCGAATGTAACATTATAATTATTAGGAAATATTAATAAATCAATAAATTATGGGATATAATTTATAAAATTATTAATAAAATAATTAATAATTGAATATTTATGCAGCATACTTATTCATAAAGTTTATTTATAGAGTATACCCGGGAGTATACTTTACTCGATCAGGATCGTGATCTTTTATTCATAGCCGATACGTTTGCGATCATGATCACAATCACTTTTAATATAAAATTTGATAATCGTAATGACAATATGTAAAAATTAACAATATATATAGTGTATTATAGACTATACTTTATAGTTAATATGTATATATTTATATATATATGTGTATACAATGTATAATTAATCTCTATGAATAGAAGTAATTTCGGACGACTATCTCTATAGATTCATGTTAGTCATTAGTGACATGCCTAATGAGTTGATGTAAGCCCTATCTACTCCAGACATGTTGTCTCTAGGTATATAATTGTTTAGGCGTAACTAAAATTCTCTGAATTTATATCAAGTAAATATAAATCTAAATATCATTTCAATTAGACATGTCGGAAAAAAAGTCACAGAAAACGTAGATTAGACAAATTGTGTTTTTTTTTTAAATAAAATTAATTTTGTAAATATTAAAATTATTGATAATAAAGTTGAAGTGCCACGTGTGAAATAAAAAATATTAATTTATGATTGACTATCGTGATCTATATCTATAAATATTGTGATCGGAGATTTTTGAGGTCGATCCAAATAGAATTTGGAATTTTAAATTCAAACGATCACGATCCTCACTGTGAAGCCGATTCTTTTACGATTACAGTGGTGACGATAGAGCTTATTACAAAGGATCGATGTACAGGATCGACGATCATGCCCATTCACTGAATGTACGATATACATAAAGTATCATACTAGTAATGTATCACAAAAGTACGCTGCATAAATATTCATTTATTAATTATTTAATTAACAAATTTATAAATTATTTCCTATTATAATAAGGGTTACGATCAAAAAGGACGAGTTGAGTTGCAAAGGTTAAATATTAAATATGAAATAAATTTGTATAAGTTAAATTTGGGATGTAATGCAGCTAAAAAAACCAAACAGGACAAAACTAAACCAAATAACCCTAAAATATCAATAAAATAAATATATATATACTAGTATATAATATTATATTATTATTAATATATAATATACTATTAACTCGTATTTCAAATTAACTTTCAACTCGCCTTTTTAATCGTCTCTTTTATAATAATAGTACTATTACTTAATAGTACTAAATAGTAATATTACTTAATAATATTTATTAGTAATATTATAGGTACCTGGTATAAAGCTTCACGATTGATACGTGATTTGAACGCCAGTTAAATTATTTATTCAAATTAGTGAATTTACAAGTGTATGTTTGTTTGTACAAACATTAATATTATAATTGTTAGTTATTTTCACTTGTTTGGTTTAGTTTGGTTGGGTTTAGTTTTGATATTACCAGATTTTTTTTATTATATATATATGTGTGTTAATGATAAGCAGTTACATGTATGATAGTCTATAAATATAACGCTAATTATAATGGCCAATCATACGCTATTTTAAAATCAGTAATTCGAATACACAAGTTTGTGGGAATTCAAATCGCGAAGATTTTGACCATAATGATATAAAATGGATTATGATAATTTATTAAATTGAATGAAAAATTAAATTGATAATATATTATATTCAATATTGGGTAATATAATTATTATATTAAATATAATACCATGATGATATTAAGGTAACCATCGCAAACATTATTCATTTAATAAAATTAGAGCGAATGCATAAATCGGATCAAGAGACATTTACGATCAGCGGATAAATTCGACGGACATCATTAAAAAAGTTAATTTTATATGCGATATTATCATAATAATTATGGAAATCGATATGCGTCGATCATTAACTTCACTTGATTGTATTGTATTATATGTATAGATATCCGCAGATCGTAAAGTTAATATAATATTAAATATTATATGCTAAACGACAAGTATTGTATCACAAGGATGACGTCGAAAACATCCGGCATTATATTCGATTAATGTCGTATATTTACGCGTATTTAAGTAATATTATAGATAATTAACTATAGAGTAGTAACATATACATATACTGCTATACAACTGGTGTTTGTATTTATAACTTATAGGCTATATAATGTATATAATAAGATGGTAACAAGTCATAAATTGTTGAAATGTTTTCAAAACGTAAATCGATCGGCGCTCGCCGAGCTGCGCGGGAGCGTGTTTATATAGCATTATATAGCCTATAAGTTATAAATACAAATACCAGTTATATAGCAGTATATGTATATGTTACTACTATATAGTTAATTATCTATAATATTACTTAAATACGCGTAAATATACAAAATTAATCGAATATAATGCCGGATGTTTTCGATGCCGGATGTTTTCGACATGTACCGTATCACAATACAATCAAATTAACTTTACGATCGACGGACATCAATGTCCGCAGAATTTATCCGTTTATCGTAAAATTCATTTGATCCCATAAATCCTGGGTATACATTATCATGCTGATCATTTCTTTATTACATTATAAAATTTAATTATTAATTAATACATTATTACATGTCGATATCGTATAATTTAATTATTAATTATAATTTATAAATTTCGCGCCGCTTTATAACTTAATCAACAGTCAACATACAATAATCAACAGTTTAATAAATATCATAATACAAATATTAGTTAAATAATTGTCTATAAATAATATATATAATGTACTCACTTATTACAAAATAAAACCTTTACAAAATTCCAGGAATTATTCAGAAAAATAAACTTGACCGAGAAAATAAATGTCTTTGGGATATAAATTGAAATAAATATGACCTAGGTTTAACTTTGAACTTTAACCGTTATATAATTTCCCATAATTCCCCGGATAATTTCTATTTAAAATATATTAATTCTATATTAAATATTTTTACATATATATAAATAATTTATACTGTATCTTATTCATTTATTTTGTTTTATTTTTACACGATCCTTTATGTATATATCTAAGAATGTCATATATATTTGTTTATAATTGATGTATAATTATATTCATTCAAAATCAAATAATATACATATTTAAATATTAAATTTAAGTTATTTTAATTAGTTTATTAATAATTACATACTTATTTTATCATATATTAATTATGAATATTTTTAAATTAATAAGTATAATCATGTGTAGCAATACATCGTAGAATTTAATATAATGTTATATTACCGACATTAAAAATAATATTTAAATAAACTTATTTTCATGTACATTTACATTACAATTAGTAATTGTAATTGAATTACAATTGTATTTATGTAGTATCTCACTAATTGTGAGTAAAATTTACTATATATCTACTAGGTTTTAATAATCACTTTATTTATAAGTTATATAACCATTATCTAAATAGTAGTATTAAGTATATTTACCTTTATTATACATTGAATCAAATATTGAATTTTTTTATAAACTCAGTTTAAAACTGTATTTATTTATTTACTATATCTAATTATCATATTGTTCAATGAAATTTATTATTATAATATAATAATTATAGATAACAGTTAATATTTATATGGTATATCATTACTAAATTATGTATATATTAGATAAAAATAGAAAAATCGAATCTAGTAGTAGAAAAAATGTATACTTATTCTTGTTATTTAGTTTTTTTATTATTCTATTATTAGTATATTTATATAATGATCAATCCAATGCAACTCTATTAATGAAACGGAAAAATAAGGTAATTAAATCAGATCTTTTATATATATATATATATATATATATATATATATATATATATATATGACTTACTTGACTTAGTTGCGTAGGACTTGACGTCTCCTTGCAGTACATTTGATTTTTGTAGGCGTTTCGTTCTGCTGCCCTTCTTTCCAAGGTCAGAAGTGGAACACCACTATTGTCTCTGATGCCATCCGATCATCTCTTTAATGAATGTCCTCTTGGACTTGAATTTGTAAAGTTCAACTTGTAGCTAGCATTAATCATATCTCGGCTTCTTTCTACATGACCGAACTAATGAAGTTGTCTTTTCACAATTACCTCTTCTATAGTTTCAACTACGTTCAGTGATTTTCGAATCGCTATATTACTTAGTCTGTCACTCCTTGTAACTAGCAGGATAGCTCTTAAACACTTCATTTCGAAACCTTTTTGCCTCATTGTCCATATCACTAACCCGTATATAGTTATTGGGAGAATGAGGGATTTGTAGAGTATAATCTTGAGTTTCCATATTGTCTCTCTCAGTCTGTAAAAGCCTGGGATGCCATCGAAATTCTTTGCAGAGTATTACATTATCTGGACAGTTGGGGACGAGACTGCCAAAAAACTTGAACTGGTTAACTTTGGGGACAATATTATTGTAGATTTTGATGTCCTTTTTTCAGTTGTAAGAACTGCACATCTAAGTGGATGATCTTTAGGCCCCACTTATGACAAGTGTTTTCTAGATCTGAAGTTGCTATTTATATATATATATATATTGTTATCTAATATATTGACATTAACAATTAAATTACCATTTATCAAATCATTTTATTTTGTAATAAATATAAATTCAGATCAGGACGTCGTCAGTAGTCAAGTAGTCAATTATTATCTTTTTTATACAGTGATTATCGAGAGGTTTGGTTGGGCTTTAAATACGCCTTTAAATTAGTTATCAGATACGTTGTACGTGGATATATACTACTTAAATATAAGCATGATACATATATATATATTCACACAATTTATTTTATATAATATTATTTATGATTATACGCTATTAATATATCACACTTGAGTTGTTTCACATTGTGTATGTGTTTAAATAATATGTACACACATATTTTCTATATATATACATATATACATATATATATATAGATATATACACGTTACACATATTGATATTTTGTAGTTTATATATTGGTTTTGTTTGGTTTAGTTTTGCTGGCTATTTTAACTGCATTACATCCTAAAGTGAGATACTAAAGTAAGCCAATAAAAGCTTATGGTTAGAGTAATGCATGGTGAATATTGTTTTATTGGTGAAATCTGTAATGTGGATAAATACGTATAAATGTGGACATTTACGGTATATAATAAATATATATGGTATCTTTAAGAAATTAAAAACTATTATTGGCCAATAAAAACTCTAATATATATGTTATGTTAATTACACTTATATAAAATATAAACATCTGTGAAACTGAAGATTAATGATCTATCATTCCTCCCATGTATATCATGTATCTTATGGATAGCAATAATGACAACAAATTAAGCTTATGGATGCGCTAGTTATGTCACGTTATCGGCTCATCCTATCAGATTATTATATAATTTAAATATATTATATTTAATATTATATTTAATATAATGATAATCCGATTGGATGAGCCAGTCACGAAACATTACCGGCGCATCATTAATACAGTAACCGGCAATCTCAGCGAAATTCTTCAATTCGATCTGGTTATTTCGTGCGGAGTATAAATTCCACTGTTTTAAAATAATTATATACATTACTGTATCTTATCATTGCGCACGAGATCAATCCCCACTAAATCACTTCGCACCAGATCACTAGTATTCATTAAACCATAGCCTTAAATCATATTTAATCCCTTTCGTCGTAGTCGTTGCGGCTATCGTTGGAAGAAACGGTGATATCGCGAGACCTGATGTCCCCGGCCGTCCGACTAAGTCGTTTGACCTCTACGCGACCTCTCCACTTCACCGACGCCGAACTGTCGCCTCGTCGCTACAACCGCACCATAGACTCGCCCGAGAACCGAGTGCTGGTGTTCCTGCACGTACAGAAGACAGGTGGCTCCACCTTCGGTAACCATCTTGTACACGACCTCCGGGTGGAGCCGGCCTGCGAATGTCGTCTGCATCGTAAACGTTGCTCCTGTCTAAACGATGCCGGACGAGTGTGGTTATTCAGTAGGTCTGTACTGAGTGCGCGCGCGCGACTACGTAATGAGTCATTGATAATGAGTCATTGATAATGATAGTATTGGGCAACTATTAAATCTAATCTACATTTTCACTAGCTCTCTTTATATAGGATTTATTTGTATTTGCATATTTTCAGCCGCATTTATTAGTACTTTTGTACTTTAAAGTAGTACCTATATTCACATCACTGTACAACACAGACTATAATACAAGTATTCTAGAAATAAGAATTATCCTATTCGAATTATAACTTTTTATATTCTCACTTTATACACATTTTAAATTTATACACATTCTCACTTTATACTTAGTAAGTATTACCAAAGATTTTTCTAAGGAAATATATAACGATTTTGTAAATAATTCGATTTTGTATATAAAAAAACAATAGTGCCACCTATATAGGGTATATTTTCAGAACTATGTGTTGTTTATAATGTAAATTTGTATAAAATTATACTCTTTTTAAATTTAAAATATATCCTCTAAATTATTATTTATATGATGAAAGCTAAGTTTTCATTACTAATATATAACAAAGCAATAGGCTATAATACTGTTTTATATTCTATACATATTTATATGACGAGTAAAAGTAAAATTTATAATGCATGTAATTAAATAGAGCCTTCTCAACATTGTTTTATAGAAATCGCGTCAAAAACCTAAATCTATTTCAGTAATTTCAATACTACTGCTATCAGCGGGATGCCTGAATATTAATCACGTTGCGTAGATAGAGAGTGTTATATCTTTGCTATTACTCACCTCTCACATTCACATTATTGTAACCTATGATTATACGTGTTATTTAAGTAAGATGATTAACTAAAATAAGTGAATAAAGAGGGACGTTTTAACTGATGACTCATCATACACAGATTCTCCACTGGCTGGAAGTGTGGGCTGCATGCTGATTGGACGGAATTACACGCATGCGTTGATGATCAACTCAACGAAAAAGAGGGCAAACTTCAGAGAACGTTATTATGTATAGCGTAGTAAATATTATCATCGTTATATAATAATGCTTTAAATTTTATCAGTTGATAATTGTTTGATTATGTTAAGCACTTTATAATCTAATTAGATATTTGGATAATTAATTAAGATTATCTATATAAGAATAGTTTGAGAGATAGGATTGAGAGATATTAAATATATAATGTATTTAATTATAGAGTGTATGTAAGTAGTATTATAGATATTAATTTGCATACTTGATAAATAAATACATTAGAACATATAGAATAATATTTATATATCACTATATTATGCTAGTATTTATAAAAATGGTTGAATATGTTTCAAATATTCAAACTAAGTTTCAAAAGTAAATCACTTTTCACTTCTATTCAAATACACATTAAAATCAAGCACAATACATATTATATATAACATATAATAGTCCACTAAATTAAAAGATAAGTATAAGGGGGGTAATTGTCTTGATAAGCAACATTAATTCTATAATTACTATGGCATTGCCTAAATCTGATAATAATAAATAGTGAAAAGTGAACTTAGATTTTTTACCTTTTATATTTCTGAAATTAATTTTATATTATAATCTCATTTATAAAATAGTTTCATACTTTTAAATATAATAATAAAGTATTAGTAAAATATTAGTTACATACTCTGAAACTATTATAAAGATTTAGCAATTCAAAATATTCAAATAAAAGTAGAAAATATATATTCAAATATAAGCTTCAAGATTTGTACGTGTTTTTCTGAGTAATAAATAATAATAGTATTACTCTTTATTATAAATAATATGTACATAATATGATATAATTAAATAACCATTGTATCTCTTCTAGTACTAATATGATGTACATGATATGATATGATTATAAATGATTATATAATATATAACATATAGGTAAGTGTAATACCAAAAATATATGTGAATATTGTACATTCTTATATTTCTGTTTATAAAATATACTTTATAAAATATACTTTGCACAAGATGAAATAAATAAAAATATTATCTGTAGCCTTATGATTAAAATGCATATTGTGTGATAAATATAAATCATTTTAAAGATAATTAAAATCACATTTTATTATTTTAATAACAACTTATTTGTATTAAAAAATAAAATTAAAGATTTCACCTGCCATCAATTCTAATTACTTTGAATCATGCTGTGTTTTATTTTTCTCCATCGATAATCATATCGAATAGATGTTTGATTACATTTCTTAGATACAAAAAATATTATTAAACTTATTATAATTTAATTAATTTTCTCAGAAAATATGTTATATCATGACTTACATTTGTATAATTGTGTGTGTATTAAGTATCTCATTATTTTGTTATCATATTAACCCCAATAATGAATCATCATAAAAATGTGTATATTTTTGAACTTTAGACTCTATAGCATAAATGTCATTTAGTTGACATTTATTTCAGTTTAATCATATAATTTCATAGGGTAAAATTCTGTATGTAATTAGATATTAAATAGACCAATAAAGCACACATTTGTTTTGTCAGCAACGCGGCCATAGTTATTAATTTAATAAATGAAGTAATCTTATACAAATGTAAAAGGTAATATTAAATAATAGCTGAATAATTGTTGTAATCTATATTAATATATGTGTATACATGTGTGCGCCCGCGAGTTTGTATCCCCGTATAAATATACATGCTCCACCATATTATCCTCATCCTCATCCCCCTTCACCCCCTCATCATCATCCTCATCATCATCCTCATCATCATCCATCTCATTATCCTCTTCATCCTCACCCCCCACCTAATCCACTTCCTTCTCCTCCTCATCATCATCCTCATATAACTCCCCCTCCTCATCTCCTGTATCATCATCTTCCTCCCCCTTCTCCTCCTCATCCCCCACCTCATCCTCCCCCTCCTCATCCACCTCATCCACCTCATTATCCTCCTCATCCTCACCCCCCACCTCATCCCCCTCCTCATCCCCCACCTCCTCCTATCCCCAGGTATCTGTACATAACAATGCTACGCGAGCCGATGTCGAGGTTCCTCAGCGAGTTCATCCAGGTATCGAAGCGAGGCAAGGAGTGGTCAGAAGCCACGCTCAGGTGTAATGGAGTCAGCCCGTCTAGGAAACAGCTGCCCTTGTGTTATACGGGTACGTTCGCACTTAGATAAGTCACGGGTACAAGCGCACTTAGATACTGCGTTCCTCCGTTATCGCGGCATTAAATGCCACCAGTAGATGACACCAGTAAAGGTCACCATTAGAGGTCAATACATCTCAGCCGAATATTAATTCGCAAAACCGTATTTCAGAATATTCACAAATAACTATAAAAGCCTTAAGATTGGCCTCAACTTGATGCATCGCTATAACCTAAAGATAGCCCCAGAGTATATCGATAATACATTATAATCACATTTCACGTTGATTAAATAGAAGTTTTTGATCGCTAAACCCTTCTATTTTACACCACAATTAAGTTTACTTCGATGTGTGTGCCTTCAGTGTATTACTGATTAAGGTGCTTGTTATTTAAGCTAATATAGATGGAAGTTACAAATTGAAATATTTGCTAACGATAACACATACAAACTAATATGAAATTAACAAATTAATAATGTAAAATGTTTAAAGTTAACGTAATAATAAAAGAAAATAATCAAAATTAGAAATAAAATATATTCTTCAATAAAAGAGGGCAATGAAATATTTAGAAAATTTCGCAAATTAATTATTTACTTTAATATCTTTTTATTAATATCTTAACTTTTAAATCTGTAATAGAAATACATTATTACATTATAATTTAGATGTATTATTAGATATTGATAAGATCTACTTGGAGAAAATAAAATTTAAATATATTTTAAAATAAAATAATCATTATTCTATAAAAATTGTTAATTAACATTGATTCATTTATTGAAATATAACTTAGGTACAACGTGGAAGGGTGTTTCATTGGACGATTTCATATCATGTGACTATAATCTCGCTATTAACCGACAAACCAGAATGTTGGCTGACCTTACGGATGTGAATTGTTACAATGTATCTTCGATGAAGGTTTTATTTTTTTATATTTTGTATTCATATTCTATTACTAATAATATATTAGTCTTAACATTGTATTACTAATAATATATTAGTCTTAACATTGTATTACTTTGTTTTAAAACGTGATCTTGCACAAATAAATAAAACACTACATAAAGTAAAAATTTCTATTTATAGAAATTTACATTAAATATTAATGCAAATATTTCTTCATTAAATTGCTTTTGCTTTATCAATATTTAATATTTGTTGATGAAACTTCAGAAATATGTTTTTTTATGATATGTATGACCTACTGTGAGCGAGCTAGAAAACTTTCAAAAATGGGCTCCCTACTGTACAGTGTAAACCCTATATAATATTGTGCTTAGATCTCTTTTAGTTTGAATTTAATATTATGCTACTCGTTTATTTCAAACTCATAACATGTTTACCATATATTTGTATACATTCTAAATTTTCCTAATATGCTTATAGACACACTATCATATGTAATGGGTAAATAATGTAGAACGCTAATATGTATAGAAGTATATTTATGTCACAGATAAAATACATTTTTTACAAGAAATATATTATTTTTAATATTTATAAAAATAAAATGTACATATTATTTTTATTTTCAGTTAATTAACTTTAAATCTTTATGTTTATTAAGGGGATATCCCACTACAAGTATTTTCGGCAAGTTGCCAGAAATATTATCTTGCTCCATAATGTTGCTGTAAGGGTATCCCGCTACAATATATCTGACGCCAGTAATGCTCGAAATCGTATGATAGGCTATTAATTATCAACCAATCAACTTCGTTATTATTTTTAAATCTTTTTAAATATTTTAATATAAATAAAAATAATTTTATTGTTTAAATGAATTTAAATAGAACAAAAGTATTCAATTAAAATGATATGAGCATATAATAATATTTGAATTATTAATATCTAATAATTTTATATATACATATATTAAATAATTAATAATAATTAATATTAAACAATTTTAAATTATAAAAAAAATTAACAAAAAATTAAAATTAAAAATAAATAACAATCATCATGAGATATATAGTAGTATCTTTGTTTCAAGCAAGTATTTCATGAAAGTATTGTCTGGAAAGTAAGAGGACATCCCACTACAACTTGCTAGAAAATTATTTTATAGCAAGACTTTCCGGAAATTCTTGTAGCGGGATACCCCCTTTAAACAAACAAATATCACAAAGCTAGGACATATATTATTTTATCATATGTATATATATATTATTTCATTAAATTTAATGCTATAATTATGTTAAATATCATAATTAAAATTGTGCAGTGCATAATCTCCACTATACAAATATTAATTAACACCTAATTTGAATATCATGTTTTACTTTAATTACTATATGAATTTAATCGATATATAAAATTATATTTAAAATTTTGATAAAATGTTATTTTATATTAATTGTTAGGATAAGATATATCCATGGTTGCTATGGTAATATAGTATACATATATTATGGTTGCTATGGTAATAGAGTATACATATATTATGGTTGCTATGGTAATATAGTATACTTATATCATGGTTGCTATGGTAATATAGTATACTTATATCATGGTTGCTATGGTAACATCGTATAACATCTAAATAGCCGAGTGAGAGGACTGCAAAACTTCTGCAAACAGCCAAGCAGAATCTAGTCGGAATGGCTTTCTTTGGACTAGTGGAGATGCAACTTGAATCTCAATATCTCTTCGAAAGAACGTTCAATCTTAAATTCTCTAAAGAGTTTGTATCTAACGTAAACTAAATATTATTATACTATTTATGGGTAGAATTTCAACGATCTTTAGTTATAAGTTATAATGTAAATTCAATAACATGTTATAATCATAGTTTTCAGTGGTTAATTCGTTAATATTTGTATTATATAAAGGGTATCCTTAGTATAAGCTAAACATAGCTTCTGGGTATCCCACCGCTTATTATAGCCAATATTCGATAAATACAATTCGTTAATAATAATAATAATAATAAATATTTATTAGAAGAAAGTTGTAAATTTTGTTCGTATGAAGTATATAAATTAATTATATTGTTATTTCCTCTAAAGGGCTTCAGATAAAGATAAATATCTTTTCTATGCTGTCGCCCGAACTTTAATAATATCATTAATGTCCACGAAGTCTAATAATTATCTATAACAATAACACACAGTTTCGACCAATTCGAGAGAACTAAGGCCACCAGAGTTAGGGTGAACGCGTCGCAGAACGTCAGACTACAAGAACGCATCCGATTGGACGATATAGTGTACGCCTACGCGAAGGCTTTATTCGAACAAAGACTGAAACGAGCGTTATCGGAGGACGGTCTCTCTTCGCTACTGTAGTAGACCTACGTCGTAGATCTACGCCCCGCCCCCCCCCCCCCCACAGCTGTCAATCATCACCTGTCAATCAACACCTGTCAATCATCACCTGACATCTATCCTAAGAATTTACCGCATTATTATTATCGTATTATGTTCTGTTAGTAAACTGTACTGTTAATGACTCTGGAAGTAGGAAAGGGGATATTTCACCCCCCACCCCTAATAATAATGTTGGGGGACAGAATCTGTTTGGTGTCCCCCAATAATGGGATACCATAGATATTAAAGTGCACATTAATAAGTAGATTCTAATATCTGTGTGTAAACATTACCATCTTCAATTTATAGGCTTTCAAACACCTATTTATTTATTATATTTTATTATAATAGTATAGTAATTCATATATTCAAAAAACTTATGTTTTTTTTTAATTTCAGACCAATTATTGGTCCCCCGTTATTATTCAATTTCACGTAGAGTCGCAGGCTATATCTCATTCTTTAACTCTTACCTCTATTTTTACATGCTACTTCTCTAGATTTCTTACCTGTGACTTAACACTCTTCATAAATATTCCTTTTTCATCTAAATAATTTTGTATTGCATTTAGGGAGGTTACACCCAATTTTATCTGTAATATCGAGCAATTTAATCATTAAAATTGCTCGAAGTAATTGTATATTTATCGTACATCATTATATCTTTTTATACGACACTTGTTTTGTGAAATTTGTTATAGATCAAAAATAAATACACTAGTAAAAATATAAAATTAAATTTGATATCATAAATAACTTAAAAATATAATAAATAAATCAAATAATATTTTATAAATATATATATATATAATACCAAAATATGATATTAAAATATATTGATAAATATAAAATATGTTTATTACTTTCCAATTTTACAAAAATAAACATATATATATATAAATTAATATCAATTATCATAATCTTATAATTTAATTTATAATGACTATTATTATATAACAAATTGAAATTATGTATTAGCATCACAAATAATATATTTCAGTTTTACTTATAAATTATTATCAAAATTAGTTCATAATATGTTAATATAATTTATTATTAAATTTATTGAAAGTATATTATGTTATTTTAATGTGAAGATTGTTAAGTAATTTAGAAAATATGTTCTATACAGTGTCATGTTTGAGAATCAACTTGGACGAGTATATATAATAATAATAAGTTTATTTAGATACTTACATAATAGTATTACAAGAATTGTCTAAGTATAATTGTATATATGTTATAATAATACTACTAAATATTTACATTACAAGATGACTCTTCAGTCTTTTAAGGAAGATTGAAGCTTTAAGCACTAATTATAGGTAGATTATTCCACATCGAGAAAGCAGATATTCTGAAAAACATTTACTCAGAAATTTTATTTTAATAAAATATTTGTAGAATAATATAATAATTCTTAACATCAGAATAATGTTAATAATAAATACACTTATGTTAACGCTTATTCCTAATTCAATACAATAAATTTCCCATACAACCTTAATATACACACACACACTGATAGTTTGATATATATATACGCACATACATATACACACAAACATATATACAGTGAAAGCCACTTACATCGACATGGTTGTGTAAGTTCCACAAATGTCGATATAGGCGGATTGTCGATATGAGCGATAGGGGCATAGCACTAATGATGTATAACGCATTAGTTTATTTATAATTAATTGTATGTAATAATATAATATATGCATATAATATAATAACAAAAAAGGTTTAATTACATAATAAATATGTATTTACTAAAAAGTTTATATATAAACTAACCATATTTTGTAATCGATTATTGTTTAGCGGATTGTATTTTATTTTATGTTACCAAATATTCATTTGCCAATAACAATCTTATTTTATAATATAATTTAAAGTGTAATAACGTACGCAAAATAACACTAATAAATCATAATTACGATTTATATAAGTTAATAAAAACCATTCAAAGGGAGACCAGAACGTCTTGCTAAATGTGATAATTTAATTTTTTTTACATTTTTTGAATTTATAATTTTACTATTTTATATTATATTTTTCTTATCTTTCATCCATGCTACCATAGTAGACAATCCAACACCAAGTTCCTCTGCCACAATATTTCTCTCCTCACCATTTTTAATATTATTGATAGCAGTAGATTTATCAACGATAGAAATGAATTTACGATTTGGCATTGTTACAATAATTTAATAAATGAAATAAGACATACGTAATTATATCACAATACATATTTGTAGGCGTATATAAATATTGACCAATTACTTAAGATATTAAAGCTCAAGTTATTTATAGATATACTGACGATATTAAGTAGTAGGGGAATAGCAATGAATACTATGGGAATACTTTTCATACAAAATAAAATTTGTAAATAATTTCTTTTATAATCAAATTTGTCGATATATGTGGATTCAATTCCAAATATTACCTTATAAATATGTCGATAATGCCGAATTATCGATATAAGTGGATTGTCGATGTACGCGGATTAATTTACATGTAAATAGGTGTCAATCCAACAAAAATATCTCGAAATGTCGATGTAGCCGAATTATCGATGTACGTGGCTGTCGAAGTAAGCGGCTTTCATTGTATATATATAGATGTATATGATTAAAATATTATAATCAATTTTTCCGGTTAGATAATTAAATAATACACATATTAGAAAGGGTGATTGTACTTTAATTTAGAACTTGACGAAGTAGGCTGTTACAATGTGACACATAGTATGTTTATAGTGAAACTAGTGATAATTGATGTTATCTATTTGCAAATAGTCTTAGTAACTATATTTAGTGTAGCCTACTCACCAATAAGTAATATATGACTATAATCCCATAGTAACACAACATTAAATGATATAATAAAGTTTAATAAACATATTTGTTTATCTGCCGAGCAAGCTCGACCTGGTAAGGTAAGGTAATAAACATATATACTTAATAAACGTATATAAAATTATTATAGTTTATATTTAATAAATGGGATACTCAGATATGTGATAATTGTTAAGTGTTTACAAGGTATATGCACTAATTTAGATTTGTAAATATTGTAATATTGTGTAGGAGAATAAGCTACTAGAGATTAATTCCCTAATACTTAGTTACGGGAAAGGTTGAGAAGTGAAGTAAATATACACTTGTAAATATAATTTTGAATCCTCTTCAGTTATTGATGTGTATCAAAGATGAACTAATCAATTTAAATATAGATTCAGATATGTCAAATTTGTATTATTATATTAATAATTATTTATGACATATATTTATATTATATCAGAACATCTGTACTGGAATATTATTGAACTTTCAAACTGCTTTAGTAAATATTTATTAAAAGGAAAATTGTTGTTTTATCACTACATTACCAATGTAATATATATATATATATATATATATATATATATATATATATATATATATTATATGTAATTCTATTACTATATATATATAGTAATAGAATATCTGAAGCTAACTAATAAATAAATTCACCTTACAGTATACAATATTGGTATATGTATTGGTAAATCGATACAATTATTATGACACCACATTTGTACGGTGCCAGTCATACCCAGCAAACAGTAATAGCCTCATAATAGCATAACTAATAGCCACAAATATTTACATTGTGCTATTATGTTGCCATTAAAAGTATATTATGCTATTAATTTTAAAAGTATATTATTCTGCTATTATGTTACTACTATTAAAAGAGCTACATAATAGCAGAATAATAGATTTTTTAAATTAATAGCAGCATAATAATAACATAATAGACTTTTAATGGCAATATAATAGCAGCATAATAGCACAATTTAAATATTTGAGACTATTAGTTATGCTATTATAAGGCTATTACCAAGACCTCCTATAACCTCGAGGTTATAAGAGGTCTTGCTATTACTGTTAGTTGGGATGTGTGTAATTGTTTCCATATATATATTTTATCAATTACTACAATTAATAATATATTAGTAAAAATTATATTAACATTAAATATAGTGTGTAAAACATTTCATAAGTAAAACATATGTAAAACATTTTCAAAGTTAATTTATATATAATAATACCTATATATAACCTATATATTAATATATATTAAAATAAGAATTTATCATAAATGCTATTAAGTAAATACACTATTAATGTAATAACGGAGTAAGATATACATATATTATACATTATATATACATATATTATACATTGTATATATATATACTCTCTATGTATAATATACATTGTATATTATACAATGTATATTATACATATAGAGTATATATATAATTATATATTTAATATATAATTATTATATATATATTAATATATATATATATATATATATAATTAATATAATATTAATATATTATATGATATGTATAAATAGTTGATATTTATAAATTTATAAATATATAGGTGCAATTATAGACGATAAAGGTTCCAAATCTGAAATAATAGCTAGAACAGGTCAGACAATAACTGCATTATCAAAACTAAATGTTATATGGTACGACAAATCACTTCAACTGAAACTAAAAATTCGACTTATGCAATCGCTAGTAAACTCAATATTCCTCTATGCGTGCGAAACGTGGACGCTAACAAAGGAGTTACAAGGACGTATTAGAGCTTTGGAAATGAGATGTTTAAGAAGGCTAATGAACATATCATACCGAGACAAGATAACCAATATTGAGGTACGGAGTCGAGTTGTTAAAGAAATTGGCAAACACTCAGAATTGCTGGCGATGGTCATTGCAAAGAAGTTGAGGTGGTTTGGTCATGTATCACGATCAAACTCTATGTCTAATACTATTTTGCAAGGATCCATTGAAGGTAAAAGAAGAAGAGGACGGCCAAGGACACAATGGCAAGATAATATCGTTGAATGGACTAGTCTTGGAATAGAAGAAGCGATGCGAGCGACCCGGGATAGAGACCGATGGAAACGTATTATATTGAAGTCAACTGCGCCCCTACGGCATCCAAATGCTATGGGATAGGTAAAAGGTAAAAAAATAAATATATAAACTATTTATAGATATCATATATATTAATATAAAATTTATATAATATATATACATGTACGATGTTCAATATGTCCCATTTATGTATCTTATTAATATATTATATATTATAACATGGAAATATATCTGATTATAATAATTAATATTAATCTAATAATTTATTATTTTGCCACTACAAAAGTATTTTGATAGAATATATATTGTTATTAATATAATATATTCTAAAACTTAATAGGTTGTATAAAGATATATTAACACAAATTAGTAGATATTTCATATACATTTATAGTTTACCTAGATTATAGTTTGGTAAACTCATGGCCTCCTTTAGCTAAAGTAGGCCATGGTAAAATACAAATCTATGAAGCTAGTATCCTATGAAGCTATGATTAGTAGTTAAATTCTAGATCGTTGGTATTGACTTCCGATATATACATGTGTTAAAATGGCTTTGGTTACTCCAATATCGTTTTCACAAGATGACCAATTTATGGCATATTCCACTCCTGATGGAACATTGCAATATTGGGATATAAAAAATAATAAATTACGAAAAACTATCAAATCTAGTACACATCTAACTGCAACGTGTACTTGTTTAAAATGGGGAATAAAAAACGATGTCAACGTTAGTATTAATTTTTTCATTATTTTTCAAATTTTAGATTCTAAATATAACATAATATACTATATAATATTATTTAAATATTTACAATATTTAAACAATTAATGCATAGAATATATTGTATACTAATGAATTGAAATTAATACTATATAAATTGTAGTTACATAAGTAATATAACAAAATATTTAAATTTGTAAATTACAGTTTTTATTTTTATAATAAAAATTTAGGTTTTTATATGATATATATTATGTTTAATTTATTAGAATAAATAATATAATTATGTGAACATTACGATCTATGGGTGAATTTTACCGTCGATTTTTTCCAATTTAATATTATTCGTATATTGATCTTAATGTTCATTATAATAATTGTCTGTCGATTTACAAAATGGAAAAAGTCGACGGACGAATTCATCACCACCATCATATTATATATCATTTCATAGATAAACTTCATTATAAATAATATCATTATTAAAACATTAAAATTATGATAATTTACCCTATTGTTAATTATAATTTTTTTATTAGTGGTTTAAACTTTAAGGGGACGCGATACCATTGATTTTTTCGAAAAAAAATTGAATTTCAAATTTTTTTTTAATGTAAAATTATAATATTTCAAATATTATCTTTAAAATGGTGTTTAAATTATGTTCATTAATTTATTCATTTTGTTTATATTATATTATGTGTACCTGTATAATCATATTGTTTATATTCATATATTATATTTGAAACTTGATTTACTCAGAATAATTATTTGTGACCAATCATGCTGACTAGTATTAACTTTTGTACAATTGAATATTTTTTCTTCATTTTTTCAATATAACTAGCTAAAACCTGTAAGATTAAAGTTATTTGTCAAAATTAAAAAATATTTATTTAAACAATTTTAATTAGCAATTTAGTTGGAAAATTAACATTTTTTTATCAGATGTGTAAACATCTATAAATTTCAAAATATAATATACAAATATGGAATATTATTAATAGATACAAAAAAAAGTGAATATTTGTTGAGTTAATAGATTTCTAAAAATAGTATTTTTTCGTATATTTTACATGTAAACCAAACCCCTTAATAAACAAATCAGTTATCTATCTATTCAATCAAAATCTATCTATTATTATTATTAAATTCATAATTAATATTATTTACTATTCATGTTTGTGTTAGCAGTTATATGTTCAGTTATAGCTGCAGATATTTAAAAATAGAATTGAGTGAGTACTAGTATAGTAACTATAGAGAGATAACGAGAGTTGGTTATGAATACTATTTGAAATAGAACTTGAAATTTAGTATACATATGGTATATCAAATATTATTATATAATTATATTATATAATATAATAGAGATATATATTTTAATAATATCTACTAATTTTATTCGTTATGATTTATTTAATTATATTTAAATATATATTTGTAAACTATCAATGTATAATACTTATGTAAATGATGCTCAAATCTAAAGCATCGATGCAGTCTCAGTCTCGGTAACCTAAAGCATCGATGCAGTCTCAGTCTCGGTTACCTAAAGCATCGATGTAGTCTCAGTCTCAGTTACCTAAAGCATCGATGCAGTCTCAGTCTCAATACCTAAAGCATCGATGTAGTCTCAGTCTCAATACCTAAAGCATCGATGCAGTCTCAATGTCAAAATCAATGTTTAAGTCTTAGAATGGGTTACCTAAATCGTCGATGTAGTATCAGTCTCTATAAAATGCATTGTTGTTAACTCATATTTATTAAAGGTATCATTTAAGTGTTAGTCTCAGTTTTCATAAGATCAATATAGTGTTATTTACCAGAATCATTGTTTTGTATATAAAAACAAAAATAATTTTATTACAATAAATAATACACAATATAAACTATCAGATAAGGAAAACAATCTTGGAGTGTCAATTGATAAGATTCTTAATATGTTCATAAATGCAAAAGTCAAATCAGCCAACTATCAATTGCATAATATTTGAATTATAAGAAAAACAATAACTATTAATATATGTAAATTGCTAATTCAAAGCCTAGTTATATATATATTGTAACATACTTTTAATTAATTTACCTGCTTATCAGTTATTACCATTAAATAAAATAATTCGATCGTCAATGCGCGTATTATATAAATTACCACCAAGATGATACGATCAGTATAACTGAACCTACAACACCTACGTCTAGTAGGCTACTACCAATTAATTGCAGCATTATTTATAAATTACTGGTAACAACACATCTTATAGATATTATATTGATTATAGATTGAGACGGTTATATTTTGTAATTTTTAATATATTAGTGAGACAGGATGAGTATTTTATAAACAAAATAGCCACCTATCGATACAAATAATTAATAATATGTCGCATAATATAGGAAACATTAATAACAATATGGATAAATATATAAAAATTATGTTTAAAATGTAACTTCAAAAAAGCATCATTTCGGCTCGATTATGTTTTGTAAGAGTCTCATCTCGGCTCGGGCTAATTTGACTAGTCTTGGCACGGGCTTGTTTGGTTAGAGTCTCAGCTCGGGCTCGTTTTTTTTACTGAAAATGAAAGTCTCCACTCGGCATCAAAAGCTCATCATCATTTACATCACTAATATATACTAATTTAGACCTCTTTCATTGAGAGCACTCTCGCAATTCTATTTTAAAATATCTGCCGATATAACTATGATTTAATGCACAGTGTAAATGCTACTATTTAAAAATAATTATACACCTTAATATTATTATTGTGCACGAGATCACCAATCTGCATGCGATAACTACATTGAAATCACTTCGCATGATATACGTCTATATATCTAGTTATCGTTCATGTCACATAATAAATATTTATATATTTTTATTTTATTTAAACTTTATTTCAATGAAAAAATGATTATATAATAATTTATTAGTTTAATAATAAAAGTTGTTATCATAACTGTTGATTTAATCTTGTCATTTAGTAAATTGACAGATAAACAAAATGAACATTACATTTAAAAGACAACATTTTCGATTTATATGTCTTTCAGTTTATTAAATTAAAACGAATCTATCTAACAAATACGTCTGTTAAAGTTATCCTATTGATTGTTATATCCAAATAGTGATCCAAATAAATTAAAATATACTCTATTAATCAACTAATTAATTCTAAGAATATATGGACACCCCTACAATAATTGTTTATATTATGTTATATAAATAAACATAAAAATTATAGATATTATATATTTTATATACCTTTCATCGAAAATAAACTAACAGTAAATATATATTATAGTATCTTTATTAAATAAACACATTTTTGAGCTAATTTTTATATAGTGATACTAATTTTGCTTATCAAATTTCAGGTATGAATAAAATAATTACGTATCCATAATATAAATTATTTATTTAACCATGTAAACTTATATAAATATATATTTATATATAACTAAATATTTACAGATAAGAAAGAGTCCTAGTAAAGAAAAGAAAACATCTTTTACAAACTATTTAGTAATCGGTTCATACGATGGAAAGATCATATTTTATAATACAGTGACGGATAAATTCATTAAAGATTCTATGGTATTTATAGTACATATTAATACGTGATAAAAGATATAATTATAATAATTTATTTATTGTTTATTTAAATATTTATATTATACTATAGGTTTATATTATAGCTTAAATAAATTATATATTAGATATATATTTGTAAATAATATTTACTCTAAATATGTACCACTAATATATATACTTGTGATGGTTATATAGCAGATATTTACTTTGATATTACTCAAAAATATAAAGATTGAATACAATTAGAATGTTAATTATATTATTAATTAGGTTTTGTATTGATTTAATGGAAACAACTGTTGAATATTGATACTTATACATACACATACACATACACATACACCTCTATTTAATATCAGAACGATGGTCATTCCGACATGGTCACAGATTTATGTTTCAACCCGAAAGCTGCTAACGTCCTTTTCTCTTGCTCTAAAGATAAGCAGATCATCCAGTGGAACCTCAATGAGTTCAAGATACAGAGGTAACTACTGCTGTACCATGCTCGAATAACAGTCATTTCATACCTAGTAATTTCGTACCACAACAAAATGTATTTGACTTATACATAAGATACAATTTTAAATTTGTTAGTCGAATTGACTTTTTTCCTTGTACGAAATTACTTGGTACGAAATGACTGGTACCCTAAGCCACACCCCTTTCCATATCACATATTCTCACGTATCTATCGCATCTTTATTACAGTAAATGGAAATCCGGACGAGGATCAATATATTCTATGTGTTTGAGCGATGATGGTAATACTCTGATCACTGCTGGGAGATCTATTAAACTATGGGATATCGAAACGAAAAAAGCTCTTAGAGTGAGTACTTAAACTTTATGTATTATTTATAAGAATGTGTTAATATTAATGATTGAAAGCATGAATAAAACTAGTTAGAAATAGATTTAGAGTATAAATAATATTGTAAATATTTATCGACACTACTATGTTTGAGAAGTTATTATTGGATACGCATAAGAGTATATATTTTAAACCTCGTTTTAAAACAAAATTAAATATATTTTATACATTTATATTTTTTTCATGAAATTGTATAAATTGGTTTCTATATGATATATGTAATATTTCTAGTTTATATTTAAATTAATTAAACTAATGAAAAAATCAATTAAAATAGAATTACCAAATTATTGTACGATATATTTTCAAATTTGTAGATTAATTATATTATAATTATTATAATGTATTCATAATAATGACGATATACTACACTACACTACCACCTGTTGTAGACATTCACTGGTCATGCTACTGAGATATTCTACTTGTCACCTATTACTAACAATGATATTACAGTTGACGGAGATATGTATTTCATTTCAACTGCTATTGACGATCGTCATATCAATTTATGGTTATATAACATATCGTAACTATAACATCTTTCAACTAAGTTCATAATAAATTCTATATTTATTTTATAATATAATATAATTAATAAATATAATATTTAATCATTTATTAATTAATAAATAGTTTATAATATATTAATAGATATAAAACTTAATAATATATGAAATAAGTATAACATGTAATATTGAATAACATTAAATTAAGTTAATAATTATAAGTTAGAATGTCTAACATTTAATTATTAGTATAACTAAACGCAATGCTATCTCTCGATCTTTAGGCAAGTTCATGAAAACCAGAAGAATTCTGTAGCTACTTTTCTATTGCCAGAATCTCCTGCTCATATATTCTTAAGCAAAACATCCAGCAATTCGAAGGTTACTTTTAGCCTATGCAATACCTTTAACTCACTCATTCATACATAATCTTATATGATATAGTTATAATCTTATATGATATATATTCTCATAATCTTATGTTTATTTAGATGTTCAACGTAGTAGCAGTTACGAAATCTGGATTTTTAATTATATTTCAACATATCATTACAGGGTAAGTGATTATGTAATTAATAATTATACTTCAAACTAGTAATTAACTGTTCCACATTTTATAATATATTCATAAATTACTATTTTAATAGTCATAATATAATTAAGAATTAATTTTTGATAATTAATGATCCATGAATTTAATATTATATTATAATGATTAAAAGATACTTGTATTTTTATAATAATGTTATAATTCAATATAGATTAATGAAGAAACCCATCCTACCGAAGTTTTACATTCAGATAGCTTCGACTAACACGAGCAAGATTATCCCAATTCTGTTTGCTTCCGTTAACTCTCTGCAGACAGAAGTTACCTTTTCTTACGGAGAGTTGATGAATATTACCTTTGAATCAATCGTTAGTTTAGCTTCATATATCTATCATAAAATATAGTTTATAACATAATAATACTAAACATTAATTACTGTCAATTAGTTTTAGTTTACATCATTCCATGTTATGTAGAAATTCACCGATTTACGCGAAAAAATGACTTTAATCCGAGAAGAGAAGAGTAAAAAGCCGATTTCAGTTGAGACGAGCATAACTAACGTAGTAACTCCGCACGTCAGTGACAATGTGACTGTGATCGACTCTAGTATTAAAAGTGACGACAAAGTTAAGTCTAGACAAAGAACAAGATCTAGTGAGGTTAATTATACTACTAATTATTAGTAGTCGATAAATTACTAATAAATAGTTATACTTTATAATAAATATTTCATAATAATTATTAATAATTTATAATAAATAGTTATAATATATAATAGTTCATAATTCATAATAAATAGTTATAATTCATTATAAATAGTTATAATAAATCCATCTCTAATGCCTAAACGCACGTGGATTCAGTTATCTATCGGAGAGCGTCTGGGCGCTATTGACAACAGCGGTCGCGAGGTGAAAGAGATGCCCAAGACCGACACAATGGCCACCCTCCTATCGCAAGGTCTTCAGAGCAGCGACAACAAGATCCTGAACAACGTCCTTCAGCGTAGCGACGCCGCGCTCATCTCCAACACCGTCCGAGGTCTCAGCGTTCAGGTGATCGTGCCGCTCATCCGAGAACTGGCTCGCCGGTGTTACGGGCACAGTCAGACCGCCCGCGTCACGCTCAAGTGGTTACACGCGGTGCTGGTTAACCACACCGCCTATCTGATGACGTTTCCCGAGCTGGTGGATCTGTTCTCGGACATCTATCAGATGATGAACACCAGAGTTGCGGTGTTCTCGCGCCTGTCCAAACTTCAGGGCAAGCTGGACATCATGCTCTCTCAGGTAATGTAGTGAGCTAGTGTGCTACTATAGGACATCGGTGGTCTCGTGCGATTCCTTAGTTGTAGTTGATTTCTTAGAAATTCCATTTTATTTCTTAGAAATTGGTTATTTTGTGCAGTGTAAATTCTACTATTTATAAATAATGATTTATATTAATATATATTATCGGTGATAAATTATCACTTCTCACGAGATTACCAATCCGCAAGACTAAACTACCAATGAAATTACTTCGTATGAGATTACTCATATATCTATTATACTATTATGAAATGTATACCTTTCTTGAAAAACGTCATAATAATCAGTGGAAAAATATAAATATCGATATCAAAGATTTAATTCATACAAGTTTGAAATATTATTTCAAATGAATGCATGTATGAAATTGTTCATTACTTTATTGTTATATTTCATTTTAATTAAATTAATTTATTTAATTTCATTTAGATCGAATATACAGATTTTCAATTGATATACAAATTAATTTATATTATAAAATATAAATATTTACAAAATAAAATATAACTATTTGTTAAACAAATAATTTGTTTTCAGCCAATGAGTGTCATTGTTTACATTAATACTATGATAACAGCCATAAGTTATTTTTATATGTGAATATTATACATTTTGGTAGGATATTAAATTATAGTAAAAATTCAAATTTATAATAACTGATGCTGCATTAAATGTAACACTAACCATTACTTTTCCATGTGATGTTAGTGGTAATTTATGCTAAACTATATTAGTAATAAGTTATTACTAATAACTAATATCTATTTATTATTAATTTATTTAATAATGTAATATTAGTTAATTAGTTAAATTAGTTAACTGCCTAAAAAGTAAACCTGATAATTACTCTAATTAATGTGTTATTGGTGGGAATTTATGCAATATTTTTTATTAATAATATCTAATTATTATTAATTTATTTAATAATATAATATTAGTTAATATAAATTAATTAATTAATTAAAATTAGTTAACTGCCTAAAAAGTAAACCTGATAATTACTCTAATTAATGTGTTATTGGTGGGAATTTATGCAATATTGTTTATTAATAATATCTAATTATTATTAATTAATTTAATAATATAATATTAGTTAATATAAATTAATTAATAAAAATTAGTTAACTGCCTAAAAAGTAAACCTGATAATTACTCTAATTAATGTGTTATTGGTGGGAATTTATGCAATATTGTTTATTAATAATATCTAATTATTATTAATTTATTTAATAATATAATATTAGTTAATATAAATTAATTAATAAAAATTAGTTAACTGCCTAAAAAGTAAACCTGATAATTACTCTAATTAATGTGTTATTGATGGGAATTTATGCAATATTGTTTATTAATAATATCTAATTATTATTAATTAATTTAATAATATAATATTAGTTAATATAAATTAATTAATAAAAATTAGTTAACTGCCTAAAAAGTAAACCTGATAATTACTCTAATTAATGTGTTATTGGTGGGAATTTATGCAATATTGTTTATTAATAATATCTAATTATTATTAATTTATTTAATAATATAATATTAGTTAATATAAATTAATTAATAAAAATTAGTTAACTACCTAAAAAGTAAACCTGATAATTACTCTAATTAATGTGTTATTGGTGGGAATTTATGCAATATTGTTTATTAATAATATCTAATTATTATTAATTTATTTAATAATATAATATTAGTTAATATAAATTAATTAATAAAAATTAGTTAACTGCCTAAAAAGTAAACCTGATAATTACTCTAATTAATGTGTTATTGGTGGGAATTTATGCAATATTGTTTATTAATAATATCAAATTATTATTAATTTATTTAATAATATAATATTAGTTAATATAAATTAATTAATTAATTAAAATGAGTTAACTGCCTAAAAAGTAAACCTGATAATTACTCTAATTAATGTGTTATTGGTGGGAATTTATGCAATATTGTTTATTAATAATATCTAATTATTATTAATTTATTTAATAATATAATATTAGTTAATATAAATTAACGAATGCCGTTAAGGACAATTAATATATTAGTTTTTATATATTAAATATTTATTATACTGCATGCTATTATATAAATATATATTGATTTAATATAAATATATTATCATTACAGATTTCTTTACAAAATGTAAGTGATGATGACATTGACACATCTAATCAGCCTCCCATGCTAATCTACCAGGATGGTTAGCATAACCCGTCAATATATATCATCTCTTGTTCAAAAATCAAATTCATCGCTTTTAAATATTATTATTATTATTCTTGTAATATTTGTATATTTACATCCCTGTATTTATATACTTTTTTATCATTATTATTTCATCAATATATGATATTTTTGTTATAATGATATTCTTAATATAAGCTATTTATAGCTTCTGAATATCCTTCCGTATATTATATTAAATATTTGGGAAAATAAATATTCATTCATTAATAATAATGATTTTATTCAGATTCCGAGGATGAAAGCAACCTATTCAACAACGAAGAGAGTTCTGACATAGTTAGTACATCATTACCACGGTAACAATAATGGGGCTAACTAACTCCATCATATAGGAGGAGGATGGATGGCAAAAGAGTAAGGATGAGATGAGTGAAGACAGTAATGATGAGGATGAGGAAGATAGTGACGATGATGATGAACCCATGTCCGAATAAATTTCTAATCAGAATATTTATATTTATATAATAATAAATTTTGTAATATACAAATGTTTACGGAGGTTATTTATTTATTCCGTTTTTCATAGATTCCATATTTGCAAACCGCTGTAAATTGTCATTAATTTAGAATGGAAAATGATAATGATAATAATTGGTTAATTAATGGATTATTTTAGTAAAATTTAGTGATATAAATGAACCCAGTAATTGTTTTAAAATAAAGCCTTGCATTAATTTATTATTTAAAAGCTAATTTAAATTAATTCTGTAATATAATATTATTTAGAAAACAATTTATAATTATATTTCATGTTTTTATAATTACATTTATACGTGACATGTTATTTAGTCATTTAATTGAAATTTTCTTATATGAAACTATTTATATAATTTATAAAATATATTTATAATTATATAAATAATATATAAAAATATAAATATTTATAAAATCGATATCGGAGAAGTTAAATCTCTTAGGCTGGGATCGTTTATATCACGTATGCAAGCATTAGTAGTAGACAAACCCTCATTCAAATTCACTCCTGTTAGCATTCAAAGCTTTAGCCATCAACTCTAAAACTTCTCTATATTAGTGGTTAGTGGGGAGGTTAGTGCGTTGTTGATATGTTAGTAATGCATGCCCGCGTGAGTTTGCATTGAAATCGTTCATCCACGCTAGGGGGGTCAAACCTTTTCGTAAATTCTTCGTTATCATCTTCAAAATCAGTTTCTCCATGCGCTTCTCCAACGACATATTCTGACTGCAAAGTGTGGGCCACCGAGTAAATATTTTGTTATTACGAAAATAGCTTATATTTTAGTATACTTTTGAATTTCCTATATAAAAATACGATTTATTTTGAAATGACCAAATATCAACAATGAGTGTATGTCGATATATGAATGATTATTACTAGGTAAATTGGATGAAATACAGCCTATTTTAACATTACATAACATAAATTAAAAACACATTAATATAAATATTTATACTAATTAAACATCGATAATGATTCATCATGATATACATATGTATTAGTATATTTGTATATATGAGTTAACCGCCTTGGCTTCACTTAGGAACTCTACTATAGGTCAATACAAAGTATGAGTCATCGTAGGCTTTACACCTTCATTACCAACCATAGAAGTTTGAGTGACATCCGCTGCCGATGTGGTGAGATAACCGAGGGTGCTGGCATTACCCGAGGGCTGATAACCAGACTGATATGAGTCTCTGCAGAGAGGGGTGTACGGGGGTTGTTGTATTAATCGAGTTACATCTATAACACTAGGTTTAATCAAGGAAATATGTTATAAGAAGAACATTCTAATAATCATCTGAACTTATATTTGATTAAGTATGAGTATATTTATTACGTGTCCACTTATTCTAATGGAGAACTAAAATGGTGATTTAATTCATGCAAAACTTATTGTTTTATAATTGAGTAATAAATAGAAATTATAGACATAATAATATGGTATTATTATTTGATGGAATCCTTTCATCGCATCCAGGAACATAGACGAAGTTTTCACTTATAACCATTTGACTCTAATAGCCTTTCGAAGTCGCTCTCATGTTAAGGCTT
This sequence comes from Osedax fenrisi, assembly GCA_964019155.1. Lineage (NCBI taxonomy): Eukaryota > Metazoa > Annelida > Polychaeta > Sabellida > Siboglinidae > Osedax > Osedax fenrisi. The sequence goes on from OZ025240.1 coordinate 9,099,491, forward strand.
CCATGGTTTTAACGAGAGCCAATCAATTATTTATACACAATTATATAAGATCACTTCTAAATATTATTTTGACCTATTTTAAGTTTTAAAATATATTAAGTATTCGGGCGGGGCTTGAACCAGCATCCTACTGCTTGTGTGTCTGACGCATTAACCAAGTGAGCCACACATGCAATTATAAATAGTACCTATATACTTAGAACACCTATTAATCTATACTATTTTATACCCAAATCAATAAGTAAATTTATATTTTAGACAACACACAATATAACTGACTGAGATAATTAAATAAACAGAATATTTATTACTAGACAACATTATTATTATCAATGGTACTACAACCAGATATTCAATATATTCATGCTCATAATGATAATATCAGTTCATTGATTTCTATATAAATCACTAATATATATATAAGATGATTGATTTATTTTGTGAATAATTATGGATCAAAGAAAAATAAAATATAAACTTAATAATTTGTTTTTTATAAAATACCTGACTATTTGTCCGGGTTTCTCTAGTGTCTTTGGTATGGGGCTGAGAATATCGTCTATATCACTGAAGCCATCATCATCATCATCGTCTCCCCCTGTCGCAGCTGCCGAAGCAAGTGATTTGTAGAGACTGCTGTTTCTAAGGTCGGTGGGCAGTTTCTGACAGAAGAAATCATCCTCATCAGATTCTAGCGATGTGAAAGTTATATATCATTACGCTTGTCTCAGTAATGTTAATATATAATTATGTATATAATAATAATATTTATTAGATGTATTTTCTAATAAAGTGAATTTAAATAAAATATTCACCACCTAACTACTAAATCACTCAACAATAATATTTTACACTATGGTTGTCACCAAGTAATATGTCACCGGTAATATCTGTTATAGAGAGGATATACGTATTATCTCTATTTCTTACTATCGTAATACGCTATATGCCCTTCGCAGTGGATATTTATTTATATTTCAGTTAATTTAAGACGAATTATATATTTATTCATAAAATTAAAAATGAATAGATTTAAAATAAAATTGATTTCTTTATCAAATTTAATGTACTTTAAATTATATTACTATACAAATTATTATGAATTATTACATGCATATTATATTATATATATTATTTTAAATGGAATTTCATTATAAATTACATTCATAATAGATTTATACAAAATTTATTATCCTGGTTTATTATTATACATTTTGATTAAAATTAAATATTTTTAACTTATAATATTAACATGTAATATTTGTTCGAATTATAAAATACACATAATGCTTATTAAATTATATAATGATTTAAATGTAATTATTACTTAATTATTACGTAATTATTAACTAAAATCATTATAATCATAACTTAAATTGAATTAAAATACTTTTCTACATTAATAATTTTAATATTGAATCCAAATATGTCGAATATATCAAATCATAGATGTGAAGAGGGTAGACGAACGCATTCAATACATGTAAAAGATAGATACCCGAATGACACTTTTCTCGATAAATTAATAAAATGTCATTACAAATTATTTACATTAAATTTGATCATAATTATAAATATAATTAAATAATAATAATATAAAATTTTTAAATTTAATTTATATTTTTTCAATAATATTATTGTTTAAACATATACAAATATTTATAAAATTTAAATAATGTTTGTTTACATAACTTTTTAATTTTTATAATGTTTTTAATGGTAACAGATTATCAAAAGTATGAGATTGTTTTATATTTATACTTTTACATAATTTAAATATATATATATATATATATATATTTATATGTATTTATATATCTTCTGAATATGATATGTCAGAGACCATTCTATATATACACGTAAATAGGGTAATTTCATTATAGTTTAAAATTGTACAATACTCCGAAATAATATATAAATTGAAATGTGTATGTTAATAACACATAATTTAGTTAGATATTTAGATGTTGTTGGTTGAAAATAATTTAATAATAATATCGGTTACGTGAGGCCCAATCTAATATATATAATATGTAAAGTGAATAATAATAAAACATTAAAAATTAGTAAAATTTGACCCCAATCATAAAAATATGTTCTGGGCAATGTTGGCTTTTCTAGTTATTTTACAACTAAATATTAAATACACATTCACTAATATTAAATAATCTGTTTGTTTATATATAAACATTTAACTAGGTATTATAACTAGATAATTTATGAATATATTTTATATTTAAATAAAATTATAAATTTAAAATATAATATTATATATTTATATACAAAAATAACTGTAAAATATTTCATATTATTCATTTCGTATTATTCTTTATTTATTTCAATATCGTAAATTATTATTAGAAAATATTTATATTTTATACTTTCGACTATATATTGGCTTAAATAAAATCAATCAATAATAATTTCATTCTGAATATATCACATACGTAATAAATATCCCCAATGTACTTCGACGTTAACTAAACAATATATATAAGTGAAGAATATGCTAACATTTTGTGTTTATTTTGGTGGTATCCTTTAATCCCACCCAGGAAATTAGATGAAGTTTTTATTAACCAATTTATATAACCAAATGGCTCTAATGTTGCTTCGAATGTTTTCTTCCCACTCTCATGTTAAGACATCCATATTTTTAACAAGAGCCAATCATTTATTTATACAAAATTATATAAGACAATTCTAAATAGTATTGTAAGACATATTTTAATGGTCCGGACATGGCATATATTGAACCCGCAGCTTAATGTTCGTATGACATCAGAGCTTTACATATAGTTAAAAGAAAACCTGAGTTCAGACGAATGATTTGCTTGGCGAGGTTTTCAATGATTTTCTTAGAGGACATCTTCTCCTTCTGAGGGGTAGTTATCTTTATATTGACCGCACGTTGGGGCGCGTTGTGCAACCCTAGTGCCACTTCCTGGTGAACCGTTGTCTCAGATACGCTCTGTGTGATACGGTGCATGGAAAGGTCAAAGGTTAACGAGTGTTTTGTTCTTATGTTGGAGGCGTATTCATATGAATATCTACGTTTAGGTTAAGAGGTAAGCGATCAGGTTATGTGATCAACGGTTATACCTTCTTTTATAAACTCGTTCTTTATAGATTAGTTCTTTATAGAGTTGTTTATAGAGAAATAAAGAAAACAAATTGAAACAAGGAGCATAAATCGTACACATTTGTATTACACTTGCAGTTAATGTTTATGAAATGAATGATACCGATATAATCAATTCGCATCAACATAAGTATCGGCCCCATTCTAAATAGAGTAGGTATAGGTGTAGGGTATACCTATTATTGGGTAGTATGCAGCACTATATAGTGCCGTTTCCAACACTATTTGATTTTAAATAGTAAGTGCTGAAATAAATCCGGCGAAATTATGCAAATTAGGTTATATAAAGAGCAAGCACTTTCTTTATAATATATAAAGAGCTAATGCGAATGAAAGAGTAGATTATATTTATTTTCTGCTCACTGGTTTGAACCATACATACTAATTGGTACTACACTAGACAGAATTCTATTGGTCGGTTCGCTATTGACTATAACCTTATTCGACCTTGACATCACGGTGGAGGTCGATGGAGATATGTAACAGGTGTGGCTGACCTTCACTCGACCCATTAGGGAGAGGATCAACTGATGGGCCTAACATGGTGATGTGTGTATGGAGTAGTAGTAGTATAGTAGTAGTATCATCGTATATTATACAATGTCATTGCACATTATACATTATACAATGTGCAGTATATATATATATATATATTATTAGTAATTTCTAATAATTAAAAAATGATCGAATATAACGTATTTATAAATATTTAAAATATACATATATTATTGTATACCTAATATCAAAGGGCTTTGCTAATACTATGAAAATTGATATATATAATATATATATATATATATAAAATATACCTAAATATAAATTAATGATAAATATCATATTCAGTAAATGAATATATATATATATATTATAAATCGAATATAATAAATTGAATAATCATCTCTATAGATACAACAAGTCATTAGAGAAGATTTCCCTGACACTAACCTTATCTTCGTTGATGGACTTCGAGTGGATGAGACTCGCTGCGAACACGGACGCTATCTCACTGGAGGACATGATGTCGTGTTCGCGTAGACGGGTCATGTGATACGATACTTCAGTCCACATCTCCACAGATAACTCTTCCAGTCGATAACTATACGAGCGTCGCGGTGTGTGTGTGTGTTACAGTATGTGTACAGGTGTATGTGTGTGTATTTGTGTGGATGTGGCTGGAAGTATATGTTATTGTTATTGTTATTTTTATTTGGTGGAGTCCTTTCATCCCATCCAGGAACTTAGATGAAGTTTTCACTTATAACCATATATGGCTCTAATGTCCCTTCGAAGCCGCTCTCATGTTAGGGCATCCATGGTTTTAACGAGAGCCGATCATTTATTTATACACAATTATATAAGATCACTTCTAAATAATATTTTAAGACCCATTTTATAAATTTAATTAAGGGTCCGGACGAGGGTCGAACCCATGTCCTACTGCTTGTGTGTCTGACGCCTTAGCCACTGAGCCACACAGGCAGTTCTGTGTGTGTGTGTTTGTGTTTGTATGGGAGGAAGTATATGTGTGGGTATGTGTGTTTATGTATATGTGTATATGTATATATGTGTTTGTGTGGGTGGAAGTATATGTTTAGGTATGTGTATACAGATATATATGGGTCTATATGGGTGTGTTTTGTTTGTTTTTATGTACACACATGTGAATGGGAGTATTATTCTGAAGTGATGTTCAAACATATATTTCGTTCATGATAAAAATATACATTTGTCATATCTTGATTACGATGATTATTCTAATAAACTGTAGATAACTGAACTGAAGATAAGAAAATAAAAATATCCAACATGTTATTAACATGCAAACATATACGGGTTAGATAACGATAGATAAGATATCTATTTACGCTGATAACATAATTATGTGTACGCGTTACTAGGATGTATACTACATTAGCTATCGTGTGTCATTTAGGAAATTTAAACATTAGTAAATAAAGTTTACACTATATATATATGTGCAATTATATCTAAAGAGAATCAAATATATTTTACAAAATATAATTTATAATTAATAAATACATATTTATAAATATTCATACACATTTATACATACTTATACATATTTATGAATAATTATACATTTTTATATATACACATTTACATATATTTATACATATATATATATATATATATATATATATATATATATATATTTATATATTTTATATATAAATATATATCTGAACGGCTAAATTCAAGATATGATAGCTCAAAAGGTAAACATACATTAACATGCATTAGATCCCCATTGCTCTCTAACCCGACGTCTTCTACGGTGTAGGTCAAAAGGTCAGCACTGTTTAACAATTGGTCATCGAGTAGCGCCATATTTAGGCATGCCGCACTCACCACTAGGGGGAGTTGATCGCGAACAACCATCGTCATCGAGGTGACGTCCATGCTGTTCAATGATTTGCCAGAATTTGCTGTCCTAATAGTGTATATGAGTAAAGGAATGAAGTTATTTACCTAATATTGGTGTTAATAATTGAATAGTATTAATAGTGAATACAAAATAATTTATTATAATGAATATAGTGCACAATAGTGAATCGAGGTATTTGTCAAGGTGGTGCCCTAATTAAAAACTAAATATGTTTATATAGTAATAAATAAAAAGATGCAACATCAATTCTGGATGTTATAAACAATACTTTACAGAGGGGGTAATATATTCCCCTATTACTATGTACCGGTCTATATTCTACTTCTAAATAACTCTGATATATGTAAAGTATATACAGTAAAACCTCTCTATAAGAAACTATTTTTTTTCAGTACTTTTTTTCTTATAGAGAGGTTTTCTTATAAAGAGGTTTTTACTTTTCCAATGATTTTAAGAATTAATTTATAATTTAAAATGCATTATATAATTATATAATGGTTAACGTATAGGTTATATATATATATAGTATATTTATTTATATTTATTTAAAAGTATTAATCAATAGAATAGTTTAGAAATTTATTTAAAAATAACATTTATTAATTCATTTTGATAAATTTTAATAAATGTATGGATACAATAACAATTATTAATTAATTTTAATTCATTTCGAGCTATTTATGTAATATTAAATATTTGTAAGAAAAAAAAATATCTTATATAATAATTAATTTCTATAATTGTTATCAATATATAATAATTCTATTTATATGTAATTATTTTTTATATTTTTTATACAATAAGTTTCTTATAAAGAGGTTTTTCTTATATTTTTCTTATAAAATGTTCTTATAAAGAGGTTTTTTAATGTGCAAAAGGTTGAATTCTAACCAAATGTGTGAATAATTTTCTTATAAAGAGGTTTTTCTTATAAAGAGGTTTCTTATAGAGAGGTTTTACTGTATATATAGTAAATAGAGTGTAAATAGATAATGATCATAATAATAATCTTCTTTGATCACAACAATTGTAATAATAGAATAGTATAATAGGTTTAGTAAAATTACTAAAATATCAATCTTATAAAAATAATATTGGTAAATTTAATTACTATATAACTATTAGTATTATGTATTTAATGGTTAGAGTGAAATACGTGAATATATAAACGAATAGCATGTATGAATTAGAACCCTTTTATTGGTCCGGACGGGGTTTATAATTACGTCCTATTACCCGTGTGTCTGACACTTCAGCCAACCAATCAACACTTTAATACATTTCTAGTAATTATTTATGTGTACTACGTTCAAAATGAAAGTAGATCGACATTCGTAACAAGAAGTTGTACCGTGGCCCGGATACTAACGCGATAATGGACCGGCGAATGGAGTCGGCGGGGGCAACGGTTCTGTAGAAACATTCAGCCCTAGGGCTGGGTCCGTCTAGTGAGGCGTTGATAGCTGCCATCAGGTGGTAGAGTCCAGTAGTTGTTAGGTCCGCCCTTATCCCGTGGTAGGAGCTACACGACTGACTAGTGGTGGGGGGAGGAGGGGGGGTGTATTAGAATGGGGGTGGGGGGGGTGTATTAGAATGGTAGTGGTGGGGGGTATTATAATGGGGGGGGGGGTTGTTTACTGGCGTTACTATGGTATATACACATGTATATGGATACATTAAAAAGGGTATAAACTTACAAGGTATGCTAACAATACGGGCTATGATTAAAATGCCAAATATAAGCAGCTAAAACTGATACTATACGGGCAAGTAATGAATAATATTGTATGAACAGTGCGGTTTAGGACTATAGTGCTAGTATACTTATATATATATATATATATTGTGCTAGTGCTAGTGATATTTGACAATAAATTCAAGTGTAGAATAGATTTTTTAGTTTCTTAAAACTGTGTATGAGTCATTAATTCTTGATGCATGACTAATATAAGGTGATAACACTACGGGTACGATATGATTGAATAGCGATAGGGTAGATTACATTTGTAGAGATCGTTTTCGTACAATGACCTCTATAGACTGACCTTGGCAGCGGAGATTCACTATAGGTGGCCGAATCTAAAATGAGTCATAGTATTATTGAGGTGGAATGAAATGGATAACGAGCATGCGTAATAGATATATAATCTGTAGGCATCAACGATTATAGTAGCGATGAACATGTCACATATCACATAGCGGCAAACCTTGATTTTGTTTCACCGGTGAATTATTGTGACTGGAGATAGTTCTGTCAGGACTCGAACATTGATCAGCTATAGAGGGCAGGTATTTATATTTATATATATGTGTGTACAAATTTTAACATAAACGTATATAATTATTATGATGAATATTATAATTATTTGAGTATATAAGAAGAGTATAATGACGCACAATTCATCAGAGTATATGATCGTAAAGTATCCCGCTGTATAATCATCAACTCCTCTAGTTAACTAAAGATGTCCACATGTAGTTAGCCAACTAGCTGTTCGATATTAATTAGAGCACGCATAATACATGTGTAAATGGTAAATTATATCACTCTATTAAAAACATCGTTCACAGATTTCATATTTACGATAAATTAGTCATTTGTTTAACATTGCTGATAGAATGTGAATTCGTCATATTTATTAAATTAATTATCATTAAAATTAGTATGAATAGTTACATTAGTGTATATATAGTATATATACAATAGCGTTTACGAATGTATTTATTGCATCATAGTCTAACCCGCTGGTATGGTAACAGGTCTATGCAGAGTATGCGAGGACTTGGAGATGTTGCTGGGGGTTGGAGACGTACATTTCACGGGTGGAGGAGGGGGTGCGGTACCGACTGTAGGGGGGCGGTAAGAGGGCGGGGACTCCACCCCGACGATACGGAATCTCTCGTTGTCGTGGTCGGGGTTATCCTCGATGGGGGCGTGGCTATATCTCTCATTGGGGGCGTGGCTATAGTTCTCAGTGGGGGTGTGGCTAAGGCTCTCATTAGGGGCGTGGCTATAGCTCTCAGTGGGTGCGTGACTATAGCCTGCAACAGCTGGTGAAATGTGAGCTGCGGAAGTCGTAGCTTTCTGATAGTGGTGTGAAGGACTATCGTAGGCTTGACCACTAGTATGTTGTGGGTTATTATATACTTGACCACTAGTATTTTGGGGAGTATTATATGCTTGATCATTAGTGTGTTGGGGGCTATTATATACTTGACCACTAGTTTGTTGGGTGCTATTATATACTTGTCCATTAGTATGTTGGGGACTATTATATGATTGACCACTAGTATTTTGAGGTATATCATATGTGTGACCACCTATGTGTTGGGGATTATTATAGGCTTGACCATCAGTGTTTTGGAGACTATTATAGGCTTGACCACTAGTATTTTGGGGAGTATTATAGGCATGACTACTAGTGTGTTGGGGGCTATTATAAGCTTGACCATTAGTATGTTGAGGTATATCATACACTTGATCGGTAGTGTGCTGAGCGCTGATTGTGTTAGAGTTGGTTAGGTGTTGTGCTGATGAATACAGAGCTGACCCTTCCTCTGTAGTAGTTGTATCACTAGGTAAGCGGTTCATTCTAGTGTCGTTGCTATCGGTTACGTCCTCGGCTCGTATGCGTTCCTCGATTATCTGATGTGGTATAGAGTGGGCTTCATGATTATATGCTCCTCCTCCACCTATTCCACCTACTCCTCTTATTCCTCCACTGGGTTGTATATGTATATCATTCTCTTCTCGAGCGCCATTACCATCATGTGCGTCGTAATGATGACGTAATACTACGCCTTGGCCTTCTATTGGTCGATTGCTCGTGGATTTCGTTTCTCTGGGCATAGCCTTTCTGAAGCTTTCCTCTATAACAATGTATTCGGATTCTGTTGATTCGGTTTTCAAAACTTTCGATGCCTAAATATTGATATTTAAATTATTCTGAGTCGACGAGATATAATTATTAATTATAATATTTTATTTACATTAAATATATGGAGATTTATTTATTAATTTATCAAAAGGGAAACTATATATTTTATTTAGTAAAATGTTAATCAAAGGATTAGTATACATTATTCTGTTTGAATTAATTATATTATCTATATTTATGTAATGTTTGTAAGTACCATATTAAGTTTGAATTATTTAATAGTTTTAAATTATTAATATTAAAAAATATATATATATATATATTTATATATTTTTTATATATACTTAATATGGTACATATATGTATATATATATATATATATATATATATATATATTGTTATTGTTATTGTTATTTTTATTTGGTGGAGTCCTTTCATCCCATCCAGGAACTTAGATGAAGTTTTCACTTATAACCATATATGGCTCTAATGTCCCTTCGAAGCCGCTCTCATGTTAAGGCATCTATGGTTTTAACGAGAGCCGATCATTTATTTATACACAATTATATAAGATAACTTCTAAATAATATTTTAAGACCCATTTTCTAAAATTAATTAATGGTCCGGACGAGGGTCGAATCCGTGTCCTACTGCTTGTGTGTCTGACGCCTTAGCCACTGAGCCACACAGGCAGTTATAAATAGGGTACGCTATATATATAAATATATATAGCGTACTATTAGTAATTAAATTAACCTGTCTACTGTTAAGAAGGTGAAGAGGTATCGGAGCGGAAGTAACATGGGCAACAGGTTTATCGAGGCGATTATGCTGCGTCGATTGTTTCGAAGCGATGTACCCTCCATCTTGAATGACAGCTTCCCGTTGCCTCATCCTCGGTGGACTTAGAATGCTACTATCCACCGGCTGATGGGTAGGTGTCAAGGTCATTGTAGACTCCGAAGGTCGTTGATGTTGCGGGTGCGACGAGATGCGTTGGTCTAGCGGGACGGCGGGGTAGACGGAAGTAGTGGAGTCGTATTCGTCGACTGCTAGCGAGGCAGCAACGCTACGACCTTGAAGATGGGAACACGCCGAAGCGTAGGTAGAGAGGAGGGGCGGGTTACAGGCGTACGCCGCGACGGCGGGGGGAGGGAGTTGTGGGCGGGGCCTGTCGGGCAGGCGGTAGTCGTGGTGTTGCGCGCGTTCCCGTTCCGTGGGGAAGTTTTTCTTAGGCGGTGGAGTTTCCGGTTCTGCAATTTCTTCCGACTGAGGTAGAATATTTGTATTGAATTGATTGATTGATTGAGTGATATTTTATTTAAATAAATATATTGTCAAAAATATAAAAATATTAAATTTGCTATTGATAAATATATTATTGAAATAAACTAAGAATATATAAAGTTACAAAATTAAGATTCAATTTATTTACATTTATTGTATACAAATAATATTCTGAATATAATATAATATGATGTACATTTCGATACAAGAAATATAATTAATCTAAACATATATCAAAAGATAAGTGAAATAAGCTGGGGCTTGGGTTTAATTATTACAGTTAATAATAATTTATATTCAAGTAGTATAATATTAAATATATAATAAAATATTTACATATAATACATTATTTTTATATCAACTCGATAACCTTATTGTAAGTATTTTTCATCGAAATATCGTTTAGAGATTCATTATCGATAAATCTGGGTGCTTCTAAAATAAATAAATAGTATATATTTATATTGAATAATATATATATGTTTTAGATGTACTAATATTTAATAATTTAATCATAAATGCTTTAATAAATTCACAATTAATCAAGATAAGAATTATTAATAATCATTTATATAATAATAAATTTAATATATACTATAAATATATTAATATATAGTTAAACTTTTATTAGAAAACGATCGTTTAAAATTGATTAACTCTGGCGATTCCTCGATACCCCACCTGTTAGCCTCTTCAAATGTCGCGCAATGCACTGCAATCTCCTTCCATCCTGGATATTTATCATCAATCATCTGTGCATAATTGTCCTTCACGGTAGTGGTAATATTATTATTTTATTTAATTAATAATAATAAATATATATATATATATATATATATATATATATATATATTTATATATAAATAATAGATTAATATCATTTTAATAAATATTAAATAAAAGAAGTTATTTAAATTGGTATACCATACCTAAACAATCAATTATAATACTTAATAATGAATCCAATACTTATGTTTATTGTGTACTCTATATATCGTGGCCTACTTTAATGATCGTCTGCTTAGCGATTCGTTCGTTCAGGAAGTGCATGTGATCTTCGACTCGAGAGAAATCGTCGAGGAGTTGCCTGTTCCTTTTCTCGCTTCTCACGGCGTTGTCGCAGGCCTGGGTCCATATTGACTTCAGTTTGATGCCTAGTAGTCTGTCACTGGTGTGAGGAGAGTGGTGGTACTATTAACAGTATATCAGTGATGTGAGAGTGATGGTAGTAATATTAGAAATATATCAGTGATGTGAGAGTGAAGGTAGTACAATTAGTAATGGTGTGGTTTATGTGTAATGCATACGAATACTAAAAATGATTATTGGGTAGGTATTATACCCAATATTATTATGATTATATAACGGGTTATGAAATTATTTAGAATGAAGACGGAATTTATCTGAATATGTTGAAATTGTAATATCTAGTTATTATCAGAATAGTTCTATCACATGTATTATTATCAGAATAATATGTATAAATACGTATATGTAGTATACACATCTTACATAATATTAATTTAATAAAGCTTATTAGTATTATCATAATAGAATAAATATATAAATATATAACCTTTTATTCGCAGATAACATAATGTTGCTGATTTTCTTATTCAATATGGAATAACTAAAGATTATAAATATATTATTATTAAATTATTATTAAGGTGATATTAATATAAAATAAGGAAGCGAAGATGATTATAATTTATATTAAGATGGGCATATAGATAGTGTATTAATAATAATAATCATACATTATTATTAATAGTAACTTTATAAATATATATTATTTAACGACAATGGTAATATTTATAATGTATACTTACATTTAAAATTAATATAAATAATATATATAAATTAATTCAAGGAAGTTTTTTTTTATAAATAGAAATCACATTATATTTTACTACTATTCTTCATGATCTATTTCCCTCTAGATTGTGGAGATTAAAATATATAATATAATTCTAAATAGATGGACGGAAGATTATTATTACTCAATTAAAATAGAAGAAATTATACATGACACTCTAAGGTTTAAAATCTGATGAAAACTATCTTGTTTTCGATAGAGATATGAAGAACACTTGAATCGTAATCTACTAATACATATATAAACTTATTATAATTATACTACTATTGATTTGATTAGTCAATATATTAATCGCACTAATCGTAATTAATAGAAACCAATAAATGAACATATATAGGCTGAAGAGAATACTGATTATGGTCAAAGGAAGAATCATATAGAGAATTAAATAAGTTTATGAGTGAAAGTTCTTCAGTTCTATAGCATTGTGAACTACAGTCCATAACATAATGCATCTAATACAAATAATATCATCACAATCCCTCTTAAACACAACTGAACTGGCAATCCGCAAAAAAAATAGCTCAACTTAAATTAATATCCATTCAACATTCCTCCCTACTGACTAAACAACCTGATAACTTTATAGACAAATTTCTCTCCATACTGTATCACGCCACCTACGATCCTCTAACCATACGGTCCTAACTGAAACACTGACTTTTGAAAACATGTTATTACTATATATACTTGTGTAGATACTCCCTCGAATAATAAAGCTATAGGCATGAATGATGTCAGGAAATTACAATGTATCATAGATAGAATTAGGAATAATTATATTCATGTAATGATTGTAGAGAATAGAGATGATTTATTACGATTTGTAAAGTGACAGAAACCATAGTGATATGGACGAATTAATGAGATATTATAAGAGAACACAGATCATCAAATAGTTTATTAAAAGGAAATGTGGATGGTAAACCAAAAATAGTAAGGCCTAGAAAGAATTGGAACAATAATATGATATCAATCATGAGGAATCATAGAAAAGCCTTTTTTATTAAATATTAGCGTATAGTCTATATACGTTATATATATATTATATAATATCATATAATATTATAGTAAGTCATGGAATTATCTGTAAAAAGGTCGTTTATTATTATTTTAAGAATTTCAATGTGGATGGTACTTATATATATATCGCTCACATGCATTACTAACGCCCTATAGGGCTATATATAGCACAATTACAAATAATTTGACAGAATAACATATTACATGATATTTTATAGACTCACTCTGGGATATAATGCAGCTAAAAGAATCAGAAAAATAAAAAAAACCCAAAGAAATCAAACGACTTAGACTGAAATCAGACTCCAACATGAATCGTGAAATCAGCCTCCACGCTTATCTAACTGACAGTTTAAGTAAACAATACGTGTATGGCTTTATAATATTATAATAATATATGAACATACAGTATTATGATATTTATGTGTATGTATATATATTATATAAAACACGATTATACTACTAGGTGACTACTAATAATTTACTATTCAATATGGGTCTCGGTAAACTCGGACCACTTTTGAAGAAAACTCTGACCACTTTTATGCTTTAACACATATTATAGAAGTATACTATATATAGTTATTTTAAAATGGGCCGAATCTTATTAAAAAGTGGTCCGAACTTTAATTCCAAAGTGGTCCCAGTTTATCTAGTTTACTGGTATTCTTAAATATAATGCCGGACACAAAATGCGGTACGTATATAATATGGAATATATCATATCGATCAGGTAAGTTAAGAGTATAGCATAAAGGAGGTATTTGACTGACACATTGAACTCTGAAATTCTAATAATAATACACGGCGGCCTTTTTCGAGATTCACGAAGTTATAACCATATATGGAATACAGTTTTATAATACAATAACAATGATGCGCAATGCGCATTTCCCACGCATTTTAAAGAATGCCAGACGTTTCGTATATCGGACGTTTCGTATAAGACGTTTCGTATAAAAATATCAGACGTTTCGTATAATAATTCCAGACGTTTCGTATAAAAGACATTTCGTACAGACGTTTCGTATAATAATGTCAGACGTTTCGTATAAGGAATTTATAAGTTTGTTATCTATTAAATAGTTAATAATCAACTTTATAAATAATTGTATTCCTATTATAATATTTGTATATATATATATTTATTGAAAGTAAAACAATATTATTATAAATTATGACTGTGAAATATTATATTTATATTAATATATATATCGGACGTTTCGTATACGAATTTCAGATATTGTGTTTAATATTTATTTATATTTTTTTAATTACTATATATACTTGGGATATTGCAATATTTTATTTTACTATATATATATATATATATATAATTAACTTCTTGGGTATCGTTACTTTATTTATATATTTTAGTTATAATACAATTGTATTAGTTGTTAAAGTTGTTTACTTATTACAGATCCATCTATAATAATATATTAATATATTAATATATTATTATAGATGGATCTGTAATAAGTAAACAACTTTAACAACTCGTTATATGATTTTATTTATAAATTTATAAAACCTTAAGGTATAGCAAAGGGCTTTGGGTATATTTTTAATATAATTTATACTAATACATTTCATAAGATACAATTATACATAAAATATACAATTATACATTAAATATATACATCAAATAAACGAGTAGGATATACATCAAGTATACAATATATAAATATACATCTGAAAGTTTGTTCATCAAATAATGGACAATTTTCGATTCATCATATAACAAATTTATTAACCTATGTGAATATATAAATATATATTTTTTATAAAATAATATCATTCACAAACTTATTTAAATTCAAACTAATTTCACCAATAAGTATTATATATATATACTATAGTATATTTATATACTATTATAATAGTGTAATACCCTTGTTAATACAATATAGTGTATAGAGTGTATAGTAGACCGGTTCGTTCGATTCAATTTTTAATCCTTCATATAAAATATAATACATATCTATATTTTAGTACAATATGTGTTAATAATTTTTATAAAAAAATAGTTACCTTTGGTCACGAAGCATTTAAAGTTTGAAATATAAATTATTATTTTAAGATAAAATCTATAATATTCCATGTATAATAGTAATGACACCATCTTATTATCTTTGATGTTTACAAATATTTAAATTAATATTTAATATTAATTATGTATTTGTATTATATTTAATGAATTAATATAATATATACCATTATTTATATTTTTTATTAATATAATATCTATATTTCATTTTTATATATACAAATTACCAATATTAATGTCTCCTAAAACTCGATAAAAATACACCATTTTACAAAGTATTTATTTCAAAATAATTCAAAAAAATAATTAATTTTTTAAAATTAATATATATAATTATACTTTACATAAATTTGAGTGATCAGATTGTATTGAATTGTGGATATAAGTTAGATATAAATGTCCTTTATACAAATAAAATTTAAAAAAATAAAAAATATGTAAACTTATTTTGTATTTCATATTTCAAATAAAAATCCAAAAAAATTTAAAAATGATGTTAATTTTTTTTCTAAAAATAATTTTTAATTTTTTAATAATTAATTTGAATTGTATTATTAGTATCTATAAATTATATATTTTAATTTTTTAAATTAAATTGTAATAATTTATTTATATTAAATTATAAGATTTTTAGATATTTTTTTTGACTAAAATTATTTTATAAAATTTGGGCGTCTAGATTGTTATGAAAAATATTTTGTACTGTTAATACTACTTGTTATATATGTTTCTAGGATATATCCATAGTTGGCTTAAAAAAAATCATCCAATTTTATAAAAATTTAATAAAACTTATTTCTATATCTCCACCAATTTAACTTTTGTATGTATTCAATGTTAAAATAAAAAGGTCTCGTGACATAACAATATTTAAGATAAAGGTCTAAAATTGTAAACACTTATTCATCATAGCATACATAATTGTCACAGATGTGAAGGTTTTTAAAATTGCGAAAAAAAAATTAGTACGAACCGGTCTAGTGTATAGCCTATACACTGTATATAGTATATATATATATATATATATATATATATATATATATACCTACTATATATTGTATATAAATACTATTATGTGTATGTGGTATTAATTAATTCTACTTAAGTAGAACATCACATAATGTATTTTCTTTATAGTGCCCGTATATATTCGCGATTCATACGTATACGTATGAAACAATAGAACTCCTATCTTAGTAATTTTATTTGTAAGGACCACATAGTCTAGTTAATTGCAATTTAAAATATATGGACGTATACGATAATAATTGGTGGATAGTTCACAAAATCATATAACGAGTTATTAAAGTTGTTAACTTATTACAGATCCATCTATAATAATACAATTGTATTATAACTAAAATATATAAATAAATTAACGATACCCAAGAAGTTAATTATATATATATATAGTAAAATAAAATATTGCAATATCCCAAGTATATATAGTAATTAAAAAAATATAAATAAATATTAAACACAATATCTGAAATTCGTATACGAAACGTCCGATATAAATATTAATATAAATATAATATTTCACAGTCATAATTTATAATAATATGGTTTTACTTTCAATAAATATATATATACAAATATTATAATAAGAAGACAATTATTTATAAAGTCAATTATTAACTATTTAATAGATAACAAACTTATAAATTCCTTATACGAAACGTCTGTACGAAATGTCTTTTATACGAAACGTCTGGAATTATTATACGAAACGTCTGATATTTTTATACGAAATGTCTTATACGAAACGTCCGGTATACGAAACGTCTGTCACCCATTTTAAATAAACTAAAGTACGAGGTACTAGTATAGTAACTATTATTATTTATTAACATAAAATAAAGTTATGTATCGAATATGACCCCATTTGTATTTTTATTAAGATTTAAAATCCGTTTCGATAGTTGGCATACTTAGTATGATACTAATGTAAAATATATGAATAATGAAAATGTAATATATATTTAATTAGTTGTTAATTATAATTTTAAAGTACATAGTAATAAATGTATAATATTTTAAATTTGACATCGTCTATCGGTGGCAATATTGAATATGATATTCGATTTTCCCCAAAGAAATAGTTACTATTATACTATAATAGTATTATACTATAATAGTATTATACTATAATAGTATTATAGTATACATAAATAGTTGTAACCTATTAAACTTTATTATTTATAAAGGAAATATATGATTAAACTAACTTTCTTTCATTTAAATCATATTGATTAGTAGTTTTATAATAGTCTGGTATAGACATGTTTTGTGTATTTTTATTATAAACTATATATAAATTTACAAAAATATTTTAAAGTAATAAAAAATTATAATATTATTTGATTTTAAATTAATATAATTAAATTAAAATATTCACGAATAGTAAAATATGTTATAATATATCGATGTAAATATGTATAAAATTCATCATTTGATACAATGACGTGATAATAATATTAAAAATCAAATTAATTATTTATTTACATTAACAACAGTAAAGGAGAGGTCTTGAACCTTAGAAAATGTAGCAACAGTATTTTTTAAAAATAAATTAATATTATATTACAATAAAATAAATATGCAATTTAATAAATTAAATATTACTATCTATTTTATAATTATAAACGTTAACGTCCTTTACTATTTGTAATCTTAAGGTATTCTATATACTTATGTGTAAATAATATCAAGGACATAGTATCCTTGATATTATATTTCTAGTAATATCCGATAGGTGTTACATTATTTATTTGAATCCTTATCAGGATTTGAATTTTATCATTTGAAAATATTTTACTTATTTAATTTAAATATATATAGATTTGGTTATATAGATATTTATTTTTATATTTTAGAATATACATTAACTTAAAAATGATAAAACATACATCATTTATTAGGGTGAGTTAGTTTATCAACAGTCTTTCATATTATATGTCATAGTATTCTAAAAATATTAACATAATAATTATATTTTAAAATATTAATAAATATATTTTTTATAATATATCAATATAATCAATATATCATAATTATTGTATATCAAATATATCACATAATTATCATAATAATATAATTATTATAATATATTTATGTTATATTATACTTATATTGTTACCTGGTTAATATTACTATAATACCAAGTATTATAATTATTATAATTATTATTATAATAATAATTATAACTATTAATCATTTATTTGTACGATATTTATATAATAATTTAGATTTATAAATATTTTAAATACATATATTATATGATATAATGATCATTTAAATAAAATATATGTAATACATTTCTAAAAATAGTATTATGTTCGTTATTAAATAAATTTATAACCGGATATATCGCTTTCAGAAGTACAGTCAAGCAAAGAGCTTCATTGGCCTCGCCGGAAAGTTTGTCTTACATCATAATATTAAAAACAGTAATTCTATATATTCATCTAATATATAAATATTTAATATATGTTAATTATAAATAACTTTTCACAATATAGTACACCTCTATTGAGATTAAATAAAGTCAGCGAACAAACAGGTTATTATATTATAATTATTATACTTACATTAAACTATTATATATATAATAAAATACCAAATACAATATATGATGATGAAATATGTATTTGCACTTCTGCGCCTTTCGTTCATGAATGCCATTAATATCCTATAATTATTATTATTATTATTATTATTTTATTAAGGGTATTCTTAGTATAAGCTAAACATAGCTTCTGGGTATCCCTCCGATTATTATAGCCAATATTTGGTAAATAAATTCATTCATTCATTCAATAACAAATACATATTTAATGTATGTATGTAGGCAACCTATGTACACGTTTAAGTTTTTTCTAATTGCTATATTTGATGTATTGTAGGATGCGAGATATTAGCTAAAGTTGAGTTTATGAATGGAGGAGGTTCGGTTAAAGATAGGCCTGCTAAATATCTCATACAAGAGGCCTTAAAAAGTGGTTTGTTATCATTATAATTTATATTTATAAATTTGGAATTTATATACTCTTGTATATAATAATAATAAATATTTATTAGAAGAAAGAACTTTGTACATATATATATAAACTATAACTTAAATATGTCCACTATATATATATAGCAGATAAAGTGGATATATTAAGAAGTTATTGACCTGTATATATTATAAATAATTGTGTGGTATCAGCATATTATGAAAATGTAACATTTTCGATTTATAATTTAATTAAATTCTTAGTAATCACAAACGAGTAAACAACTTCCTCAAGTTAAACCTATAATATCTCACTCTCCTTTCAGTTACCATTCCACTATACTATGGTCCACATCAATATATATAGACCATAAACAACTACAAGCAGTATAAACAGCAAGCACATAACACTCTTATATACTAACGTATTGCACTCGACCAGGTAAAGTATGGCGAGGAGGTACTATCGTAGAGGGTACCGCAGGCAACACCGGTATCGGATTGGCTCACATGGCCAGAGCTGAGGTTAGCATTCTACTTGTGCAATACTCAATACTCGAACAAGCTTCCATTTTATCTTCGTTTAATAATTAATACGCTTAGTTTTAAAGCTAAGCTAAAAACTTATTTATTCAGTATCGACTGAACTTTGTTAATTGTAATAATTTCTCTCTATTTATAGACTATACACTATTGTTAATATATATTATATTTAAACGGTGTTTAAATAAAATAATAATAATACTCGTACAATGTATGTGAGTCTGTATTACCTGGTCATGATCCATACACTTAGTGACATATATTAACACAACTTAAAACAATATAATACTTACTAAAAAGTCCCAACACAACCTAACACATACCGACACATCTTAACACATCCCAACACATCTTAATACACCCATATATTTACTAACATCTCCGCATACATTTATTACATGTGGTGGTTTCCAATAACACATCCTCTTTCATGTGTTGCATACACTTGTTGGGTTAACTACACATGACTGGTGAATAGGTTGAAGGTCATACTTTACATTCAATATCAGCTTAAGGGGATCCCGCACATTTAAAGTGATGATAATTATTTTTTTTTATATTTTCTTTATTACATAATAATACTTATTCTAGTGTTTTTTAGTATCTGTAAAAAAATTAGACATGAATTCAGTCTATAAATTGCATAAAAATGTGTTTTATGACGATAAGATAATTCTATATTATATACTATTCAATATTACATTTTTATGCTGTTAAACTTCAAACGCTGTTTTCTCAGAATAATTATTTCACGCTAGGTATATGCATTCAAAAATATAGAACATAAAAACTATTATAATTATAATATTATTTTGTTGTGCTTTATTTAGAATTTAATTATGTGAATAGTAAAATAGAGAGATAATTAATAAAATGTATAGAATTCATTGTATAAAATGATAATTTATATAGAAATATCATCATTTTAGTATCTTTAATTTTTAATTTAGATATATATAATATAATAAATAATAATATAAAAAATAACTTTCTATTTTCCTATGCATCTATATGTTATGAATACATTAAGTTGATAATACTTGATAATACTTTAAGGTATTGAAGTGAATGTTCTATACATTATCTATGCCATTCTTATCACTACCAGTATCTCTAACCCCATAATCACCCCACTACTACCACCATCTCTAACCTCTTAACTACACCCATCACTAACTCCATTAATACCCCCTAACTACACCACCATTATACCCATCACTACCCCGATCACTGCTCAAAACACTCCCCATCACTATCTCCATCACTATCTCCATCACTACACCCACCACTACCTCCATAACTACTCCTACCACTACCCCCTTCATTACCCCATCACTACCCTTTCTAGGGCCTGAAATGTGTGTTCTACATGCCTAACGCAGTGTCTCAAGAGAAGATAGACTTACTGCGAACCCTAGGAGCTGATGTGTTCCCTGTACCCATAGTTCCTTACTCCGACCCTAACCACTACAATAGACAGGTATGTTGCATTAGTAGTAGTAGTAGTAATGGGTACTTTACTCCTATCCTAACCACTATAATAATCAAGTACACCCATATTAGTAGTAGTAGGTGCATACTTTACTCCTGTCCCACTCCTGATTATTATAGTGGTTAGGATAGGAGTAAGTCAGGATAGGTTAGGATATGAGTAAGTCAGGATACGTTAGGATAGGAGTAAGTCAGGATAGGTTAGGATATGAGTAAGGCACCCATTAGTAATGGGCAATTACTACTAATATAAGCAGTAGTAGTATTAATGTGATCTAAATTCATAATACAATAGTATAAAGCACATACATAAACTGATATACTATTTAGTAGCACGCATGCAAATATCCAGGGTCATTCAGATATTAATAACTAAGTTATAATATTGTAACACCTATTTGTGTTCACACCTGCATATCTTCCTTTGTTCATTGTGTTTATGATTTAGAGGGTAGAATTTATAAGTTGGACTAGATATATATATATATATATATATATATATAGTTATTATTAGAGGTATTCTTAAATAAAATGTACTCATTAAAATATTTTTAATTATAAAATTGTCATTATTATTTATTAATCTTTTTTAATGGTATATATTTACAATTAAGATTTAAATATATATATATATATATATAATAATAATAGTATTAACATACATATTATATATATATATAATATATATCTATATATATATATATATATATATATATATATATATATATATATATATATATATATATATATATATATAAATGTTATTTATCATAATTTATAACTTCACTATATAGAATTAATGTACTATATATCTGTACTATATATCTAATCTACATCTAAGATATATTATGAATATTATATAATGCTGCCAGATATAAATAGCACCTATTATGCACTATGCCCCTGTCATTTATTTGGGCCACAATTTCACATTACACTGACTGGAAACTATTTAGAGTGCCCTATTTAATGGACAAAATGAAAAATTCATTAAATTCTGATATTGTTATTATACACTAAAATAATGCAATGTTTAATATACCCTACCCTATTGGTAAATACACCTTTTGTCTTCTCAACAGAATGTATACATATATTAATGATGAAATATTGTAAATCACATGTATACCTGTATTGATTACTGCAATACATCGCTCATGTATGCATTCCACACAACAGCTATCAATAGCATTGATGCCAGTTACATTGTGATACACAGCAATCTTATATATATATATATATATATATATATACTGCAATCTTATATATAGTATAATCTTATATATAGTGCAAACATTGTTTAACTAACAAGGTTACTATACTGTGTATAGGGTGTTGTGATGTATATGTTGTTGTATGTTATATATACAGTATGGTATAGTGTTGTACTAGATTCATAGTACCATTATAATTACTATATATATATACTTAGTATGTTAATAGTAAATAATATTAATATATATTTGTATACAGTATAATAAATTGTTAATTCGTGTAAATTATATAAACATAGATATAGATTAGATATATATCTAAATTGAATATACATTAATTTCATTATATGCCTAGTTTATTTATTATTTTTATGTAAACGTTAGAATTATATATATATATCGGCGATGTACATTAATTTTAATATATACCCTTACATATTCTACGCTAGAAATAATTGTTTTAACAGCTGTGGTGGCCTAATTATTCAGATAATTTATATGTTATTATTAGCTTTCAAATATTTATGACTTAATCCGAGACCTCCTACAACCTCTCGAGAGAGATCGTAGGAGGTCTTGCTTATTACTGTTTAGTAAGTATTCGTACGATATCGATCATCTATTTTAATAATAGATAACGTTGTTATGATAATTAATAATGCGATATTGATCATTGTTACCTATATTCTGTAATAGTCAGCCAATATTCAGCCTACCTATACCTGTTATCAGCTCTATAATCACAGTTACACAGTTACCTATGCATATTATCAACGCTGTAATCAGTGCTACACCAATACCTGTACCAGTACCTGTACTTATGCTTATGCACTCTGTATCAGTACCTATACCTATACCTACACATATACCTACACCTATACCTATACCTATACCTACACCTATACATATACCTATACCTACACCTACACCTATACCTACACCTATACCTATACCTATACCTACACCTATACCTACACCTACACCTATACCTATACCTACACCTACACCTACACCTATACCTATACCTACACCTATACCTACACCTATACCTATACCTACACCTGCACCTATATCTATACCTATACCTATACCTACACCTATATCTATACCTACACCTACACCTATACCTATACCTATACCTATACCTATACCTATACCTACACCTATACCTATACCTATACCTATACCTATACCTATACCTACACCTACACCTATATCTATACCTATACCTATACCTACACATATACCTATATCTATACCTACACCTATATCTATACCTATACCTATACCTATACCTATACCTATACCTATACCTATACCTATACCTATACCTATACCTACACCTATATCTATACCTACACCTACACCTATACCTATACCTATACCTATACCTATACCTATACCTATACCTACACCTATACCTATACCTATACCTATACCTATACCTATACCTACACCTACACCTATATCTATACCTATACCTATACCTACACATATACCTATATCTATACCTATACCTATACCTATACCTATACCTACACCTATATCTATACCTATACCTATACCTATACCTACACCTACACCTATACCTATATCTATACCTATACCTATACCTACACATATACCTATATCTATACCTATACCTATACCTACACCTACACCTACACCTATACCTACACCTATATCTATACCTATACCTACACCTATACCTATACCTATACCTATACCTACACCTACACCTACACCTATACCTATACCTATATCTATACCTATACCTATACCTACACCTATACCTACACCCATACCTATACCTACACCTACACCTATACCTACACCTACACCTATACCTATACCTATACCTACACCTACACCTATGCTACCTATATAGGCTGAGAATCACGCGAACAGTATGGAGAATGCGTTCTGGACTAATCAGTTTGACAACCTCACTAACAAGCAGTCTCACTACGAAACCACCGGACCTGAGATTTGGGAGGGAACAAGTTAGTACATCACGCTATGGACAGACACTTGTATCATGGATGGCTGGTGTAGCAACATTACTGTTAATACATGGGTACTATGATGGATTCATGCGTCAAGATATGAATATGCTGTATTCAATTTGCAAACTTACTATTCGATTCAAATTATTACTCGAATATTTTAATTCTAGAGAAATATAAATATTATTTGCTTCAAGTTTTAAACGAATACACACAAAACACTTTAATTATGCTATGGTATTATATCTTATGGTATTCTAAATCTATATAATTTACTTTGGAAATATACAATTGTATAGTATTATAAAATGTTATTTACAATGTTAAATACTAGACTGTATGATATATATAATTGATTTAATAAAATGTAGTAATAATAATAATAATAATAATTGGTATTAGAAAGTATGTAAATAGTATATGGGTATATATAGTATAAATATAAAAAACATATTGACTAAACTTACTTGTATAATAACTATTTGCATAGTACTAAACATGAGGAAATTAATACTTTAGAATATTTATTTAATACTTAATATTTAACCTTTTTATTAAATATTAACAAATATAACATATTTATATATGCCATTATACAGTGTATAGTATACACTATAGATCTAGTGTTTGATAAATACATATTAAATAATATTTAATGTAATACTTTAAATGATATAGAATATAACCCAGTTATATATATATATATATATATAATTATTATTTTATATACTTATAATTATATATATAAATACATTAACCTCTCTATAATTATATATAAATATATTAACCCCTCAGAAGTATTTAAATAATACTTAACAATAAATCCTGGTGTACTTTTAATAGATAATTAATCCCTTGGACTATTAATAAATTTGAAATGTATATAAATAATATAACATCTGTAATATTAGCAAGGAGAAGTCTATGCTTATGCCCTTACTATTATGACATTAATATACAGAAATAGTCGATTTGTTTAATTTTTTAAATATTTATTTTAATTACATTTGTTTCTTCTATAATTACAATTTTATTTCGTTTGATCAATAGTTATGCTACTTTAAACTAACACTAACAATAATATTTTATAAATAATAAATAAAGACAATAATTAAATCAAAAAAGATTTTATTTACAATCATCTATCTTAATTATTTATTCATATAATTTATATCCTTTACTTTACAAAATATATATAATTAATTGTATACAATAAACCTGTCACCATCCATCATCCAGCCCACCATCGACATCATATCGTAATTCACTAAAATATCTATGAAACTTATGTATATATTATTAATAAGTGTAATTTGTATGATAAGATCATACTTAGTGAATGAATGTAAACTGGATACAAAAAAATATTATAATCATATATATATATATATATAATCGTACAATGAACACTCCCATACCCCCCCTGTGACCCCTGTGACCCCCTACACAGATGGTAAAGTAGATGCTACAGTATTCGCAGCAGGCACAGGAGGAACAGTTGCCGGGGTGTCCACATTCCTGAAGGAACGTAACCCTAACATCAGAACCTATCTAGCCGATCCTCAGGTACCGTATAGCTCTCTGTCTGGTTGTATGAGATAGTTATGTATAGAGAGAGATAGATAGGGTAAGAAAGAGTTATATAGATAAGAGTGTGAAAGAGAGTATTAGAGCGAGTGAGTGCACAATATAGTGAGAGAGAGAGAGTAAGACACTCTCTCACATTCCAGAACGAACGTTACCCTAATATCAGAACCTATCTTGCTGATTCATATACACCATAGATATATGTCTCACTCATCGTATGCACTCTAATAATCTCATTGATCATTATAATAAGACTTATTAAATAAGTAGTGGTAGCGCTGCATTACTATACGGATATCATTGTTCACGTGAATAAATGTGCCATAGTTCAGGTGCCATAGTTCAGGTGCCATAGTTCAGGTGCCATAGTTCAGGTGTCATAGTTCAGGTGCCATAGTTCAGGTGTCATAGTTCAGGTGCCATAGTTCAGGTGTCATAGTTCAGGTGCCATAGTTCAGGTGTCATAGTTCAGGTGCCATAGTTCAGGTGTCATAGTTCAGGTGCCATAGTTCAGGTGTCATAGTTCAGGTGTCATAGTTTACCGATACAATTCATTTCAAAAACTTTAATGAATCGCCGTAGCTCAACAATGAGTGTCCACATTTCATAAGCGTAAATATATATATATATATATATATATATATATATATAGTGATAACAATAGTGTATTCTTTGTTTATTTCTATAACGTATGTTATCGTTAGCAAATATTTATACTTTATACTTTCGATTATATATTTCGACTATGTATTTGCTTAAATAAATTATCAATCAATAGTGGTTTCATAGTTGGTGTAAATATAAATAATTCATTGAAAATAGATTACTAATTCTTACAATAAATAAATTTGAATAAGAGAATACTTAAACATCATTATATATACATCTATATTAAAAATATAGTTGTTAACTGTATAATAACAGTAACTGTATAATAACAGTGACTATATGATAACAGTGACTGTATAATAACATTAGCTGTAACTATATATGTGATACACACCTACATTATAACATACGCATGCACACACACCAATAATAGGGAAGTATTAACTACAACTGGATAAAGCACCAGAAGGTGGAGGTGTTCACCCCGGGACCCAGTCTGAGCGAGGGCATAGGTCAGATGAGAGTCACAAAGAACCTAGAAGGAGCTCCGATAGACGACGCGTTCTGTATACTTGACAAGGACATGCTTACCATGGTTAGAAGTGTGACTGTACCATCATGCATTCTAGACAAACTATGTATAGTAGATAGGTAGATAGATAATAATTTATAATTATAAATAAAATGAATGATGATTTTATCGGCGACATAATACAAATATAATTTCAGAAAATAGTTACATACTTTAGAAATTAAACCTTTAAACAATAAAAAATTAAAAGATGAATTAATAGTTATAAAACACATGATTAATTAATATATATATTATAAATATAAATATATTTTATTAAGTCAATTTTATTTGTAAACAATAGCTATACATATATGATATAGGCAACATATTAGTTTAACATAAGGTAATCGCGTATTTAGCCATAGTATCATGACATGTATTAAGTTATCCGCACAACTATTGGCACTCACAATGTTTACTATACAACTATATGCACACATGAAGTATCAGTATCATCAAAACTAAGATTAACAATTAGAAATTATAATTCATTCAAGTATTTGTTCCGTTCTAAATGATCAGTTTGAGTTAGATTGCAACACTACATATAAATACTATATATAGACACATACTATCCATACCTACCTATCATAGTGTTACTTAGGAGTTAAATATTAGAGTTATAATTGAATTAAATATTAAGCATTGAAATTATTTGAATACCAAACATTGATATGTATATATATATATATATATATATATATGTATATATATAAATATATAAAAACATTAACATATGAATATATGAAAGTAATAATAATGATACATCAGCCTTCAGATACACGCGTATGCATGGCAGTGTTCAATGTAAATCTGCATTGCTCCTCTCATACACACAGCATTATAACCTACTGGACATATCTAGCATCACCTACCCCTCCCCCTCCCCCTCCCCCATACAGACATTACGCCTACTAGACGAGGAGGGTGTGTTTGTGGGAGGTAGCAGTGGTCTGAATGTGGAGGCAGCGGTGAACGTGGCTAAAGAACTGGGTCCTGGTCACACTATTGTTACGGCGTTGTGTGACGGAGGAGAGGTTAGTCACCGAATGTATGTGTGGTTGTATGTGTGTGTGTGGATATGTGTGTGTATGTGTATGTGCGTGTATATGTATGTGAGTATGTGTATGTGTGCGTGTGTGTGCGTGTATGTTGTTATCGCTTTAAATATATATATATTGAAATATTTAATACATGGATAATTTATAAATATGTTTCATTTAAATTATTTTATATAATATTATATGACACTTATTTATGTAGAGATATATATATATAAATATATATATATATATATATATATATATATATATATATATATATATATATATATATATATATATATATATATATATATATATATATATATATATATATATATGGAATAACATAATTGTATTATAATATATAAAATATTATTGCAGAGATATTTCAACAAATTGTACAGTATAAAGGTTCTCAAGGAAAGAGGTTACTATTACACCTACTCTGTGTACACATGCATAGACTTACAATACTGCTAATGTATAGGATTATACTGCTACACATCAATATATATATATATATATATTTACATACTTTTTATTAATTGTTCTTGTATAATGCCTACTTTACATTATACCAACGATTACAGAATTATACGATGGAATACCCGACCACCTGAAGAGATACTTACATTAAGTGTCTGTCTGCAATATCCGCCATTGTTACTGTATTACTACCACCACACTTAGTTGAACATTACCATTATATTTGGGTTATTCGTTATTGTTATTCGGAATTTTTATAATAAAATAATCTTACAATTGATTTAATAATAGTGTTTGAAATTATTATTTAACTTAAAATATCGAATTAACCAATCGGGATAAATTTAAATAAAAGTAAACATTTATAAAATATTAACTTTAAACTATAAGTAAATTTAGACTAGGAGTAGTATTACGTATTAAGAATATCAATATGATGTTTAAGTTCAGTGAAATATGTCAATAAGAGCAATAGACAGTAGGAGCGGGCTTTATCAATATCTGAGGAGAATTTGAAAATGGCGATACAGCTTTATATCGTTAAAAGTTATAATAAGGGTGAGACCTATTAAAAGTTACTTATCTCTACTATCAAATATAACATATATGCTATCCTTAAATTGAGATAATATCAATATGTATGTGTATTACAATAACTACAAGTATGAATGAAATATACATTTTATTTTGTTGTTGGTAATTAATTAAAATAATTAGTAATCTATGTTTTTATTAAATACTTATTAACTTTTATATATGATAATTATCAATAAGTGATTTAATATTGGATAATAGCCGACATAATAATTCATAATTATCGATATTATTAATAGAAATATAATTATGTACAGCTGTTATCATATTAAGAATGTAGGGTGTAGATTTGTAACTAATCAACTCAACAATATCAACATCGCATTCACAATGATTGCATTATTTATATTAGAAACAATACGTGATATTGATAACCCAGTACTATCATAGAGATCAATACTATGATTTACATTGATTTAATTAGTACAAGAAATATTTACATTCATTGTATTCGTATTTAAATTATATGTTTTATGATTATTAAGAATAGGATCACATGCTTACAGTGTAAGTATGTGATCCTTTGATTAGATATTAGATTATCGTTAACGATCATTGATCTGTAATTGATATTTTAACTCGGCTATGATAAGTCCACTATCTAGTATCACATCATCAATGTTGTTCCTGTAAGTTTACCAGCACGTGTTTCTACTACGGCTGTCAACCTATCACGCAACGATACACCCTTCCGTCTTAATGTGTTAATGAATGAACAGTAGTATCTGTCTATACAAATATGCACTGTATACTTGCTGCTTATATTCATTGTAGAAATTGTATTGTGAAATATTATTAATTGTAATTAAAGAGGGATAGTAATGTTAAGATATTATTTACCAAGAGTACGCATTCGACTATGTGCATGTTTGCAGTGTATATAGTATTTCGATTCTACAATAATACATAATATTATATATTATATACTATACACATTACAGTTTGTTAATACACTCAACTATTAATGTAAATTATACGAACTATGCTGAAACTGTGTAAGAATATCTATACATGTGATGCAAATTCTAAATATTGTAGTAATAGATATGCTTTGGCATGTATTAGATGGAAATTCCAGTAAATATATTCGAAATTGTTGTTAGATCCGATTCGTAGATACATCTGGCTTATAATCTATTCATTAGGTCTGTCTGCAACAATATATGTATATAACTACTATGTTTATATAAGTATAACTTTTATTAATTTATAGAAGATTAATAAATAAAAAATAATTTATATGTTTTTATATTTTATAATGCATTTAGAATAACATATAATTTGTACTTAGTTATATGGCATGAGATACAATGTATACATACAATAATAGAAATATTATACTACATGTAATTTTATAAATACTAATTAGTTTTTAATTTTTGTTATTAAATGAGTATTTATTGTAATATTATTTTACATTATCACACATGTAAGTAACATATAAGGAAAATGGAAAGTTTGTAGAAATATGATAACATATATTATCAAAATCAATATTGATTTTATATCTTAATTTAAAAAAATAATATATAAATAATACTCATTCACATTACTGGTAGTTCATGGGAGTTTTATTATTGTACAATTATGAAATAATATAGATATATATATATATATATATGACTTGGTTGTTGATAATACATACTTTTTTTCTCATATATATATTATCAGATTTAGGCAATGCCAAGGTAATTGTAGAAGCAGTGTTGCTTATCGAGACAATTACCTCATATATATATATGTAGTTATTAAACAAATTAGCTCTAATTTATATATGTTTTCTAAATATATTGAAAATGTAAGCTAAAATATTCATTATTAAAAATAGTATCTTATATAATGTGTAAAAATAATCAATATTCCTAGTAATACATAAATCTAAAGATAATTGTTTGTTTATTTTAATAAATTTCAATTTTGTAATAGTTCTGATGTTTTATTATACTTGACATACAATGTATATATTGTTCAAATATATAACAATACAAATAATAATTATGAATATTATAAATTAAATTATCTGTGATTTATTTAGTAATATTTAAATAAATACATATTTTATAATTAGATTTGTGTAGAAATAGTTTTTAAAATAATTTTTATAGTAAAATAATAATATTTTCATTCTTAATGACAATTATTAATATTTAAAACATTCATAATTAAAGTGAACAATATAAAATAAATAATATTTGTAAGCCTTATAATTGATAAATCATATTTGCTTGAAATTCATAAATAAAAATACCGAAATATCGATAATTGAATAAAAAATAATAAAATATAACAAACAATAGTAATGTTGTACTATGTAGAATTGAGTTTAGATTTAGTTTCTAGTAATTCTTTTTCTTTAGTTACCAAAGCGTTTATCCATAGCCTCAATATTCCATTGTTGCATTTGTAAACATGGACGAAGAATTCCTCGCCTGTAAATAAGGATTGATTTTGTTTACACAAATAATATATACATAAAAATTACACATATATATATATATATGATCGGCTCTCGTTTAAACTATAGATGCCTTAATAGGAGAGCGGCTTCGAAGGGACATTAGAGCCATATATGTTTATAAGTGAAAACTTCATCTAAATCCTGGATGGGATGAAAGGACTCCAACAAATATAAAAAAAAATATATACATATATATAGGTAATATAGAATCATTTATACACCAATACAGTTAGAGAAATAAACCTCATTAATTATAATATGATATATATTCATATAGTATACATTGATAGTGTTATGACTTGATCAGTAGCGCACTAACTCATTACATAACACATAGGTAGCCACTGAAGCACTTCCTGCGTTATCACTTTGTGCACGTAATCCACAATATCGGTAATATTGGTCACCGTTTTGAAGCTTCGACCAATCAAATAGCAGTATTCAAATGAATGTTTCACTGGTGATACCGTCACCTACATTCGATTATTTTTATGTATTACGTAGAATAATATATATAGTTGTTACTTTTATTATTGCAAAGATTACAAGAGTAGTTCATTAGATATTAATTAAAAGTAATAATAATTGTTCTATATCAGTTAAAATAATAAATAAATAACTATATATTTATTATTGTAGCGTAAATTATTTTAATATAAAATTTTAAAATGACCAAATTTAATAAAACGATATTTACGGGTCGTTAATGTAAATTAATAAATAAACTTCTTACCCCATTAAACAAAGAACATAGAAGGTAAATAAATGAAATATGATATCTTCGCAGGCACAATGGAATAACAATGATCAGGTCTTCCGCAGGTTTCAGTTCCTATTTGGGAATGTATTCAATTTAAATATCAACGTTTATGGTTAACATGATATTAGCCACGAATACATATGTAAATAAGTTTAACGGATATATTATTTTCATATGTTGAATATTAAACCTTTAATGTTTCGATGAAATCTGATAATTGTATGAAATAAATCCTATTGCTCCCTGGTTTGATATTCTTTACCTATTATAAATAATGTTGTTATTATATAAATTGATATAAATTCTATTTATTTTAGTTGTTAAACGCAAGTCCCAATATCAATATATGGAGGTATCTATGCTTACTTAGGTCTGTGATCATCATAGATATGTATTATACCTAGATCGGTATTGCTATATCTCGCTAATGTAAAATTATTCAACAAGTCTAATGCCTCAAATTATGTGACCTAAGATAGCCGACCATCACATGAAGTATACATTGAATAATAAATATTCAAAAAAATAATATTTACTTTTAAATATATTTGATTTTATTTCTATATACGCTTATAAAATACGTTTCGATTATATAAAAAAAAAACATTTAAATTACTTTATATTATATATTTATACTGCGATATAATTGCAACTTTAATGTGATTAAATAGTACTTTATATGTGATGGTCGGCCATCGAGTCTCCAGGTGTGTTGATCAAAAATCTTATGACTACAAATCTAGGTAAACTATAAATCTATGGTGCCCACAATGATTACGACGTGTAAAGTATAATACCCGCAGAATAGCTTTACGTACATCAGCCAATGATTAGTCTGTTAACCCCTTCATATCACATCGTACGCGAGTCTACGGAGCGCGGCATGGGATGACTCGTTCACGCATGTTAGGTTACATAATAGCGAGGACAGGACACAGTCTGCATTCTATCCACTAGTGATGTAGATACGGTTGTTATTGTATTCTCTTATTTACGCTATGAAAGGTATACTTTCATTAGGATGTTTTACTTGTTCGATAATGGATTACAAATAAACTACATATTTATTTGTAAATTAATAAATAACACTCTACTTTTATACGCTACAATCACTATCATGCAATGGTTCTATGGTGTAGACGTATGGAATAGGTCTTACAATAATATTTAGATCTTACATAATTGGGTATCAGCAAAGAGACATATATGGTTATAAGTGAAAACTTCATCTAAGTTCCTGGATTGGATGACAGATTCCACCAAAAAAACAATAACAATACTAATAGTAGTAAGAAGAGTATGCCCTGTCCTTGATGCTCTCTAACACAACACTACATTCACATACAGGGTTTAGATTATTTATTTTGTTAATTTTGTATTTTTCATTGTTATAACGTATGAATAATGTTTGAAAATATTTCTATTCTATACTTTCGCTTGTACATTTCTATTACATAAGCACAATGCACTTGAGTGCTCTCCAAGCTTACCCGTGACAGTGCGTGGTGGTCAGTAGATGAGATGATAGCGCTGGGCCCCTCCTCCTCAGATGTAGTCAAGATGTCGCACACCTATTGTATGGTGGCGCGTGATGAGTCATAGCTGAGTAGAGTTATTGTGAGGGTGGGGGTATGTGGGTATGTGTGTATGTATGGGTGGATTTGTATATATGTATGTATAGGTTTATGTAGTGTATATATGGATGTATGTGTTTGTATAGGTGAGTGGATGTGTATGTGTGAGTATTTTTATGTATGGGTGTCTAGAATCAAAGAGATATTAATTGGACACACTGTAGAGATCTGGCTAATATAATCGTGTAGTACAATAGCTTTGTTTAAGGGTAGTTAAGGGTAGTATTGTTTAAATATCACATAGTTTGCAGATAGTGATGATTTAATATTCATTAACCTGGAGTCGGACGTTTTCTTTCTCTTTTAACCAATCACAATTGTTCATCAGATCGTTGTATTCGCAAAGAAGGTGGTGGTCACAGAACACAGAAGTTATCACCGTGGCAACCAGTGGTCCGGGTAGTAGGCGACATTCCGATAGGTCAATAACGCACCGATACTAGAATAGGTGTATTAGTTATGGATAGGCATGAAAGCATATGATATTGTTTGTTTTATAAGTATGTTAATATATGGAATGTTGGGACAATATACTATGAAAAAGAACATTAATACTTATTTTTAGAGTATAATATAAATAAATATAAAATGTATAGGATAACTAAGGATAGTTATATTATAGTTAATGTGCATAATATATATATATATATATATATATATATATATATATATATATAATTATTAATTGATTCAGAATTAGATATAGAAATATAAATATGTATATTAGGAAAATCGAATATTTAAGTAGTAGTAGTAGTAGTAGTAGTAGTAGTAGTAGTAGTAGTAGTAGTAGTAGTAGTAGTAGTAATAGTAGTAGTAGTAATAGTAGTAGTAGTAGTAGTAGTAGTAGTAGTAGTAGTAGTAGTAGTAGTAGTAGTAGTAGTAGTAGTAGTAGTAGTAGTAGTAGTAGCAGTAGCAGTAGCAGTAGCAGTAGCAGTAGCAGTAGTAGTAGTAGCAGTAGAAGTAGCAGTAGTAGTAGTAGTAGTAGTAGTAGTAGTAGTAGTAGTAGTAGTAGTAGTAGTAGTAGTAGTAGTAGTAGTAGTAGTAGTAGTAGCTATAAGATGAAGTGTGTGTAACGTACGTCTATCACTGAATGGGAGTTAACGACGTGGTGTCTTATTCTGTGAAATTGTTCCGTCCAATCGCGTGCGTTCGCTCTCTCCTCGTAGATACCGTGATCTCTCCGGTAGTTTCCGTGGAAGTTTGTCTATCAGTGGTGGCAGTGGTTAGCATTAGTGCTAGCTCTGTTCATTGCGGTAGTGTCTACTACCACTAAATATATCCTCAGTAAGAACAGGACATGACATAAATGTATGAATATTATTGCTTGTGTACTTCGCGGTTGAGTGATTTCAACGTACCAGTATTCGTACGTGGTGCTACACTTTCTAGCTACATAGAGATGATGAAGACATAGAGGTTAATGATCACCGGTAATACACTACTGAATAGTATATATCAGTAACATAATACAGAACTATAGCCGGGGGTGTGTCGTGAGAGCACTATATAAATAGCACTTGCAAGTTATATAACATTTAATTGAATTTGCACAATTTCAGCTGAATATATTTCAGAAATCGCACTTAAATCAAATAGCACTAGCGCACGAAGAACTACATAGTGCCACCACGCGATACTGGTATATTGGCGTATGAATCATACCTTTTCGCAGACCACCCTATCGTTGACGTCTATACCGTATACGTGATACCGCATAACGTACATGTCCTTGCAGTGGTGGCATGTCATCTCCACTGTATCGGCTGCTGCGGCGGCTACCGCTGCTTCGATAGGTCTGGTACCATCTCGTTGTTCAGTGTAGTGTGTGAGGTTATCTCTGTTGCGAGCTGGCTGCACGGTATTTGTTGCTGCTACTCTATCCGTAGTGGCTGATGCTACTGTATCTTCAGTGTCTGTGCTAGGACTACTGCTACCTTCGCGAGGTTCGGTGTACAGGTCGAGGTTACGTCTGATACAGGTCATCTGAAGGTCGAGGTAGTACGCGGCGCAGCTCTGGTGTTGGGTGGTGAACGTGTCGTCGATTACGTCTCGCGAGAACATCTGCCACGAGGAGGTGAGGTCACCGTCTGGAGGGGTCAAGGTCATTATGAAGGTCGTCGAGGTAGTGGCAGCGGTAGATAAAGAGGTAAAGTATAGTATAATAATGTATTAGAATATCTTCATTCTTAATTGATTAATTTATTTCAATGATAAGTGTTATTGTTGGATAATATTTCAACTTTATACGATTATTATAAATCATTAAATAAACATCATTGGTATTATAGTCAGTATTGTTATTACATTTATCATTATTATCACTAATATTATCATTAAATTTACTATACACACGTCATAAAAACCTAGCTAGAGGTGGGGTATAAGGGAACGTACCTACCTAAACACTCGAGTAGAGCATTACCGACGTGTTGTTGCGCCCCGTGATAGTTCTCACAGACTAGGTAGACTTCTGAGTTGCCTCCCTTCGATGTCACGGGTTTGAACACGTTTACCTGATAGGGGGCAGCAGCGCTAGTACATAATGTTGTACAAAGTAAATATAATGTTTTATAGATACAAATTACAAATAAAAACTTTTGAATCTAATTATTTAATCTACTATTATTATCATTAGTTATTATTATTATTACTAGTATCATTTTCATTATTATTAACAAATATTTTCAAATGATACCGGCAAGATTTTATATATTAAAGAAGTATTTTTATAAATAAATATAACCAATCAATCAATGAATCAATATAATCAATAGTCTATAACCTCAATATTAGTCAATATCATGATTTATTATAACAATAATTAGTTATTAGAGTAGTGTAATCTATAAATTATTTAGCTATTAACATTCATACCATTTATAATAATATTAAATGATAGAATATCCGTTTCGCATAAATGTTAATGGAGATTGATAGAGATGGAGATGCTGATAGCTAATCAGAGTTAGAGATTGTATTACTGCAATCGTTTATCAACGCGCAGGTAAACCAATGCACGAGTATACCATTGCATGACCTCGTATGACCTTAGAGAAGATATTATTCAACAGGAACATGATGCAGACTGAGGACGCTTCGTACAGAGTGAACACCTTCAACACGAGACAGCCACCTGGTGAGAGGATCATTAACGACAACGCCAGCTCGGAGAGGTGCAGACGAAGGAGGTCGGCTTCTTGTCGAGCGGGCTGCAGGGAACAGTCGATGCTACCATCGGCTGTCACCTGTAGTATTAGTAGTTGTATTATAATTTATATATCATAGAAATTCAATTTTAAATGTATTGTTCGTAAGAAAGATATACTACTACTAATAAAGTTCAGGCGATATCCCTATCATGTATACAAAATATAATGATTTGAAAATGAGTGTATTAAGCTGCTTCTACACCAACAATACTGCCCGATATCGCTGAACACCAACATCGGGTGCTTGCGGTGTGATCGACTGTACTGGAGTGCAGGTCGACTGATACATTACGAGTGTGTATTTAAATTAAATATTAAAATAAATTAAAATCTTTGGCCTACACGAATTCGAATCATAATATAATGATTATATTATAATCATTTAAAAATATCTCAAGTTGAAGTTGAAGATAACATATATCAGATTAATATTAATAATATATAGAACATATACTTTTTATATTCTTAATTTGTTACGACAAAAGGATCCCCTTAAATTATCAATACTAACATGGGTAAACACACGAAATACCTGGCTTCAAACCATATATATATATATATTATATAATATATATATATATATATATATATATATATATATATATATATATATATATATATATACATATATACAAATACACATATATTTATTATAACACAATTCTAACCAGATGAACATGAGGTAACTTCGATAGAACTTCATCGCGGATAGCTCTGATGTTGTTTGTATTCAATATGTCTCCTGTGTCATCTGCCCCAAACATCCACCTTTGTAATAGTATACATTATATAACTATGGCTATATTACTAAAGGTATATATAGCTATGTTACGATGTAATCAATATGTTTACTCCACATTTCCGGTCAGTGTTCATTAAAGTAAACGCCTTCATTTCTATTTAATAGGTATACGAATATACACAATTTTCTATAAATTTGTAATGGAATTTATCATTTAAAGGATCGATTAATCATTATTAAATCATTAAATTCATATATATTTACGATTATTCATTTTATACCTGTTTATATAAAATTGATTACAATATATAAAATAATTTCAAATGTATTACATACGATTATTAATATATTTACTATTTAGTGTTTTAATAACTTTAACAAAAATATAATTGAATAAGAAATATTATAACATATTATTTAAATAAATTAATTCAAAGATTATATTTTAGATTATAAAAATAATATTTGTAGGAAGTATTTAATTTAATCAATGATATGCAAGAATTTATATATATTAACATTATATATAATATTAGATTAGAAAATCATCTATATCTATGTAGGAAATACAACAATAGTAACACACCGTTGAATTGTGGGTAATATAAGTCTGTCATCGTTGATCATACTGGACAGAGAATTTGCCTCGTGGTAAGGATTCAATGTGTTTGCCAACCATTGCCACTGCACCTCTTCATTGTCTATGTGATGGGTGTGAAGCAACGGGTATATATATATATATATATATATATAATTGTGTATAAATAATTGATCGGATCTAGTTAAAACAATGGATGACTTAATATGAGAGCGGCTTCGAAGGGACATTAGAGCCATATGATATAAGTGAATCTTCATCTAAGTTCCTGGATGGGATGAAAGGACTCCACCAACATAAAATTACAACAATAACAATAATAATATATATATATATCTGATTGCCTAATTAACGCAGGTTCTAATGACTAGGATCAGATTAACTGACTTCTATACGGGGGTGGGGGTGACTAACTATTAGACTTCAGGAAGTGATTGAGAGCTGTAACGAAGGCCCCTGGTGCTTCGCAGATGTGCACGCTAGCATAGGGGGAGCCACTACCGCCCCCAGCTCCACCGCCGCTTTCGTACTCGTTGTAGTCTGAAGGAGCTATCGGGAACTTGTTCAGGATCTCGTAGAACTTACACCACGCCTGAGTGCACATCTCCAACTTGTACTGAGTGAAATATACGAGAGTGAAATATACATATTTAGATACGAATTATAGTGAAATGTACGTTTGTATTGCTTTGTTGTGGAATGTTTTTGTGTATTTCTTTATAGAGAAATATACATGTGTATTGCATTTTGTGAATTATACATATATTCTGCATTATCATGCACAATATATGTATAATTAAACACAATCATTAAATATGTTATGGATTGTTATGAAATATATATATATATATATATATATATATTATAGAATACCATGAAATACAAATATTTGTGTATTATATTGCGATATAAATTATAATTTATAATGAAATATAAATATGATGTGTATGGTATTGAAATATACATATGTTATAATTTACCATGAAATATACATATGTTATAGATTACCACAAAATAAATATATGCTGTAGATTACAAGGAAATATACAAATGTAAAATAAATTGTAATAGAGGAGTACTAAATATG
This sequence comes from Osedax fenrisi, assembly GCA_964019155.1. Lineage (NCBI taxonomy): Eukaryota > Metazoa > Annelida > Polychaeta > Sabellida > Siboglinidae > Osedax > Osedax fenrisi. Next base: position 9,139,792 of record OZ025240.1, read on the forward strand.
TAATATTCCAACACCTTAATTTACTGCTAATCTAACGTTGAATTTGATGTAGTTCTTGACATCTCGAGCCGGATTCAAGTATGTGGTATGCTCGTGCCACTTGGAGATCTCTTTATCGTTCAGGCGCGACTTCAGCTCGTTTAGTTCTCGTTTCATCTGCATTAATTTTTCATCCTCCCATATCGCCGATTTGAACATAGGAGGTACGTCGAAATCCCCATCTATGTGCAAGAATGGAGAATTCACTATTGTTACCTATATAATTATAATCATATATGATTACTGATAATGTTCTTATATAATAATACTATATTTTAATATAATAATAGTATTTTAATAAAATATTACTTATTTATATACTTAATTATTTTAATTAACTTTAAATATTACTAAATTAGTATTTATTATATTAATATAATTAATACAAATATTAAAATCTGTTTATATTAAGAAATAAATCTGTATTAATAATTAAATCAAAATATATTATAAAAGTAGCAGGAAATAATTGTATTTGAAAATGTGTCATATTTACATAATCATCTTAGTTATAATCTTAAAACAAATATATCAAATAAAATCAATATTATTTGTACATATTTGATTAGATATTTTATTTATATGTATACAAATATATAAAAAAATAATTATAATTATTTACATAATTTGTATTCTTTCTATTCTATTCTATTCTATTTTATATCATATATTATATTGATATAATCCTAAATTTCAGCTTCTATGGATTAGGATATAAGTTATAGCTTCATATATGGAAAGCTAATATAAATCATTAGTAATACAATAAGAATAAAAGTAAGAATGGTAATATAATAAAAGAATACATATTAAATTAAACGAATTATAATATAATAAGTTAACTAAATTTTGCATTAAAATGTTGTTAACTATATTATTAAACACTGAGCATTGGAGTATCAAGGTGAATTACAAAAAGCGGATGATAACAATAAATGATATAATATATATTTAAATTGATAATTAGAATGTCAGATATAGGAGGAGGCATTTGCTTGGGAGGATATGCTCATCTTTTAGTGGGAGGTAAATCTCATCTTTACACGCTTCCTTCTAAAATATAGATTCTTAATATATCCGAATCTACATGCACATTTATATGTATTGATAATGTTGTCATAAAGATGTCCTGGTAGATTTGTGATAACGTATCATTATTCTATTGGTTAGGTAACTATCTTTATTTGGTCGCCTAAAACTTGATATACATTTAGCGTTATAGATTTAGTTTGTTTTGAGATATTTATTTCCCAGGTATATATGTTTACTAGAAAAATTTTAAGAATGATACACAGGAACTAAATCTTGAATCTATGTAATTTTCTGACTCAGTTTTATGTATTCCTTTTAAAGGGGTATCAGATCACTGTTTAAATTAACAATATTCTTCTTTTTTCATAACATAAATTGTCATCAAATTGTTATAAATACAGTCAAGTTTGAATAATATATGAGATATTATTGAACGCATTAATCATAGAGTTTACTAGTGGCAGCGTTTTTAAATATTATTAAAAAATCCAAAACTCTATAGACATCTAATACTCTATAGATTAAGCGATATCCACAGAAATGTCACGGGGTAGTTGATATTTTAATGTGTAGCGGGTTATTGGATTTATAACGAACGGGGTGGTGGGGGATTTATCTATGACTCTAATTTGTCAGTTATAATATTTATATATTTAAATGATACACATGTATAAATATAGTGATTAATATTTTAGTTTGTACGGCTTGTCTGGTTTTATGTTTCTGAATCACATAGCGAAATGAGCTTGTTAAATTTAATTCTCTATGATTAATATCTAATTATCTATATTAAGTATGAGATTTTATAGGAACACTATGGGATGTAATGTAGATAAAATAGTGAAACTAAATAAATCCAGAAATATCAATCATATATATATATATAGTCTGGGGTCTATGGCTCAGTGCGACAGCTAAAAGCTAGTAAGCATGAATGATCTGTATTCGACTCCAGGTAGTTATTATTTTTCTCTTATTTTTTACTTTATGTTTATCAAGAACTTAATAAATGATAAATAAAAATACAAGAAAAACAATGTTACTCTTTATATTGTATTGTCTAGGGCCCCTCACATTTATGTATAACATGTATAAGTCTATGAATTCTCGAGTGGTCCATTTGTATCAGATATTTGTATTGTATTCAATATATATATGAGATTTCAATAAATAAATATATTATATATTATACATATTCATAAATACCTATTTTATACTTACTTACTTTTACTTTTTTTGGTTTATGGACTGCATTAGTGTGTGAGCAATCGGCCATCCGTGGGAGGGAAGGCATGGGAGAAGAAATATGTCTTAAGGTGGTGTTTAAAGGAGAAGTTGATGTATTTGTTCGTAGATGATTGGGTAGGGAGTTCCAGTGGTAAGGGGCAGATAGGGCAAATGAGCGTATATTAGAATAGTGGAGTTTGTGTAGATGGGGAGTGGTAAGGATAAAGGTGTTGGAGTACCGGGTCTGGAGTGGAGTGTTGGGTGTGTGTAGGTGGAGGCAAGGTAGTCAGGGGAGTTGCGGTAAATAGCTTTGTGGATGTTCAGGGAGAGTTTATACTTTATGGGGACTGGCTGCCAGTGTAGTTGTTTTAGGATAGATTTAATGAAGTCAGAAGAACCACGGGGAAGTAAATGGACGCAGCTAATTACAGCGTTTTGGATTCGTTGTAGTTTGAATGTATAACTAGAACAATCATAGACGTGTGTATCTGGCTTATTGGAATACATTTCAATACACAACAATACAGATGTATATTCAGGATAATTATTATGATTTTGATATTATGATTCATACGTGATATTATATAATATTATATTATATTAAATATATATTAAATAATTTATATACTATATATTATATATATATATATATATATATATTTGTTAATAGTATTATATTAATGCACATATATGCATGTAGGTATATATATATAATATATATATATATATGTATATACTCCGAGCATATAGGAAATATTTCGAATACCATTTCCAAATATTTCAGTAAACGATTACTATATTTGGTATGCAACTAATAGATAAATTAATTATTATAAATATAATACATTGGCATTATCTAATAACATTTAACATTTAAATTTTCTACAAATATTTAACAAATAATTAATATTATCTAAGTTTAAAACTTCAAGTGAAGTGATGATCCTATTTAATAAATAATTTAATATTATTTAAAATAAATTATTACAATTATTGTAGTTAATATTTTAAAAATTACCATATTTTCTTTGTATATCGTAGGTAAATAAATGGTTAAATATTCCTTTCACACGATCTTTAATATATTTGGGTAGCTTATTTTTTCTTCGTTTTTTACATTGATCATTAGGCAAGCACTTGCTATTTTGCATTTTGAAATTTAAAATATTTGAATATTTACCAAAGATATAGATCTTTAAGACAAAGAAAAGAAAAGTATGTTATGTTTAAATTATTAAAGTATAATTACAATATTTTCATATATAATATTTAATCATAATGCAAATATACATATGTTTCTTTATTTATAATTTTAGTATATTATTATATGTGTATAGGTTAAAGAATTTAAATTATTATTTAAATATCTGACATATTAAAAATACTTAATTTCAATAATATATGTAATATATAATATAAATAATATTTATATTTTAATAAAATTAGGATGAAATACATTTTCATAATCTAATTTGTTATATTAATCTAGGAAATAACTAGCTTTAATATATACCAATCGTATTTTTGTTTAAATATATATATTTTCATACATGTTTTCATAATCTATATGATAAGGAATATGAAAATGAATATAATATTCAATTTAATTTCATAATCATCTTAATAATCATTTAATATACTATTTAAAACACTTAATAAATATCATATTAAATATATATATATATATATAACAATATTAGATATATATATATATATATGATTAATAATAATATGTTAAATCATTTTTAATAAATATCATGATGTTGAATATTATATTCAATATATATTCAATATAATTATAATCATATGATACTATTAATCATAGTCCATAGTACTATCATAGTCACATATCGAATAAGGTCGCCGATCATTATTATTAGAATTTCAGAGTTCTATGTTTATTTTGGGTTGTTTGATTTCTTAGATTAACTTTAGTTTTATTTTTCTGTTTTTTTTAGCTACATTATTATAATGATTATATCCCCAAGTGAGGCTCTAAAATATCGTATAATCATCATTAATGATTTATAATAATGCGTTAATTGATCAAATTATTATAAGTTGTACAGTAGTGTATATATAAGTACCGCCCACATTGAACTCTGAAATTCTTAAATAATAATCGACCGCCTTTTCAGATAATTCTAGTAAAATATTTAATAACTCAATATTTTATTGAATATCATATATCATATATTATATGATATTGAATTTTATAATTAATATAATATATTACTAGTATATTGATATTGAATATAATTAATTGAATTTAAGTTTACATATTTTACATTTATATAATTTTAAATTTGATCATTTTTATTAGTTTTTCCTTCCCTAATTATTACGACAATATTATAAGTAATTACTGTAATATGAATATCATTTACTCTAGATAAAAAGATAACATAAATGTTATAAGTAAATTCTAAATGATATAATTAATATGACAATTTATTATACTATATATATATATATATATGGTTACGGGACATAACTGGATCGTAGGATCGTATATGATGCGTGCGTCGAAAGAACTGAGCGTGTTTATTCATATCAGTGACAAATTAAAGCTATATCTAATAATAGATATACATAGATATATCTAATATTACTATACTTTGATATTATCTATAGATCAAATAAAATACATACTTACGCTGTACTGTTATTATTACGTATACGGTATACTTACCATACGTATATAGTATATACTATATATATATATATATATAAAAATATATATATATATATATATATATATATATATATATATATATATATATATATATATATATATATATATATATATATATATATATATATATATATATATATATATATATATTATATATATAAATTATATTATATTATATATACATATAATATATATATAATTATATTATATATATTTACTATTTATATAAATATATATTTATTATTTCATTTGAATTGATTATAATTAGTTTGAATTGGTTTTTATTAATTCATTACTTTTAATATAATTGTATTAATTAATTTGAATTGATTTTAATTAATTTGAATTGATTTTTATTAATTCATTTGAAATTAATTCATTTCATTATATAATTATTACATCTAGTATGATTCTTCACTGATATGAATGTAGGCGCAGTATACTTTACACACATGCCTCATATTTAGATCCTGCGATCCGGTTATGACCCTCCCCCATATACTTAATATATATATATATTAAGATATATTTGATAGAATATCTAATGCCCTACTATTTATTTCCTAATAGTAACTATGAAAATATTGATAAATTTAATATTAACTCTGTTTAATATTTATTATAATTTCAATATAATATCGTAACTATTTATTTAATATTTTAATGATATTTATAGAAGCAGTGATTTATCTGAAGATACACATGATGATAATAAAATTGTAAGTAATTATATATATAATTAATAATTAGTTTACGTGCATTAAAATGTCATTACATTAACCTATACATTATTATATTATTTAAATCAGTATATGTAAATAATATAATACTTAATACTTCTGAATATATATTGACAAACATTCCCTATTTTATATAATTACATATTAAAAACATGCATACGAATCATATAATTGTTATTTATTACTAAACTTTTTATAACATTAGTGAATATTTTATAAATAAATTGATTAATATGTTTTAAATTATAATTAATTTATAAATAACATTGGTTCACTAAGGTAAGAAGCGATTATGAGATATGCAATCAAAATAATTCAACAAAAGGTGAAATAGAAAGAAAACAATTTACTCGTAAAATAAGTTTGTACAATATATATATAAATATATTTATATAAAATAAAAGCTGATTATTTTGAAATTCTTGTATCCGCTCAAATTACATCGGTATAGTTGTTGTTAGTTAAGTATTCTATAGAATACGGGGTATAGGGTAATGCTAAATTTCAAAATAATCTTTATTAATTCAATTAAAAATAATCATATAAATATTATATACAAGGTTTTATAATAGTATACACATTATCTTTTGTGATTAAAGTAATTAAAATGTATTGATTGAAAACAGTATTCCTATAAAAATACTGAAATTACTTATATCAAATAGTAAATCGTCATTATTATTAAATTTCCACGTTGAAAGCTGTTTCGCAAACATTGTTTCAGATTTTACTATATATGGAACGCAATTTATTAAATCATTTAATCAAATAAGAAATATTAATGTAAGACGTAAACAAATAATTAATATTAGTAAAAAATAGGATAGTCGTAAGGTTCAACTGTAATGTCATGACAGTAGTTTATGCTGAATTTAACTAGTCGTGTCACCATTAACATGTCTAGCATTATCTAAATGGCATGATGTTACATTGACCATTTGCCATAGCGATGCTTACTTCTTACTAGCAATACAAAATATTAAGGCATGACCTTATTTGGTCGCAAGTTAATGTTTCAGTTATCGAAATACCGTAATACATTCAAAATAAATGTCATGACATTTTCAATACAATCAATTGTTTAGCTATCTGATTTACCGTTGAATACATGCATATACGGTCAATAATTTTGTAAAATGTCAATGCTCCCTTATTGTTGATACATTATATTATATCTATGTACATATATTTACATATATTTACTATATTCGATACAAGCAGATTTCACTATATTCAATTTAAAACCAGTAATCGGACATTACAAATTATAACTTTAAAATCAGAAATTTCAATACAATTTGATGCATTTTTTTATATTGTAATATTTATAATAATGAAATTGATGTAAATATATAAATATGTATCTAGTCAAAATGTTCAAGATTATTAAATACTCTTCGCAAAATTGTTTATTCAAAATAGTTATTTTATATAGATAGCATGATATAGAATATAAGTTATATATATTATTTAAATTAAAATAACATTTAACATTGTATAATAATTAAACTATATTAAATATTAGTATGGATATACAATTATATTGCACGCTTATTCTTATTATATTATATTCAATATATAATAATATCAATATTATATATTTATACTATATATATATATATATATATATATAAATTTATACATAAATAATTCGAATAACGATTTATATGGCAGTATAGTACGTAGCTTATTTTTAAAATCGTGAATATCTCTATACTCCTATGCATCATTGGACGAATATTATTTTTAGAAATATTATTTCGTATTATTCTAATAATGTTAATTTATGTGTGATCATATTTTGACAATCTTACATTTCTTTCCGTTAAATAGACGATGACCTAATATTGGAAACATCATTTATTACTTTATATTAGCTGGCAAGCAATTAGACATGATACGGAATTCATAATTTAAATTGTTTCGCTAACTTCAATATTTCATATCTATTATTATTATCTCTAAAATGGAGATAACACAATAAGAAATTCCATCTATATCGTAAATACACGATATAAAATGTTTAGAAATTGTAAGTAAATAATGTTATATGTATTATAAGTGTTGCTACATTCTATAACCAGTGAGATATAATTAACATATTGAGTAGCTTATGTTATTATCTATATAATAAATCCTGCATAGAAGATATATAACCAGTCTCATTATATTACACGATATTTAACATATCGAGTAGCTTATGATAGTATCTATAGATACTATCTATATAATAAATCATACATAGAAGATATATAACCAGTCTCATTACTCGCATGTATAGATGGAAGACATGTGACGGGGCAGATCTTTATCATACCGGATTCAAACAATCACATATCAGTACAGGAAGCATCTGAAAGGTTTACATCTCATTGTGCATGTTCAGTGTACGTTTAATTGTAGATGTGGATTTGATAAACTCTATGTATCTGTGTATATGTATTATATCGAATATAGAATAAGGAAAAATAAAGCTATAATAATAATTCAAATATAAAATTAATTATTATTTTAGTTAATCATTCATTTTAAAATAATTAATATTTATTTTTAATTATAATTTATTATTATTAAATTATTAAATTTGGATTTATTTCCAACTAATACTACTTATTTCCTAAGTGGCGGTTGTTTGAATAATACACTAGCTACCGTTGAAGAAACAAGTCTCAATAATAAATGTTACCTGGCGATTAATGCAGGTATTATCACACTATATCATTAAACTGTCCAATATATATATGAATATACAATTTAATATATATATATATATATATATATATATATATATATATATATATATATATATATATATATATATATATATAATATAGGTGAATGACCAGACAAGATTTTGCTCTTTCATTCATCAAGGCTTTTAAGCCAACTCTGAATATTATTATCATACATATTTATAATATATATAAATTTCATATATATATATACAATCTAAATTAAAATTATTTTATATTTTCGTATGATTGCGTTTACTATTGAAACTTTATATTTAATATTTAAATATATAATTTCATATAAATTTCTATTTAATGCCATTCTTTATACGTTGTGTTAGTAAGTGTTAGTTAATTATTATTAGTAGTATATGTATATTATAGTTGAGAAAATAAAATTTTAAATTATTCTCATCAAAATAAATTAAATTTATGAGAGCTACATCGCAGTAATAAAAAAGGTGAAAATAAACATATAATGGTACAATATTACTAATGAAGTAAATAGTCACACACTTTTATAATATAAATTTATAAATATTTATGTTGTTAATGGATAGAAGATTCAGATTATTATATAAGCAATATTATCACGCGATCTAAATAATCAGTTATAATTTATCACTGGTTAGTATCAATTATTATTTATCAATTAATACAATTTCCTAAACATTTTATTTTATTATTTATTCAAAAACATTCACATCTCTTTTCTCATTTCCTTATTGTTAATAATTTATTAAAACAATTTCACGCTTATTTTATAATATGTGTTATCTTAGATATAGTAGGGCATAGTATACTAACATTGTGTAGTTTGAAGGATATTCATTTTTTCAAAAGTAAATTTAAAATATCTCTACAGACTCATGCCTACAATTTGTATAAAAGCCACTAGTATTTGTATGTCCTATGTATCTATTATGAATATAATACAGTAATATGTGTTGGAATGTCTCTTTTAATAAAATATTATTAGATAGTTTAGTAGACAGAGGTTAGCATATCTCTCACTTTAATACTATTATTATTATATTTGTTATCGTTAGTTTTTAGTTGAATGGTAAAAGTCTATTCTTTATATCTAATTAGATTGGTTTAAACCAATCTTTGATATGTTATTATAACTATATGTATGGTGGTGCTTCGAACATTACCAGTTATAATGTATATGTATTCTATTATATGTATTATAATTGTATTATATATAATTAGTTATATATGAATATATAGATATATTTATATTTCCATGGATATATATACACTTATAAAAAAATGTATTACACTGGTCCCCTCACCACATGGTGCCCTCCCTGCTAACTACCTGAGATAACCACACACACACACCACTACACTCTACTACACACACCACTACACACACACCACTACACACTCACACCACTACACACAATCACCACTACACACACTCACTACTACACACACATCACGACTACATACATATCACTACACACACTCACCACTACACACCTACCACTACACACACACCACTACACACACCACTACACACTCACACCACTACACACACCACCACTGATAGGTTTCTTCAACACGAGCGACTCCACCACAGACAGATGTATAGGAGACGTCATCAGTGATTCCAGACGGGTTCACTACGCAGGGGAGACCCAGTGTAACGCCCACTTCGGGGTGCTGAGTAATGGTAGTCTAGTCGTAGGGTTAGTGTAGGTGTTAGAGTAGGGTGAGTGTGGGGTAACATATGGTTAGTAGAGGTGTAGCGTATGGTTAGTGTAGGGTTAACATGGGGTTAGTGTAGGGGTAGCATAGGGTTTGATTTTATTAGTCTTTTCTCTTCTTCACTATACTCCTCAATCGCCACCTTATCATCTCCTATCTCCTTCACACACCTCTGTATAAGTCACCGTTTATTTTAAATACTGTCATTAAAATATAACTATCTATAATATAATAGTTATAACTTATACTATTATATTTTTAATAATGTGATAAATTATGAATTAAATCACTCCAACTTTCGCATTCAAAACTAAACACACACGAACGTAGTATACGTATACACACATATCTAAGTTCGTAGTGCATCGGTTAACCTCTGACCCCTACCAGATACGTGGAGAAGGACACCGCGTTGAACTTCACGCAGCTGATCAGCGGAGTGATATGGCTGGTACGAGACGGCCAGTCGTACGTTAAGGCTAGCGTGGCTAAAGAATGGGTCGGAGCACAGACTACAGGTCTACAGGCTATGTGTTACGAATGTGTTGTGTTCACTTGTGTTGTGTTGTGTTGACATGTGTTGTATTCACGTGTGTGTATATCTAATACTATATTCAAAACTGCCTATGTGGCTCAGTGGCTAAGGCGTCAGACACACAAGTAAGATACGAACCAGTAAGATACGGGTTCGAGCATCATCCGGACCATTAATTAATTTTATAAAATGGGTATTAAAATATTATTTAGAAGTGATCTTATATAATTGTGTATAAATAAATGAGCAGCTCTCGTTAAAACTATGGATGCCTTAACATGAGAGCGGCTTCGAAGGGAAATTAGAGCCATATATGGTTATAAGTGAAAACTTTATCTAAGTTCCTGGATGGGATGAAAGGATTACACCAAATAAAAATAACAATAATAATACTAAATACTGGTTTGTTTGATTATCTATTATGTAAAGAAAAGTTAGTTTGTTTATATATTCACTAGAGTGACCCAGAATTGCCTGGTTATAGATTTGTTATATCCAATTATATATATATATATATATAAATGTATGTATTTAAAATTTGAAATTATTAAGCTACAATATAAGTTTTAAAATTTAATAATACATTTTTTTAAATTCAAATTATATACATAAATGTGTACATTTTGGAATAGTTATATATTCGCGATAAAGACAAACATATTCACACACACATTCATGCATTCCTGATAACTAACACAGATGAGTTCAATTTGTTAAATTAAAGTCATAAGAAAGGCATATAACGTGGACAAATATTAAATTAGATCCACAAATTATTATTTTCAATGTTGATCGTATGATCTTGCAGTAAAGATTACAGTATTCGTTAGCATTCACTCATTTATAGTGTTCATTTAGATTTTTGAAATTGTGTTCATAATGCATAGTTTTTTTATTTCCGTATATATTGTAATATTTAAAACAAAATGTATTTAAATATTTCAATATTATTATTATATATTTATAAATTAATTTATTAATTCAAATATTATATGTTTACACAATTTTAGATAATAATATTTATAATGGTAACGAATAAATAAAGATTGAAATTGTTTTAGATTTTATATTTATACATTTATATAATTGATCAATTTATATTAACCGATTAACCTGTAACAACCAGTTTTGAATTTGACAATTATTAAAAATGATTTATTTAATATTGATGTTAATACATACATTTATTTAATTATACAAATGTTTTAGATGTAAATATGTAATACAAAATATGAGATATGCTAGATTACTTTGCATCAATAAATATATATATATATATATATATATATATATTAAGTAAATATTAATAAATATCAATAATTATGAAAAACCTGGACATAAGTTTATATAAATATATATGTGTAATTTCGGGCCCTTTCTAGTATCATATATATATATATACAAACAAACTTTAATTTATATAAACGACTAGAGGGGGATAGGTGTTGCCCATTTATATATATATATATATATATATGTGAATGAATGTTTATTAAACACAAAAATAACGTTAAATGTTCTTTATTGTATACAAAAATATAAAAATAACAGGTGAATAAGTCAGTTGAAAATAATAAAATAAATTTTTACGAATTAATAACAATACATTAGATTTAAAATACGAATAATTTACATTAGTTCTTATATATATTATATATATATATATATATATATATATATAGGAAATAAGGAAATAAGGAAATTACTCAACATTATTATTATTTAATTAAAATTATATAAAGAAGGAGATAGTGATGGATCTGGAATTTCTGAGTTATTCATATATTTATATATATTTGAATTATTTATTTATGTGTAAAATGACATCTTTTAAATAAGCCAAGGTGCTAAATAAATTTTTTTATAAAAATAAAATTTGCAAATGTTAACATTTAATATATTAATTATTATTGAAAATTCTAATTAACTCTTAAAATATTGTCACGGAAATGAAAAATTTGATTATCCCCGAATGTAATTTAAAAAATCTAAAATAAATTATTAATCAGCTAAATCTCTCGAGTACATCGGTTACTAACCCGAAACTAAATGATAAATATGACATTTTTAATTGTTCAGATTTAATTTGTGCCTACATTTTTTATATGTTTAATTTAAAAATCCAACTCAGCCATGTTAGTCCTCGGTCTTTACATTCGTCTTTACCATGAGACAGTTCTCAAGTTTACCCACCTTATACACGCACAAGCATATTTATTTATATATAAACAAACTTACTTTACTTTATATAATAGAAAAATGAATATTATATATACATAAATTAATATATATTTGCATAAATTAATATGGTATAGACGTAAATTGATACAATATGCAGTAATTAATTAATATTATCCGTTCAACAGATAAAGACTCATTAAATGAAATAAGTGACATCATATCGGGCAGATCTGCAATAGGTTTACCCCACCCCACCCCAACCCCACTCATCCAATCACTAAGCTCCGTGCATACATGTATTACAGGTCACGATGCAGACGGCAATGTAGTCCTGGTCAGTGTTAACGGTCAATCACGGATCTCTGGGTTAGTAATATGCTATTCTAGGTAGTGCACTATACCATATCATTCACTGCTATACCATATCATTCACTGCTATACAATATCATTCACTGCAATACCATATCATTCACTGTACTTCACTATATACTACAAAATAATATGCTACTATATGGCCTATACTCAAGTAATGATTTCTAATAATAAAATTAATTAATAAAATTAATCGTAATCTATTTCGTATAGCGTTGACTAAACTAGTCATTCGTACTATAACTTACGCATACATAATGATGTTACGGCTCATCAGCGGTCAGTTGTCATCACTTCAATGATTGCTATCACTCTATCCACTCTACGTATCACACTATGTTAGCCTACTGCGCATACAATACACTTAATCACTACCATTGTTTATATCACTACCTACTTGTATATATGTATAGTAACTATTCTCGCGTCATACACTCTGTACGAATTTTATAAATTACCCGACGTTTAAATTAACCAAACTACCTCAATCTAACACTATTACACTCATATATGGTCAACAACAACAGAAAATAGGCATATTATTTTGAAGCCCTTTAGAAGAAAACATATAAATATTATTATAATTAACAGAAAAAAAAAATTATTATTAAAATTCTTCTAATAAATATTATTATTTTTATTATATACACTGTACTATCTACCTACCTATCTCTACTACACACACACACACATACACACACTATACTACCTACCTCACTCTATCTCTACTACACACACACTATACTACCTACCTCACTCTATCTCTACTACACACACACTATACTACCTACCTCACTCTATCTCTACTACACACACATACACACTATACAGTATCACGCTGTACGAGCTAGCCGCACTGATGATAGAAGAAGGGGTGGTTAACGCTATCAACCTGGACGGTGGTGGCTCCACTAGCGCCATCTGGAACGGGGTGCTAGTCAACCAGCCCAGTGATACCGTGTTGGTTATGTGTGTGGTTATGTGTGTGGTTATGTGTGTATGTTATGCATGCGAGGAGGGGTCCATGGCAGATTAGAGCCATGGGTGTGTTGTTTGCGAATGTAAGTTATTATAATATATTACATTATATCCATTTGATGAGTGAAAATCATCTAAGTTAATCTTGGATGGGATGAAATGAGATTACAATTTATATGATTTTTTTTATAAATGCATGATATATTTATCAACAAAATCATATAAATTGTAATATCTTTTTGATTAATTTTACGTAATTTTATAATTACGATTAAGAGCTCCTTGAAGCCATTACATTATTGAGTCTAGCGGGCTGTTTGGTCACTGATTAATCGCTGTAAAAAGCTTACTAACAATGATAAATAGTGAATATACATATAATATTTAATATTATTTATAATTTAAATATATATAACTAGGTGGCAAAGAAAAAATTCCTATTTTGGAGATATTTATAAGAGAAATAATAAGTGGTTGATTTAAATTTGTTTTATTTTAGCACAAAAAATAAGAATAACATTATTATTATTATTATATATGATTTATATTTATTTACATTATATATATATATAAGAATTACATATGTTATGCATGAAGTATACTATAGTATAGCTGTATGATATTCAGAAAGAGAGACGGCAGGAGGTACACAGTAGCGAGACGAGTCACAAGCATTATCTGCGTGAAGAATGTCTGCGATTGTAAACGAGACTGCGATGACGGTTAGTAGGTTTAGAGGTCGCGTAGAGGTCATGATAATAGTGACGTTACATGTACAAACGTGTATATATATATATATATATTTGTAAACGCGTGTTCGCACGAGTTTGCATCACAAGTATTTGTGAGCGTGCTTGTGTGTGTTTGTATGTATATGTATTGTGTATTTGAGAATGTTTATACAATTTACATGTATTTTAATATAATTATTTTATATATATTCTCGTTTATGATATCACCTTTACTTATCTTATTTTGTTTAGTTCCACTTCTATCATCATTTCTTTTCCTTACGAGTTTAATAATGAATGGCATTATATATTAAGGATTTTAAATCATAAGTAATAATAATAATGATAATAATAACAATAATACTGATACTTATACCTATAACAATACCTGCTTGTGAAGGTGTCTGCACTCCTGCCTACTGCACACAGTCATGTCCTCGAAGGACTAAACACGTGATACACACACTCATCATCGATAAGTTAGTCATCGGTGCCTAGTAGTAGTACGACGTGTTCCGTTATCATCCACATCTATTAGTCTATCAGCCTATTACTATTGTTAACTTGCTGGGTAGAGCTAACCCGAAGGTTAACGATAGGCTAATAGCTCTAGAGTTAAACAATTTCGGACACATAAGCAGTAGGACACGGAGATAACTTCTAAATATTATTCGAAGACCTATGTTAATGGTCCCGATGGGTCTTGAACCCGTTTCCTACTGCTTTGGTATCTGATGCCTTAGCTAACTAAACCGCACAGGCAGTTAATATATAATTGTTTATAAAAATGAACGGCTCTCGTTATACCAATCTTGCATTAATACGAGAGCGGATACGAAGGGACATTAAAGTCATATTGTTATAAGTGAAAACTTCGTCTCTGTTCCTGTATGGGATGAAAGCACTCCACCACAATAATAATAATAACAAAATATATAGTAATCTACAAAACACTAAATTATCGCACACTTTATACATACGCTTACCTACACATGTAATGCATACGTGAGGCTGTACACACATTACGCCCTACACTCTCCACCTCCTCCTCCCCTCCTCCTACACCCCACTCCTCCCCCTCCTCCTCCTCCTCCTCAGTTTCCCGTTAGCGATGGCCTTGACCTTAGCGGTGTGTATCTCTGTGACCATCAACATCGGCTTCATCTCTGAGAAGATATTCTCTCTGTGTAGACGTTAGTAGCACTGCGCGTCTTTATATACACACGTCTTTATACACATCCGTCCTTATACACATCCGTCCTTATACACATCAGTCTTTATACACATCCGTCCTTATACACATCAGTCTTTATACACATCCGTCCTTATACACGTTCGTCCTTATACACATCCGTCCTTATACACATCCGTCCTTATACACATCAGTCTTTATACACATCCGTCCTTATACACGTTCGTCCTTATACACATCCGTCCTTATACACATCTGTCCATATACACATGCGTCTTTATACATGTATCCTGGGAACGTGTGTGTGTATTAATTATGTATTTGTGTAAATATAAAATTTAAAACTAATTCCTTATTCTAATAATTAATTATTATTAAAGGGATACCAACATATGAAATCACTTGTTATTACTATATATATATATATATATATATATATATATATATATATATATATATATATATATATATATATATATATTACGATCAATAGGCATCCATATTCATAATTCAAAACATTAATTATTACTTGTTTATTTAATTCTAAGAGTCAGTGAAAGATATATATGTATCAACATTGGGGGATAAATGGCACTAGTAAAAAGATAAACTTTTACGATATATCAAATAAATTATTTATTCTATATTGATATCATTCATATAAATATATATATATATATATATATATATATATATATATTGTGTAATTTATAAAAAAATCTAAATATGAGAATAGTGTACCAAGATATATGAATATATAATAAAATGGATTATTTTGTAAGATTTCTTAATATAATTATATCTATACAGTTTATTTACTTTACCATAAATAAGTATAGTTTATTAGCTATATATTAAGTATACACTGTATATAATCAATTAATATCGTGAATTCGTAATTATCTTGTATATCTAGATAAATGTACACTTTTAATATAAATATACATACCTTAACAAAATCTACTAATTTTTTAAAAACTGATCAAATTAATAATGTATATTTTAAAATTTGTATAAAATAAATATTTTATATATTATGGTTGTAAAATTGCAAATACTTGCAAGACTTCGAAGTCATCTAATCTAAATTATTAGGGCTTTTAATCCAAAATAAATATTAAAATCATAAAATCTAGATATTCGAATCATTCAATTACAAAAATTTAAGTGTCGAAGCCTTCAAATTCACATCAAGACATTAAAATTATAGAAAAAACCTAAGTTCAGAGAATTTCAAGAAAAATTTCAGAGAAATTAATCGGTAAAAGATGTGTGATGTTTAAATTAATAATAAATAAATATATATATGAAATAAAGTAGTTATATTAATTGATTTTACTTTTAAAAATATTATTCATAACTAATATAAATTAACGTTGTATATTTGAATATTTTTATATAATGATAGATGAAGTAATATTTCATAAAGTCATAACTGCAAATTTTGACGATATATGTAAGTGAGATTTATTTGCCTATTCAGAAAAGAAATTTAAATAGATCTCACTCTCAGATGTGTAAGAACAATATATTTAAAATAATATACAAAAAAGCAATGTTAATTTGTAAAGTTAATATATACTCTATCATTAATATATAAAATTGGATCCGAACCTTGTGGAACAGTATTACATCTTTAAATAAAACTATTTACCATTTTGGATATATTTTAATTATATTGCATTAGTATACAATTTCTATTTACTATTTATAAAATTATAAATTAAAATAATATTTCTAAAGATTAGTGGATTTTGTAATTTAATAATTTGTTATTTATAGATAATTCTTAATTTTAATAGGTTTATATTTATTATTCTCAATACAATCATAAATTGTATTGCTATTTGTTGTCATATTATAATCATTTATTAGAAGTTATTCGTTATTATCACGTATACTTATCACGTCGCAGGTAAAAGCAAACCGTCATGGGTTCCTCTAGCTCATCTCAGGGATTCCGATTCCGATGATGACAGTTCGTACGACGAGTTCAATCTAGAGAACGATCGATTCATCGGCTCCTGAATAACATCTACGTCACGTGACATTCACATGATCGGTGGTGTAGTCGGTGAATGAAGTATTGTTATCAACTTAATTCCATTTAATGATATCTTATGTGCCTTTAATATATATATATATATATGTATATATTAACTTATTATTAATATTTATCGATATAATTTCAAATATATCAGCTTTGAATCAATTCTACATATGTTTTACATACGTATTCTAGTATTATTCTTGTACATTCGTACTTTCTATTTGATCATATTAAATATGTTTACATATTAAATGTCACAACTAACTAAATGTAAGCGCCATTTTTATTAATTTATGTAAAAGTATGTTCACCCAACACATAACAATGCACCACTATTACATTGTTTAAATCATATCTTTTGAATAGATCATTTTATATGGAAAGAGAGAAAATACAAAGTTTTTCTAATATAAGCTTGTATATATTTTAGCATACATATATTTTAGTTGAATTGCAGTGCATACTACTACTACTACTACTACTACTACTACTACTACTACTACTACTACTACTACTACTACTACTACTACTACTACTACTACTACTATTACTACTACTACTACTACTACTACTACTACTACTACTACTACTACTACTACTACTACCACTACTACCACTACTACTACTAATTCTTCCTATTTATTATTATTTTTTTAATATCAATTTAATTTGATTTACCTTGATCAATCTAACATTCTGAAAAGTTTTAACTTGTATTAAAATATATACTAGTTGAACATAGTTAATCTACTTCAGGCAAACAACTTACATACATAATGGTCTATAAACCCTATATGGTTATACAAATAATTAATCAGATTTTAATATACAGAACACCTCTTACGAAATATATATATATATATATATATATATATATATATACTGTCCAAGTAAATGAATAATTAAATAAACTCCGATAAAATATAAATATAACTTTTACTACTTCTACTGATAATAAAACAATTTAAGGGGATTCAATATTTAATAAAATGTTCTGATAAGTTCAATATATATGAAAATTGGATTACACCTTGAACCGGATTATTAAATTATAAAGGAGAATTTTTATTTATTATGTTATAGCATATATGTGTATCACATCTACACACACACACACACATATATATATATATATAAACTTGTGTAAATATGGAGTACAACTTGTATAAAACTATAGGTTTAAAAGTAGGTAAATCTGGATTAAATACTGAGATAAACTTTTATAAATCTAGAAATAAACTCAATTTTAGTTACTAAAGTATGAGTTAATTATTATTACATGAGTATTATTATAGGTAAAAAGTAAGCTATAGTAACCTACTCTAGTTAAAAGTTGCAAAAACATAAAATACTTGATATAAAATCTTGATTATCTAGAGTTAAATTCAGTTGCAGTGCAGTATTCAATTTTTGAATACTGCACTGCAAGTACCCATGGGTATGTACATTTTTAATCCACATAACATTATTAATACAGTAAGTATCTTAGTAGGGTAAGTATATCAACGCAGATTAATATACATATATAATCGAATCTACTTATATGTATTATTGTTATATTTATTCGTTAATTTACACACATATATATATATATATATATATTATTAATAAAATATCAATATTATTTTACACATTTATTTAATAATATTAAAATATCATCATCCAAAAGTAGTGCAACTCATTTTTGTATTTTTATATATTCTCTGATCAATCAAATCATTATTATATACCTATACAATTGTTTTACAAATAAAAGTATTATTATAATAAGGAGTGTACCGCAGTTTAATATAAATAAATATTTATTAATATACACTTTGTTATATTTATCTGTAATATGACATATTTAATAACATTATTTATTAATAATTAATAATATTATTTATAAAAATTATATATATATATAACTATTACTATATTACATTTATTACAAAACTTACAATTAGTAAGTAAGTATAATAAAGTCCTATAATAAATACAAAAATTAACTTGCTTAAAATATAATATATAGGACACATATTCTACAATACAAAGATTCTGCGAAGCATTTCAATCGGAAAATCTTTGTACATTATAAGGATTGTAATTCAAAATAGTGTAACACATATATGTATTAAATATATTTTAACATCAATTTAAATTGTTATAATAATTACGATATTTAGATATCCATAAATAATCAATATCTACTTTTATTACATAGGGGAGAGTGGGGTTGTATGAACAGGTGTCTTGCATGAGCCACTGGAGATAACAATTGTTTGCTACAGCAGAAATTTGATTTAACTGAACTAGTATCGTAATCTATAATTAATACGGTTGCGGAAGTATCATTTTTAATAAAAATATAAATAGTAACATTTTAATCATATTTTTAACTAAAGTACGCTCAAAAGTAAAAATTCCAGATAAGGTAATATATGTTATAACTTCTATAATAATTATTTGATTATTTTCATATTATATATATGATTTTAATAATAATTAACTTAATATTAATATAAAAATATATTTAAAATTTTAAATAAAATATTAAAATTTTATCAATTAATAATACAATTTGATATGGGGTTGAGTGAACCACTAAACATGGGGTTATATGAACATTGTTCAATCAAACAAATATCATATGTTAATATTTATAATATAATATTATAATATTAATATTATTATAATATTATAATATATATTCAATGATCCGAATATAAATAAGTAATGATTAAATAGAAATAATATAATTAATTATATATCAATATAATTAATTAAATTAATTTTAATGAGGGTCAATTACTAATTCTTAATAATTATTTAAATATTATTTCTAGGAATCAAAAATGAGAAACTATACTCAACAAACTGATAGAATACGTGATAAAACTATCATGACAAGAGCAATTAAAGAAGTAAAACAGGGTATGTTCATTCAACCCCGCTTCTGGGGTTGAATGAACTTTTTTATTTTTTTTTATTAATTGTAATTATGAAATCTTATAAGTATTCCTTATATCTAAAAGTGATATATTAGTTAACTAATATCATATATTATGCAATACAATTTAAATAATTAAGACAAATTTATTATTACCACCTTAATAGCACTTTATACAAAAACATGGTCATACAAACCCACTCTCCCCTACTTAATATATGTGCAATTTAATAATAAAAAAAATTAAATATAAATAATATTAATACTATATATTATATATATAGTATTAATATATATATATATATATATATATATATATATATATATATATATATATATATATATATACCATCGATATAAAGAAAGATAAATACCATCGATACTTTCTTTATATCGATGATATATACTCATTAAAGTCTATCTATCACCACATTCCTAATTTGTAACTATTTCTTTACAAAATCTAAAAAATATTTCCATTAAGATGTCTCTTGATATATATGCCCCTCTTAATATCTATATCACGTAACATTTTTTAACATCCTGAGTTTTATTTTAGAAATACTTCAATATTTCTTACGTCATTTCATTAAATTGTACATGTATAAACCCTTAAATCGATTTACAATCTCAAATATGTTATTTTTTAAAAATGTTGATATTTTCTAAACTATTATTCTAATCATTTAAAATTCCTATAGAACAATTAACACAATATATCTTAATGTTATGCAATTTAAATTATGTGAAAATCTTAATTATTTCTTGAGTTTTTAAATTTTAAATTTCTAATTTTAACAAAAAAAAATGTCCTATCTAATTACATTGAAATCTAAAGACAATGACCCTTAAAAGTTTATAAAAATAAGTATCAACGTAAACTTTCATTATATTCATTTTGTGTTAGAAATTTTTATGAACTTGGTATATCCCTACAAAATGTCTAAACTTATATTCTTCCTTAGCGCTCTATATCTTCTATCATCTCTTTCAACTAATAGTATCTATTGAATATACAACTAATATTAGTTCAATATATTATGTGAAACACAATATTTAACTCTTTACAGAATACTTGCCAGCCCGTGCCTAACATAGCAGTACATTACATATACACTTACACCTACAATTATATTTTAACTTAATTATAAGCATACTCTTCTATATCATCGACTTAAATTGGTATTTATTTAACTATAGATAGATAGATAGATAGATATAGTTTATTGTTTAAAACAAACAAAATTACATAAAACAATAATAATAATAAAAAACAAATAACGAATATAAACAAATATATATAATGATTTATAAATGCCATGTTACATATGGTTAAGATATAAAATTAACGAATGATATAATAAAAAAATAATAATAAAAAGGGGAATTATTCAGATGCAAGCACTTAATCACCGTATCAACTTTAGGGAAAGTGGTCCTCAATCCCTGTGCCTTGGGGGTACAAACTTGACCCAAGAGTTTGTCCACTGACACCCGTAATACCCGTAGTATGTATACATAATCGGTTTATATCACTTGACGTGCTCACGATTGATATGTAGATCAATTAATATCAATAATAATTTATAAAAATCGTATAGGTACATAGGTATAATAACCTACACTGTATATGTATAGGATATACATATACCTACTTAGGTTATATACATATAGTGTTCCGCAATGATCTGTCCTGAATATTATTCATTTTGTAATAAACTACTTATTTATTCTATCTTTAAACATATAATTATATATATATATATATATATATATATATATTTACATATGTAGGGGAAAGTAACCGAATACTGACAGTGCCCGAATACGGACAGTGTCCGTCGGACACTCTGTATCTCAGAAACCATAAATCCTACAAAAAATTTTAATGAATAAAATATTCATACTTATATAAATAGTATAAAAAGTATTTTTTATTTTATAATTATTCAAAATATTCCTGATATATCCATAACTGATTTTTGTATTACGTTTTTATATTTATGAAAAAAAAATCAACTTTAAACCTTCTCAAGAATATACAAATATATCGATATAAAGCATTTTAAAATTATATATATAATTTCTATATTTGTTATCAAATTGTCATTAAGTTATAAGCATATATCTATATGTCATATAAGTCCTTAATACGGACACTAGGTTTCTTAATACGGACACCCTATAACCAATCAGCGCGCATCATATGAACTATTCTAATTTTTATAAAAATCGCGTGCGTTATAATATTAATACCACCAATAAAGCTAATTCTACAATTTGTATTATTTAGATACTTAAATTGTATTTTTAATTAAAAAATAATAAAAATAAATAAATTATTAACTATAGTTAATTATAATTAAATTTCAATATATTTTTCATAAAATTAATTATAAATAACGTAATTGTAATTTTTCTGATTGATTCATCAATAATATATAGTTTATCTAGTGGTATATAGGGTGTCCGACAGACACTGTCCGTATTATAACACAGGGTGTCCGTATTCGGACATGGGTACCGAATACGGACGCCCACGTTATCTATGGAATTAAAATATTAAATAAAATTTTAAAATTACAATAATATCTATAATCATATAATATTAATATATTGTAATTTTTGAATAAAAATAATGAACAATAAAATGTTAAGACCATTTATTGTTAAAGTGTCCGTATTAGGTTACTTTCCCCTAGGTACCTACTGTAAATTAATATCCAAAGACAATATAATCACTTCCTGATAGACCAAGCTTCTAAATACTTAATACTAAACTACTTAATACTACAATTCGACAGATTAATTAGAACAAAAAAAAATTGCAAAAGGATACAAAAATATATAATGTACTGCCGGCCATGGCCTGGTATTAGTAAAGAGATGGAAGATTTGTAGAAGAATGTAAGATATGCAGACACATACAGAGATTTTGCATAAGCGTGAAACTCTTCACCATCATGATAGAGCACATTTTACATGTGAAAACATGGGAATGTATTCATGCAAAAGAGATAATACAACTCTACTAGTAGTAAGAGACTATAGTCTATATATAGGGTATACCCTATAGGGTATAGGCAGAGCTGGGCAGTATCGCCGATACATTATCTATTAAGGGAAAAAAATCAGTATCGTAGATACATTTGTATTTGTATTTGTATCTATTATAAAAATTATAAAAGTATTTGTAATCGTATCTATTAGTCATAAATAGTATCTACGATACGTATCTACTAAGACAATTATTTAAATAGATACATTTTACTAAATAATATATCATTTGGACATCATATGTATTTTGTATCAATATTTTATATTATCATATTATACATTAATTTTAATATATATAAATCATCAATATATTTTTAATCAAATATCTTTTGTAAATATTGAAATTAATTCATTGTTAAAAATTATGATATATCAATTATAGTTATATTATCAAAAACCATTATATACATTTATTGAAAACAAAGACATTATTTATATAATATATTTTATATACTAATTGATTTATAATTCAAAATTATATATTACTTTGAAAGATAAAATCATTTTAATAAATATGATTAATCTAAATAATAATAATTAATAATATATTAATAATTTATTATCTGTATATTTGATAATTTACTATATTCGTGTTGAACATTCGAAATTAAAGGTCGCTGATTATTTTGAGTTGAAAAATAGTATATTGTAATAATGTATATTTCTCTATAGTATGTAATGGCTCATAGTATAATTTCAGATGAAATAAACGCTGGCATGCCAGCGTGTGTACAACCAGTGTACACTAAAAGATTTATCGTTGGTATAATTAAATGTCATTACATTTATTCTAGATCATGTATTTGAAGAACACGTTATAAGGTGTAAGTATTTAATATGTCCTTTTAAAAGGGGTATCCCACAACCAGTTTTTCCGGAAATAATGTCCGGAATTGTTCGATAGAAAGTTATTTTCTAGCAAGTTAACTATAATTTTAGTTACTTGTTACCAGTTACCTAATTCGTTTAAGTACTTCCATCAACTTCTTTATGGAAGTTTTCGGACGTGCTTTTTAATGTATTTATTGAGAAAACGGCATGTTTTGAGATTTAAATTGAGTATTTCAGTTGAGTCAATTGACCGGACATGGTGAAGTAGATCATTCCAGATTTTTGGAGCATGAATGGAGAAAGATTTATGTTGGGCAGATGTTAAATATGATAGAACTGGAGTTTTTAATTTGAATTTATTTATTTTTTTTGCTGTAAATAATTATGTTGGGAGTTAGTAAGTTGTCGAGATAGTCTGGTAGGCTGCTGCTGCTGCTGCTGCTGCTACTACTACTACTACTACTACTACTACTACTACTACTACTACTACTACTACTACTACTACTACTACTACTACTACTACTACTACTACTACTACTACTACTACTACTACTACTACTACTACTACTACTACTACTACTGCTACTGCTACTGCTACTGCTACTGCTACTGCTACTGCTACTGCTACTGCTACTGCTGCTTCTGCTGCTGCTGCTGCTTCTGCTGCTGCTACTGCTACTGCTACTGCTACTGCTACTGCTACTGCTACTGCTGCTGCTGCTGCTGCTGCTGCTGCTGCTACTACTACTACTACTACTACTACTACTACTACTGCTACGGCTACGGCTACTGCTACTGCTACTGCTACTGCTACTGCTTCTGCTGCTGCTGCTGCTGCTGCTGCTGCTACTGCTACTGCTACTGCTACTGCTACTGCTACTGCTACTGCTGCTGCTGCTGCTGCTGCTGCTACTACTACTACTACTACTACTACTACTACTACTACTACTACTACTACTACTACTACTACTACTACTACTACTACTACTACTACTACTACTACTACTACTACTACTACTACTACTACTACTACCACCACCACCACCACCACCACCACCACCACCACCACCACCACCACCACCACCACCACCACCACCACCACCACCACCACCACCACCACCACCACCACTACAACTACTACTACTACTACTACTACTACTACTACTACTACTACTACTACTACTACTACTACTACTACTACTACTACTACTACTACTACTACTACTACTACTACTACTACTACTACTACTACTACTACTACTACTACTACTACTACTACTACTACTACTACTACTACTACTACTACTACTACTACTACTACTACTACTACTACTACTACTACTACTACTACTACTACTACTACTACTACTACTACTACTACTACTACTACTACTACTACTACTACTACTACTACTACTACTACTACTACTACTACTACTACTACTACTACTACTACTACTACTACTACTACTACTACTACTACTACTACTACTACTACTACTACTACTACTACTATTACTACTACTACTACTACTACCACTTATTTAAATCAAATTATGTAATCTATTATTTATTTTATTCCTATATATATATAGAAATAACGTAGATAGTATCTACTAGATACGTAGGTTACATTAGTAGGTTGCCGTAGTTCACTATGGTGTAAATTAGTTTAAATCACTGAAATAAATTGAAGTATGCGTGATAAGTATTCTTATAGCTTGAAAATTGTATCATTAATATAACAATTCATTTGATTGGTTGAAAAATGATAACTACTTTCGCCATCTATTGGATGTTTCACCCGGCACGTATTAAAACCACCTGGCCCGTATTACAAACATTGTTTGCAATACGGGCCGGGCACATTTTCGACGATAAATATCATTTTTACAAAAATTGAAATTGTAATGTTATTGACGTTTATAATATCTAAATCGTGATAAAATTTCATTAATTTATAATCATAAATAAAAAAGTTATTTGATACCATAAAAAGTGGCCCGTATTAGACATAATTCCCCTACGGCAGTTGAGAAATCAGCAACTATATACTAATAATATATAGTTTGTATATATCACACTCATTTTATTATAGGATACCTAGGGTTTATATTGGGTATATATTTTATTAAATATACAAATATATAGCATTACATTATATTATTATATTTAATATAAATAATAAATTAAATATTATAAAAATTAAAAAATTAAAAACTAATCTCAAGGCCATGGACGTTTAAATGTTTCATTCAATGATAGTATTTGAATAACATAGTATAATAATAATAATAATAATAATATAATATACAGTATTTAAATATGAAAATTACAATAGTAAAAATATCCAATATATGTATATTTATTAAATACTATTTATATATATATATAAATGTATTAACGCACTATACATATATTTTATAATTGTATGATATTTAACAATTTTTGAATTTAAATAAATATCTGGTATGCATTTTATATTGCATTTACATTATAATATAAAAATAATAATAATAAAAAATATAAATACATAAAATGTATATAAATGTATTTATACAATATCATAATAATAATCAGTAAGTAAATAAGATTAATATAATATTAATACAATATATTATTTAAAAATAAATAGATGATGACTTATCTTTATAAATATGAATAATAATAATCGATTAAATAAGAGTAAATAAATTAGTTGTTATTAGTAAATATTTAAACAGGAAACATATATATATATATATATTAATAACATTATTAGATGTAGCTTAATTTATGGTATTAATATTATAACACATATAGATTTTTATGAAGATTAGAACATTTTACACGTTGAGTGCTGATTGGTTATATCTAGATATATGATTATGTCATAATAAATATGTGATTAATTATATAGTAATAGTAGGTATACTTAAGTACCTATACTTAATATTTAGAATTATTTATTTTATTATTATATTATATTTAGTTTAATAATGTATATTTATACATTTTTATATTCTAAATAAGGTTATTTTGAAATATTTTTCATAAATTTAAAAATGTAATAAAAAACCAATTTAATGGGATAGGATTTAACCTATATAATAAATGTTAAATACTATTAAACTACAAAACTACTTATATAGACTATTTATTAAACTGTTTTAGTAGGATTTATAGTTTATTAAATAAAGAGCGTGTCCGTATTCGAGCAATGTCCGTATTAGGATACTTTCATATATGGATAATAACACATATTTATTTTATATAATTTAAAATAGATCTATTTTATCTATTCTATCTTATCTTTATTATTTGTATCTGTAAATTGACATACACATTAATATGACATAATTAAAAATATATAAATAATGTCTCATTATATTTATTTAATAATTATAAATTAACATCATATAAATGTAGCACTAAATGTTGTAGTATTACTAATTATTTGATCAATTAATTCGTTATTATATATATAAAATTGTTTCAAAAATAATAGAATTATAATAATAAGAATTGTAACGCATATTAATATAAATAAATATCTTGGCATAGAATCTCTTTTATCTTTATCTGCAATATTATATATTTATTAATAATTAATAACTTCATTTAACATTATATTTATATAAATTATAATATACATTACTCACTTTTCCCTCGATAAAATGTATAACTACTATTCAAGCAGGTGTTACCTATTACTAACTTTATTACTGATTTAATAAAGGGGGGTAGAAAGGGTAATTTGGCCGACTCTAATATCTCAGAAACTTTAAATGATACCAAAAAATTCTATATAATTTATAGTATTCATAATATCATTAATAATAGTTATAATTAATGTATAGTAAATATAATTATAGTTATTATATAAAATACAATTTATTCTAATAAATAATCAATCATTATTTGTATTTATTAATTTTATAAAAATGCGGAATTTCTACAAAATAGGTAGGTATTTGTTAATCTGCTTGTCATTTTATAAATCCTACATGTTGGATTGTGATATTTTTTACACCCAAATAAAATATAATAATGTCTTGATTCTATATGTTACTATCTAAATTATATATTAATGTGATAACAGATATTGCTGAATTCATTTAAATAACAACGTATGTAGTTTTGTAGATATACTTATTCTGCCGAGCAAGCTCGACCTGGTAAGGTAAGGTAAAATTGGGAAATTTGAACGATGCAAGTTAGGTTATATAACCGATCATTAACCAATCAGATATCAGATAGTAAAATTATAGAATTGATATACAAATTGAGGGTGTATTATTAAATTGTATAAAATGTAATATATAATTTATAATTTAGATGATATACCTCATATTTTAATATATAATTTATATATTTTTGGATTTATATATAGATAACTAGATATATTAAAATCCGTGTTATAAATTATATATAATGTCATTAATATTAATACTAAATAATGTCATGCATATTAATATCATGTAATTGTATTCGTTATTTATCAATTAGTTTATATATTTGAGAACATAGATTTAACCTATCGAGTAAAGTCATACTATTGGTCAAATTACCCGACGTTGTTGATTTATATGCATATTTCTATAGCTTATTAATATCAATTTTATTCGCAAAATATACAAAAATAAAAATATCGCAAATTAATAAAATATTAGTTATATAGTAAATGATGGTTATTAAAACTACGTATTTTTGAATTAGAGAAGACCTACTCCTAGTAACGTAAAATCGGACAAATTACCCTTTCTATCTTTATTTACTCTCAAGTGTTTAGTAGATTTTATTAGTGTAACTTTATTTTATGGTAATTTCTGAGAATATCATGTTTATTATACTCTCTTATTTTCTGTAATTACTAAATCGGTTATAAAATTTAAGAGTATACTTCAAATAATTATATCACTATCTATTAATATTTATATAATTATTTCCACATTTATTTGTTTATTATTTTTGTTTATCGTTAATATTTTATTTTTCTCAATAACGCGACAAGTAATTTGTTCCAATTTATGGAGTATATAAACAAATAATTAATACCACTACCAAATAGTTTGCGAAGCTTTCTTCGGAAAATCTTTGCTATTACCCAATACAAAAATATAATAATTAAATAAATGTGTCAATTTCATAATTATTATTAAAAATATTAATAATATCTGAATTTATTAACGTATTAGGTATATATTTACATGTTTTATTAATATGATATATTAGAACTATGTAAAAATAAACTTTAAAAATAGCTATAATATGATTAATTACCTAATCAACTTAATATATTAAATATAGCAGATTTTTTACTGAATTTTCTTGTAAAAAAATGTAATATAGTGTCCATATGATGAATTCATTGATTTTAGTGAATTTATTTACAGATATGATATTCTATTTATTGAAAAAATGAACATTATTTAAAAAAAATTAAATATATAATAAATTTAAATGTCTACGAATTGAAATCGAAATAAACTACGAATGAACGAATAATAATTAAATTAATTAAATTATATAATGAAAAACCTGCGCCTAATTCGAAGAAATCCTTATGGATTATTATTCTGGTATATGCGGTGAGAATGAATCCAGTTGTAGCTTTTAATTTATTTAATGGCTTGAAAGTCGAAGAAAAATTCAACTCTTGTATTGCATATTCTATACTATTTTTTACTACCTATAACATAATAGTTGATTATTCGTTAATATATAATAATAAAAGTCATAAAAATAATAACATGTATAATCATCATATCAAATATGTTTAATATGAGAACATATATACTTATATTCATTCCATTACAAACTCATATATTTATACATATACATATATACCTACAATTACATAGAGTAATCTCGCTAGCCTGTATATCCATAGTTATCGGATTACCCAGCCTTAAGCGACTACAATCGAAGTGTCCACTTACTTCTTTCAAAGTTAAATCTGAATTACGGAAGTTACCGGTACTCAGGCATCCTCTGTTTAAACTATCCTTTTTTAGACTGAAAGTACATTGTGTTATATTATGTTATACATTAGATATCGATACGATCATATTATTACAGGAACTTACGATGATAGATTTATACGATAGATTTTTTATATAATTCAACAATATTTTAATTCATCCATTTGTCTAGTTACTAATTTATAAATTTATTTAGAGAGCATATGACATTTTAATTGCCAAAATATAGACTATATATACATTTATTTTGAATTCTATTACTTTAATTTTTATAATCAATTAATAAGCATGTATTTAATAACTTGCAATTTATTATAATTAGTATAGTGTATCCAACATATTAATGGAAATATTAACTTTTACTTTAATATATTTACTTTTAATATATTTATACCATATTTACAACTATTTTGAAATATATGCAAGTGATCAATTATCACATTTATATATTAATATTATAAATAATTATAATTAATGATCAGTAATGATAATTAGTTATATCATGATTAATAATTATATATATATAATGTTATGTATTGATAAATATTAACCTTAATACTATAAAATCACCTTTATGCAATTTATTATCTCTATAATAATTCAATATTACTCCAAATGTATAAAGTCCTGAATGATATATATGTATATAACTGTAGGATATTATTATAATCACTGAAACCTACACTATTAATAATACGTATGATTCACATATGCAGCTCAACAATACCGATACCTTACTAGCTCTATGTATTATTTTATTATTCAAATTTATTATTATTTAGATACTTAAATTGTATTATTAATTACAAAATGATAAAAATAAATAAATTATTAACTAATTAAATTAGAATAAATTGTTCATACAATTAATTATAAATAATGTAATTGTAATTTATCTGATTGATTCATCAATAATATGTAGTTTATCTATTGGTATATATATATATATATATACCCTATAGGGTGTCCGTATTATAAACAGGGTGTCCGTATTCGGACATGGGTACCGAATACGGACACCCTCGTTATCTATTTGATAAAAAAAAAATTAAAAATCACAATAATATCTATAATCATATAATATTAACATATTGTAATTTTTGAATACAAATAATGAGTTAAAAAATCTTAAGACCATTTATTGATAAAGTATCCGTATTAGCTAATAACCTAGGTTATTTTCCCCTTTATATATTCTATCATACGGAAACTTTAATCTGCATGGATTTGATTAGATAATTATCTCTACATCTACAACACTTAACAAATACTTCTATTAATATATACAAATACATACTACACATTTAACAAGTTAATTTTAATTATAATATATTTCATATTATTCCAACTAATAATTATCGAATCTAATGATATTAGCTATTCTTACCTAAAAGTCACTAGTTTCAAGCATAATTATATGTATTTGAATGGAGCATAATTATGTGGTAATGATACTAATATAAATATACGATCTAAATCGTCTATGAAGATGACGCTATTTTGTAATTTTATTAATTGATAGATACACAAATATTACAAAATTAAAAAAAGTATTTTTGTATCAAGATACAAATTAGGAGTTTCGAATCAGAGGATAGTATGAATGAGAAATATAAAAATAATTTAAAAAATAGCTGACTAGGTCATATTTTATGAATTAACATAGAATTAGCTAAAAGATCTTATCAATAATGTACTTTATATTAGTTCTAAATAAATTTAAATAACATATAAATAAAACTAAAACCATTGAGCTGATATTAAGAGTGATCACGATTAATTTGTTTTCAAATTACACATGAGACATAAACTCAAACGAAATTAATAAATAATATTGAATATGTCTGAAGATGAGATAATAACTAAGGTAACCTATTAATAAAGTGGTTAGAAAATGCGATGTTTTAAATATACATAATCGTACTATAATTATTTTCTATGAGAATATTTGGAATACTCGAAGTAAGATATGACATCAATAATATTTATATCGGTGATAAATTATATGGTTGTATACAATTTCGCGGTATTATAAATAAATATAATTCGAAAATTGTTCAATAATATTTTTTAATAGTTCAGTTCAATAAGGTAAACACATATCAATCTATGTCAGAGTTCGAGTTTAATTAACAAAATGTGTTCAAGTATGGGGGACAATAGTTCTTAATACCAGTTCGAAGTTGGAGGTTCAATAACATTACTAGTGGATATGTATATACGAAATCCTATTATAATTCTTACAAATTCATCATCACTATCATAATATATATATATATATATATATATATATATATATATATATATATATATATATATATATATATATATATATATATATAATATAAACCATTATTATACACTTTAGACATATTTACAATAGGAGTGATAACATAACTCAGATTGTAAGATACAGCATAGTCATCGATATATTGATCCTGGTAAATAGCTGTGCATATCGTCTATAATATTAGAATATATACATACATATATATATATATATATATATATATATATATATATATATATATATATATATATATATATATATATTCCTATATTCAGTAAGTCTTATTTTTATTTTAAATATTTAATATAATATATTTTCTAGTACTTTGTATTTATTATTTATGTGACCGGTAATGGTTCGTATCTGGGATGAGGATATAATTGTTATGAGAGGATATTTGTTGCCAGTGATCTTAATTTGGCATTGGATATAGAAAACCCAACTCCTCCAAATTGATACACCTTTATAGACTTTCATTTGCAATCGGTATAAAGTATTCGAAGTAGATTTTTGTATGGTTATTTTTATTACGGATATCTTGTATTGAAATATTATAATCGAGTATTTTATTTAATGTTATTTTAATTTTATTTCTAATATTTCCTTACTACATTCACATTAGGTGAACGACTTGATAAGCTTTAACTAAACTCTGATTATTATATGTATATATATATATATATATATATATATATTAACTAACATCTTTCTTAGTTTGTGCATATAGTATTACTTTGTCGTCTACATAATACTTTGACCCGTCAGCGTAATAACATCCGGTCGTTTTAATATTATCCACTTCAAAAGAAATATATATGTATATATATATATATATATATATATATATATATATATATATATTTATGTATATAAATATATACGTATATAAAATATTCTACAAATTAAAATATTTTATTAAAATAATATATATTTAAGCTATTTGAGTCTGATGTTGAAATTTCATTATTATGGAGTAAAGATAACACAAATTGTTACGTATTAAATAAATGTATCTAATATCTTATGAAACATTCGTTTATTATTATTAATATAATTGTTATCGTTTTATCATTCATATTTATTCACATTCACATGGATTACGAATCATAAACTAATCAATAATAGTTCTATAGATATATACACAAATAATAATATAAATTGTAATCGATTAGTAAAAAAAAAGGTAAAGAAAAGTTAAATAAAAATATAAAATAGTATTGAAAACTCTCCAATATCTCCGTTTATTATAATAATATATTAGACTATTAAAAATAGTTCATATTAATATTTATCGGGTGTCTGTAGACCAGTTAAATGCTGTTTATTGCTAGAAACCGGAATTATCTATATCGACTACAGGTTGTTTTTTTGCTTGTATTTTTTAATTTAATAAATTACTATTCAGAAAATTAAAACACACCAATTTTACTAATGATATCGTATTATCATGATATGTACTTTCACTCACAGATATCTAGAGAAAGTAAGAGTCTAGTATATTAAATATAGTCATATTTATTAAATATAATAATATGAAGTATATATAAAAAAAGATATTGATCTTTATCTGAAGCCCTTAGAGGAAATAACAATATAATTAATTTAAATACTTCATACGAAAAAAATATACACCTTTCTTATAATCAATATTTATTATTATTATTATTATTATTATTATTATTATTATTATTATTATTATTATTATTATTATTATTATTATTATTATTATTATTATTATTATTATTATTATTATTATTATTATTATTATTATTATTATTATTATTATTATTATTATTATTATTATTATTATTATTATTATTATTATTATTATTATTATTATTATTATTATTATTATTATTATTATTATTATTATTATTATTATTATTATTATTATTATTATTATTATTATTATTATTATTATTATTATTATTATTATTATTATTATTATTATTATTATTATTATTATTATTATTATTATTATTATTATTATTATTATTATTATTATTATTATTATTATTATTATTATTATTATTATTATTATTATTATTATTATTATTATTATTATTATTATTATTATTATTATTATTATTATTATTATTATTATTATTATTATTATTATTATTATTATTATTATTATTATTATTATTATTATTATTATTATTATTATTATTATTATTATTATTATTATTATTATTATTATTATTATTATTATTATTATTATTATTATTATTATTATTATTATTATTATTATTATTATTATTATTATTATTATTATTATTATTATTATTATTATTATTATTATTATTATTATTATTATTATTATTATTATTATTATTATTATTATTATTATTATTATTATTATTATTATTATTATTATTATTATTATTATTATTATTATTATTATTATTATTATTATATATATAATATATATATATATAATATTAATAATTAAACTAACTATAATAATTACTAAATGGTATAACTGTAATACTCGTGAACTTCATGTGTGAGACATTTTTAATATTATGTAGAACCAATCCCACCTTACCTGTCATTAGTAATCTAAACGTGTACGAACCGATGTACTCTTCGTTCACATACATCTTCATCTGGTTGCCAGGAGAGAGTTGTTTCACGTGAATCTGCGAGATTTGGTGAGAAATATTAACTACAATGTTCTAAATTCAATCTTAACACAACTCAATATTCCTATATTACAGTGTGAATCTAGATATTATATCTATGAGTAATTTACAGTTAATTTTATAAACACTTTTCTCAAAATCCGATAATAATAAAAATGAAATGCATTATAACGAAATACTGATAATATTAGATATCACTATGGTGTATAAACTATATCTCTATGAGTCATAGACTATTATTATAAAATAAGGTTATTTGGCACCTTTACAAAGTCATTATACTCCTCATAAGTGAATGTAAAATAATAAAAATAAAATAAAAAAACATAAAAAACGAAAAAACTAACGGAACAAAGTGGAAGTAATAAGAACGAAAGAAAAAAACAAGTACGTAATATAATACAGTTTTGAATTATGTGAAAGATTGAATGGATCTTATAGATGAAGGTAGTGTATTCCAGATATATAGGGTAATGTGAGAATTAGCGTTTCTCGAATTTAAGGGAGATGGATATGTGATACCAATATGTATAGGATGTTATCCCTACTGGAAGTTGGTCGTAGATGGTGGGATAATATATTTTATATATAAAATATAAATTAAGGAATGTAGAAATATATAAATTTATGATTAAGAGCATGCAGTAGAATTAGGGATATTTTTTTATAGGGGAACAAGCTTTGTAGAAGTTGAAATGAGTCATTATAGGAATAGTCAGATAGTTTAATATTGAAAATAGATGATATGGATGATCTTATTATCCTATTACATTGATAAATGGAGGAAGCAGAAAGGTTATAAAATAAATAATAACAATAATCAATACGACAAATTATAAGAGAGTAAATGAGTACAGCAAACATAGGACGGGTAATATGCTTACCGATACATCTGCTTCTAAATAAATTATAATTAGCAGTTTTAGAAATGTTAGCAATATGGCTAGAAAAATATAGATTATGATCGAAAAAGACACCAAGATTGATAACAGAATTCGAAAGTGAAATAAGAATCTTATCAAGGTAAAAGGAATGGAATGATGGGGAGGTATACTATAGTAGGTATATTAAGGATGGAAGTTTTTGAGGTATTTAATAGAATATTATTGGAGAGAAGCCAATATTTAATAGAGGGGGAATATACAATTAGTTGGTAATTATCTGGAGTGGATATATGGAGGAAGGAATAGAGTTGGATATTGTCAGAATATATATGATAGATATACCATGAAATTGAGATATAATAAACATCATAGGTTCTATATAGATGGTGATTATAATTTGACATAGGACAGAATATTATGGGAAACCATAGAATAGAGGGCTTGAGTCAGAAGATTAAGCACATAATTAAACAGAGTATGCTCTGTTTAGGATGTATGTTTTAAGCCATTTGAGGGTACTCTCATCAATGCCAATCATATCAAGTCTCGAAATAGGTATATCATGGCGTAGAGAGTCAAATGAACAAATACTCTCATGAAGAACCAGTTGACAACATAGTGTGGGAGAAATGTTGGAATATATATTAGCCAATATTTGAAGGAGTACTGTTACATTTGAATGACCTTTACGAAATGCACTTTGCAGGACGTAATGGGAGTTTAATAACATAAACCTATTTATTTGTTTGAAAACTATTCTTTCATGAATTTTATTATTAATAGGAAGTAAGAAATAGATAAAATAAAGAAATAAAGAAATATGATTATATGAGATAGTAGAGTTGGAATACGTTTTTTAAAGAGTGGGAGTGATGATAGTTTGTTTAAAAGAGGAGGGTAAAACTCCATTTGAGAGATAAGACGAGAATATAGTATGAAAATAGGGGATAGTGTACTAGCGATTTTTTTAAAGTATAAATATTAATAAGGTCACATGTAGAGGAGTTAGTGGATTTTAAAATGAGGTCATAATCATCAGATATTGAGAAAGTTGTAAATGTAGATAAATAATGTAGATAATTGGTTTTTTGATCAATATAAAAGGGATGCTGAGTTTTTGATTAAGGGAAGAAATAATTGAACGGCTAGATGCGATTTTATCTGATAAAAAGTAAGATAATTCATTACAGAGTTTATTTTAAGGAATATTTGATAACTTACTAAGACTACTTTCTTAACATACTTACGGGAGGGTGATGTATGATAAGATATCCCAAGCGATGTATGCAATTAAGTAAGTGTATATTATAATAAGTGTATATTAACAATATAATATGCAGATGTTACTATATTTACGTATACTAACTGCCATCTTGAATTTTTTTTGAGATAAACCAGAAAAAAATTTCTTTATTTCATTCGGTAAGCTATCTCTTTTAGTTATTTTTATATTAAGCCCATTATAATGTCCGAAAAAGAATTCTTTAGCTTCTAAACTGAAATTTTATATGAATATTAATGAAATAGCGATTATAGTTAATACCTATATATCTAGATAATAATAATGATAAATAGTACATATTGATTAATGATAGTGATGACTACATTTATTTATAAATATATATATATATATATATATAAGACGCCCACTGACTTCCTTACGATCAAATGCCGACATTTCCCTAATTTTCCATCGTGTCTCATACCTGAAATACCATAAACGCGCCTTCAGTTATATGATTCCATCCTTATGGAATTCCATCCCTGCCTCTATTAGATCAATCCATTCACACCTTTCCGTTATTACATACCTCAAAGCTTACATATCATCGGTGTAATATATTCACTTATTTAATCATACAATATTACTATTTTTATAAATATATTATGTTATCGTTTTGTTTATTTATTTATCTAATTTATGTACCTATTTATTGTTTTCGTTCTATATTGTTATGTGCACCTACGAGGGGTGGCCACACCTATGATAATTGCTAATACACCTTATTATCATTATCATCATCATCATATATATATATATATATATATATATATATATATATGATAATAATGATGGTTATGTAAATAATATGAATAATTATACATAATAAGTAGATTGATTTTTATTTTATTAAAACCAAAGCCTTGATAAAAAGGACTCTTATAAAACTTTTATGGATGGAATAAATCATATTTCAATAATTCACATTTGATTGATAATTCAAAATATTATAATTAATTATAACTAATATATTATACAAATAATATTAAATAAATAGGTGGCCTCAATAATAAAAAAAGTATGAATACCATATTAAAAATAATATACAAAAATATATAGACATATACAAAATATTAATTATATATGATACATAATGCATACATTATATATATAATATATATATATATATATATATATATATATATATATATACATATTATACAAAAGTATATCATAATATTTATAATTATTAAAGTTAAAATAAACTTTACCTAAACAACTAATACTATTTTATTTACAAATATAAATTAATAATTTAGTACAATTAAATATAATTACCGTCTAAATTAATTACTTATATTATTTACTAGCTAGAATGTAGAATAATAATATGAAATATAAATTTTACAATATAAATTTAATTTAATTTCACAATGGGTACTACAAAATATAAATTTCATTTATCAATATCAAATGCATATTATTTAAAATTTACTCGTATCATACAATACTTTTTAACTAATATTCAAATAGAAAGCACTAATATACATTTTGTTATCATATTTCATAATGAAGTTTTATTTAATAAATATAATAATATAATTACGAAAAATCATATTTTTCTATATAAATAACATTTTATATTAATTTATAAAATATGCTGCATAATAATTAAATTCACACGACGGTTGTTTTAGTTAATTTTAATCTCTTTATAACGTATTCCCCTTATTCTAACCCATTTATAATACGTATAATATTGGAAATGAGTCGCAAACACTTACCACTGCAGTGGTGAACATGGATCTATAGTATGGCTATATTGTTCAACCAATTACATGCATTATGGATATCAATGTATTTAAATTCAAATACATTAAACAGTTTATGTCAGATGATACGAGTAATACGATTATCTATTAGCATATTTGTTATATAATGAAGTATTTATACTAAATCATCACGTATTAATTGTAAATAATATATGTATAAATAGAATTATATTTTTAATTAGAATCAATTGAAAAACAATTTTCAACAATATCATATTATATATTATATATATATATATATATATATATATATTTATAATTAACTATTTTATGAATGTATTTAAATTTTAACCTCACACATGCAAATTCGTATAGTTCTAACGATACATAATTAAAAATTATTCCGAATTCCCTTGGTTCACCTATATCAATGACTCCCTCATATGATACGCTATATATAGATAATATATATATTTATATATATATATATATATATATATATATATATATGTGATGGATATAATACATTAATTATATTTATAGAATACATTAATATAAATAATAAAGAATACTATAAATAATAAATACGATAATTATTATTTACTTCATATAAACTTTATATGTAATATACACTTATTTAAAATCATATAAGTGTATCCTGATTAATATAATAATACAATAAACAGTATATATATATATAACTATGAATAACCTACACATAACTATGAATTACTATTATCACTAGTATTATTCTTATTGATATTATCACTATGATATAATGTATATTATTATTGTAATATATATATATATATATAATCAGATACATTATATTCTATATTTAAGTGGATAATACAAACATCATATATTCTATTAAATAAATATTACATTATATGCATATTAATAGCACATATAAGATGTATATGAATTATTTTTTATAGTGTAATATATACAATTTACAATTTATAATTAACAACATTTGAATAAAATAGTACTATAAATAATATACAATTATAAGTATTATACATTCTACACTATTTATTCATTTCAAAGTATGATATATATATATACAAATATATATAAATAAATTATAGTAATATATGAGTATCATAATAAAGTATATAATAATTAATAATACTATATTATCAATATCGCAATTATATATTATTTTTAAATTTTTATTTTAATGGAGTTATTTCATCCCAGAATACAGGAACTCAGACGAATGATTCACGTATAACCACGTAACTCCATAGCATCCCTTCGAAGCCGCTCTCATGTTAAGGAACATATCGATTTAATGAGAGCCGATCATTTATGTATACAAGTTTACGTATTATCTCTTCTAAATAATATATAAGACATACTAGACCGGACATGGCTTAAAGCCACGCCATACTGCATAAAGCAATACATAATACGCCATAGAAATTTATATATATATATATATATATGTAATTTGCTTACCTAAAACCACTATCTATATTATTTAATACTTGATCAAAAATATATAAACATGCAGTAGCAGAACTTCTTATTCCAATTTGTAGATATTCCAACCCCTCGCCAATAGGGATTGTTTTATTCTTGCAGTGTGATAACTCTTGACCTAGTATTACATTACGTAATGTATACATACAATTTAAATCATGATATTAATGATGATGATGATAATGATGATATTAGGTTTATTTGCACTAAAATAGGGCAATATAGACCCCTTCGCTCGTGCGGGAAGAAAATAATAATAAAATAATAGTAATACGATAATAATTTAATAATAATATACATTGCATATACCAAAACAATACTAAATAATATAAAGGACTATTATATACTACAGTATGCATTTAATATATATATATATAATATTTATAATTGTTAATATAACCTTTGATTATAATCGGAATTAGAGTAAACAATGAAATCAGCCGTAATACCGTGAGGTAGATATTAATATTCATAATTATATTCAAGTGGAATATATTAATCTAAAGTAATTAATGATTCACAATTATAATTTGTTTTAAATATCGTAACATTTATAATACTCATTTAATAATTTAACTTTTAAAAAGTAATACTTCTACCTATATATGAATACGTATACATATTATGTACACACTATAATTTATATGTATTAAACAATATCATAATCTAAATAAACTAAATATATTATAATATGCCATTTTATAAGTATTTTGTTTGTATTAAATGATGTATTTTAAATTAGTTTAACATTATATCATATTAAGAATTATATATTAGTTCGATATTAACTAATTCGATACTATTTAAATAGTTAGGGAAAATCTCCAATTACCGACCACTAAATGATTATTTGTAATAAATTATTCAATATTAAATATATTCATTTTAAATTATGGTTATAATATGGCACTGAATAATGTGGCTATTTTAAATTTTTGATATACTATATTTACAAGAATAAATAAGGTGGTCGGTAATTAGATACATAGGCCTAATAACGACCCCTTATCCTATTAACGAACACCTAAAATAATCGTTGTATTAATAATTATAGTATTATAATATCCAATCAAAATAGTAGATATACATAAATATAAATAATTATAATATGCACGAAATTTATTTATTATTAAATAATTGTATTAATAGTAATATTAAATTTAAACTTTATAGTAATTATATTAAAATAGGATATATTATTATTTAATATTTATTTATTAATCAGTATGTATATAATCAACTGGAATCATGAATCATAAATCTATAATGATATACACACAACTTTCGAAATATTTAAAGTAAAATATGGATCGGTGATATTATAAATCACATGAGGTTGGGTCGGGTTACTTATTTTTATAATAGGTATACACATTTAATTGATTTACAATAGTATTCATAGAATTATGTTTTTTTAATTAATAATGTATTAAAATGATTTAAAAAAAGTTATTTAAAAATGAAAACCAGAATATTGTATTTTATCAAATAACAATTGTATGATAGAATATTTTGATAATCAATATATTTATTTATATTTATCCTTAAATTACTAATGTTATATATTAATAATTTAACATTATATATATATATATACTTTTTTGATATCTCTTATAGTTAATGAGATACGAGAGGGTGTAGATATTAGGAGGGGTCGGTAATAGGGGACTTTACCCTAAATATTTTTTCGAGTATATGTATTTATAATTTTAATAAGTTTATGCAAAATGTATAATATATTTAGGCACTGTTTAGGCAAAATATCTAAATATATTAACAAATATATAAATTAATTTTTAATATATTATATAATAACGTACCAAACTATAAGTATTACAAATTAATAATTTAATATTTTAATTTAAGTTCGTATATCATTTTATATTATTATTAGAAATGATAAAAAATAAAATAATATGTAAGATTTAAAAATAATTCATATAAACAATACAATTTAAATGCATCCGGAAATATGATATTACACAGATAATAAACATAATATTCTTAATAATTGATATTTATATATAATATAATGTGTATATAATTGTGGATATAATGTGGAGAGCTAAGTTTCCGTTGGAGACTCTGCCCATATGTCTTCATCTATATTCGTAGCGATAAGTTATGAATCGAATTGAGGTGGTGATGTGGTGATGATAACTCCAATCCACCGGCTCCCCAGGTTACGCATAGGGGAACGGCCATTATATATAATGGTTAGCTACGAATAACCAATAAGCTGTTCCGACACAATCCAGGCTGCCCTTTGGCAAAGCATAGTATCTGTTTAGCCACTCGGGCAGGGTTACGCAAATGTGTATGGAGTAGCGACCGCACATTTTATTCAGCTATCGAAAGCAAACATGACTAATATTCAAACAACAATTTCATCCCGCATCGCTCGTCGCGCGGAATTCCTACTCAGGTTGCAGTCGAAAGATTAACTACTAAGTCAAACTCAAACTCAAATTCAATAAAAAATAAATCACTCATGAAGGCGAAGAGGGATATCCGTATTGCTACGTTCAATGTACGAACTATAAAAAAGGAAAGTACAATTTCAGAACTTATGCATCTGCAATAGAAACAAATTATGATATAATCTGCCTACAAGAATACAGGCTTATCCATGAAGGGCTAGATACAATGGAACGTTCACTAGGAGATTGGCGCCTGATAACTTGCTCAGCATGGAAGA
Organism: Osedax fenrisi; assembly: GCA_964019155.1. Lineage (NCBI taxonomy): Eukaryota > Metazoa > Annelida > Polychaeta > Sabellida > Siboglinidae > Osedax > Osedax fenrisi. The sequence goes on from OZ025240.1 coordinate 9,183,791, forward strand.
ATAACATAAATGCAGCTACCGGTGGAATTGGAATACTTAACAAGCTTTCATATAATGCTTTAGCAAATATCGATATAGTATCCAAAAGAATACTGATAGTAAACTTTAATGGAAATCTACTATCCTTCTATCATAGTATGTTATAGTCCAACAAATGTATGTGATCCAACTGAAATAGAAATTTTTTATGAAAATCTAACCTCTACCATAATACAAATTCCAAAATAGAATGTTTTAATCATAACCGGCGATTTTAATGCTCATCTAGGTATTCAAGATGGTTTCAAGTTCGCACTGCATGTTGAATCAAATAGAAATGGAATTTTACTTAAAGATTATATTTTAGAAAATTATGTCTAAACACACTTTATCAAAAAAGGAAGGGTCAACTATGCACACACAAGTTACCAAACGGAAATAAAGTTCAGCTTGACTACATAAATATAAAATGGAAACATAGTAGCAAAAACTGTAGAGATTTTTGCTCTTTTGAAAGCGTAGCATCAGACCATCGCATATAGTAACTGCATATTTTAAATTAAGCCTAATATCAAATAAAATGAAGACATAAAGCAGCAAATCCTGATTTGACAAGTCTTAACAAACCTTATATCTAAAATAGATTTGTGAATGAAGTCAGAAACAAGTTTGATTTACTTAAAGGCAAAACATCGAACATATCAAGTAATATCATATATGAAAATTTCGAGACTTCGTGCAGAGAAAGTACAAAGGAAATAATACCGATTAAAGAACAATTAAAAAAGAGAACACTCTCAAAAAAACTCTTGTCCAGCTGAGAAAATACTGAATCTTATAATTTGTCACAGAAATTACTCTATGCTACATACGATACAGAACAAGAAATCTAGCTTCAATCGAAAATAGATGAAATCAAGATGGCAGTAACAAACAAAAAGTCATATATGGCTTAGAACGCAGTTAATGATGTTAGTGGAAGAAAAAATAGCAATAAAGCTAATATAAAAGTAATAAGTGGAGCAGAAATAATAATTGTGTGGCATAATCACTTCAAAGATATTCAAAAATGGAAAGGCATGTAGACTGGACGAAATCCCTATAGAAATCTGGAAAATAAATTTATTTCAAGACTTTTATTAATATGCTGCAATAAAGTATATGAACAAGATCCAATCGATATATGGAATAAAGGTTGTATAACACCTTTACCAAAGAAGGGAGATCTGAGCTCTACAAAAAACTATCGTGGCATTACTTTAACATGCATAGCTGCAAAGATATACAATCTAATGTTACTAAATAGAATAAGGCCAGCGGTAGATATTATATTACGAACAAATCAGAACAGTTTTAGAACTAATAGATCTACCTCTGGGCAAATACTTACGGTTAGAAGAATTATCGAAGGCGCAAATGCAAAAAATCTAACAGCTACTATCTTTTTTATCGATTTCTCCAAAGCTTTCGATTCAATACATCGAGGAAAGATGGCAGAGATACTCAATGCGTACGTATACCAGATGAGATAATAAGTGCTATCATGATAGCATAACAAAATACTAAATCTATTGTGAGAACTGATGATGGTGATACTGACTTTATAAACATCTCGGGTGGAGTTTTGCAAGGTGATACACTTGCTCCTTTTCTTTTAATAATTTGTCTTGACTATGTTTTGAAGAAAGTATTAGACCGAAATAATAATCTTGGGTTTACCCTAATTGAGAGAAGGAACAACAGATATCCTGCAATAAAAATTACAGATGTGGACTATGTGGATGATCTAGCTTTAGTAATCGATAAAATAAATGAAGCAATAATACTTTTAGATAAAATTGAAAAAGCTGCAAAAGAAATTGGGCTATTTATAAATACTGGAAAGACAAAATTCATCAGTATAAATCAAGGAATAAATGAAGTTATAAAAAGCCTAAACGGTAAGAATATTAAGGAAGTTTCTGATTTTAAGTATCTTGGGAGCTACCTCCCAGTCACCAGAAAAATATATAAATATCAGATTAGCTAAAAGCTGGGCAGCCTTAAATGAGATGAACTCTATATGGAAATCTAGACTACCTGATAATATGAAAAGAAACTTTTTCAGAGAAACTGTTGAGTTTGTGTTAATAAATGGTTCTGTTAGCTGGACTCTAATAAAATCGCTTGAAAAAAGAATCAATGGAAATTATACTCGAATGCTGCGTGCCATCCTAAACAGATTTTGGAAAGATCATCTAAACAATAAAGAGATATACGGAAATATACCGGACATTTGCACGTCGATAAGACAGCAAAGATTGCATTTTTCTGGTCACTGTTAGAGATCCAAATTGGAACTGGCATCGGATATTATAATCTGGTAACCAACTCATTGTAAAAGAAAAAGAGGTCGACCTCGAAGGACTTACGTCGATCAGCTGGTGGATGATACACTCTGTAATGTTAATGAAATAAAAAAGGCGATTGAAGATAGAGATGGTTGGAGGAAGATAATAAAAAACTGCCGAGCAATCTCGACATGGCAAGGTAAGGTATATATAATATATATATTAGAATTCCAATTTTAATGAATATGTTATATGTATATATACATTATAATAATTTATAAAATGTATATTCATTATTAAAATAAATAACGCCTACAGTTTGGGTTTGGGTTTAGGTTTTAGTTTTCGACATTTATTTAAAACATATTTTGTAATATTTGAAATATTTTTGTTTTTTTTGAAATATTTTTCCACTAATTTTTAAAATATTAAACACAAATAATTATCTACATTTATTTGTAATTAAGCTAACATTTATTTTATTGTATATCCTTGCAATTTAGAATCAGGAATAGCTATAATTAATAAATAATAGATAGGCAAACAATCAAAAACCTAGCAACACCGGGCCATGTATGGTTACTAATATGTTGACATATTTTGTATATCTAAAAAAATATTTGTAGACAATTTTTAAATATATTTTATAATATATTGAAATATTTGTTATGCATTTTCGTTATATTCATTTAATTCGTTACATATCATATATAATTTATATCATATATATATATATATAGGATATGTATTTTTATAGTAATTGTGTATAATATTAATATGATTTTTATTATTATAATCGTGTAATATATTATAATAATTATAATTTAAAATTATAATTATGAATCTTACATTATATTAATTTAACATTATATTATCAAATATTTTACAAAAAATACCGAATTTATTACGGATATTAATACAGTTTATATATAATAGTGTATATAATAGAATATACAATAGAACATTATACTAGTATAACTGAATATATAAATAGAGCATAAGTGATAATAAAATTACCTGTTTATTAAATTAAAACGTTTGATGGATTTTATGATACATCGTGGTAACCTAAATAAGTTCGAAGATAGTAGTATAAATATAAGTAATATAGTTAATAGTATACTATTTACCTCCTATAGGAGGTGAGTTTGTTGGATGTGGTGAGGGAGATCATTCCAGATTTTTGGAGCATGGGTGGAGAAAGATTTATGTTGGGCAGATGTTAAATTTGATAGAACTGGAGTTTTTAATTTGAATTTGTTTATTTGTCTTTGTACGTGAATAGTTGTGTTGGGAGTTAGTAAGTTGGTAAGATAGTCTGGCGAGTTATGATGTGTAGCTAAATGTATGGTGAGTGCACTTTTGTAAATTATACGGGATTTTATTGGCAGCCAATGTAATTTGGTTCTTAGAGGAGATATATGTTTTCTGGAATGTTTGAATTTTGAATGTATTAGAGTTTATTTATTATAGATTGTGAGGAGGCATTGATACAGGAATTACAGTAATCAAGACGGGGTAGAATGAGGGATGTAGAGAGAAGTTTTTCAGTATTAAAATTAATGAAAGGTCTTATTGTTCATAAGTTGTGTAGTAAGTATTTAATTGACTATTATAGCAATTTAGTATGAATGTGAAATTATAGTGTTGGGTTGATTAATGTACAAAGCTCTTTTACTTTATTAGTATAAGAAATACTCAAATTATTAATGGTAATTTGTGGTGGAAGAAATATATAAGTATACTACATCTATAGATGTTTTAATATGCAGTGATTATGTTTTAAGACAGTTTAGTGATAATGAGTTGTTGGTGATCCAGTTATGTATGTCGGTAATGTCAATTCATATATTTAATTGCCTGGTATAATTAGTTTCAAGGTTTATTGTGATATTTAGGTCTCCGAGAATGATAGTATGGACAGTGTATATAGTCAGAAGGTGTAGAAAATATTGTAGAAAATGCATATTAATGGGTAATTCTAGGAGGCTAGGGATAGGGGTAGGAGACGTGGGAGGGTGAGGGAGGGGGTATATTTATCGTATAACATATATGGAAGAAAATACGTAGTTAACATATGAGGGATAAGATAGCTACATATATGAGATTATTGATGATATTTTATAATAAAGTAGTCGAGTTAGTTTATAAAGTAAGTAGTATGTATTGAGGAACGGCTATTTCGATTGAATGTAAATGTATATTTTGTAGGAAAAAGATTCATTATGGAATAACAGTAGTGAATTAGGTAGAGTATGATAGTATTTATTAATGTATTCGTAAGTTTTTCTATAATGTGACTTCAATGTTTTGATAATTCTAAATGGATGAAAGTTGTACACTGTTAGAAATAAATGGTATAACATTGATTAAAAAATGGTATAACACCGTGGCGTCCTGGTATACCATTAACGGTATAACTAAAAAAAACAAATGTTATACTATATAATTTGTGATCTTATACCATTTAAATTAGGCTAGCTTATAGCTATATGGTATAACTAAAAAAAACAAATGTTATACCATATAATATGTGATATTATACCATTTAACGTAATTGTATTGTATAACTCGTATTTACATATGTTATACCATATAATTCATAATGTTATACCCTTATTTTTAACAGTGTATACAACTATATTCTATAGAATATAGTTGTCATCAAAGATACATCCTAGAATTTAGGAAGAATTGGAGGGACATATAATATTATTTTTTAGAATATATTTGTAAATAAATGTCTGAAGTAGATATATTAACTAAATTAGTTTTGTATGCATTACTTATTAGTTTATTAGAGAGGATCCATAATCATATACAGTTTTCAAGCTCAATTAAATCAGATTTAGTTGTATTATTAGAATTTATGGATGGAAAGATGAAAAGGTGAATATAATCAATAAAAATATGGTAGTGGATTTTCGGGAAGTTTTTTTTAACTCTGAAATAATCAGGATATACACGGAACAGAGAGATGAATCCAGAACGTTACTCTGGAGTTCAAGTTAAGCGATACAAATAAGCGTATGATTTATATATTATAATATAGATGTTACAGTACGTAATATATGAAATATACCATTCTAATTATATATATATATATACATATATATATAATGTATGCCCATCACAGTAAGTAATGGAATTTGTATATTATGGTTTATGATGTCAAAATGGGATGAGAAGTCAACATATGGTTAAGTGTGATTAGCTGGAATTAGTGTATCTATTTAAGATAGAAAACATCATGTCAGAAATAATGAGGATAGCTGTTTTAGTCAAATTACCCTTACGAGAATACTTTAAAATGAGTCGAATATATTATGCGTATTTATATAGCGATACGTTGTCTGTAGAAATTCATTCTATAGAATATTAGATAATAAGTGAATATGGAAGATAAGTGATAATTGCAAAGGAGTTTGGAATAGTTGGTTTTTTTGAATTGTAGAGATTATTGCATAATTTAGGCATGCCTGAAGATGAGAGGCAACTTAGCCAGAGTTTAGTGAATTATAGATACTACTCAATAACATATGAAAATATAAGTGTGAAAGTTTTAATTTAAGAAAAGGGAACAGTAGGGAGATATTTTACCGGAGGAGCGAATAATTAAGGTTATAATGGAGGATTGTCAGGTTTAAGGAGATAATTATTTAAAAAAGATTTTCTATAATTATCAAAAGAATAACATTATTTTGTTTTTAAAATATTTGAGAACGGTTATTTGAAAATACTTTGTACGATAGAGATGTAAGTTTCCTTTTTAGGGCATACATAATTGTACCATGAATACTAGTAGATTCAGCTAAATAATTATGAATACATTTTTGCTTACAAGTATTACTTTGTAGTAGTTTCTTTAGTAGGAAGGAGAAACACATATTACGAGAATATTGAATACCAGTACTTGTAATAATGATGGCAGAAGAGATATAAATATAAGCGTGTATACAACGCAAGACAATTTATAATATTGTATATACATATCAATATATTCTAGTCACTATTAATTATATATAAATAATAATATTAAAAAAATAACTATAAAATAATATTTAAATATATTTAGTATTATCTATATATTATCAGAAACCTGGACTCTAAAGAAGAAGGAAAGAGCAAAAATCGATGCTTTCGAAATGTGGTGTTGGAGAAACCTGATTGGAGTGACCTATATAGATAGGAAGACAAATATAGAAATCATTGCCAGCATAAAACCCAAAACCCTGAACGCTAGAGGCAGAAATTGTCAAACTTGCCTTATCATACTTCGGACACGTGGTGAGAGCGGACTCGATGGAGCTACAGCTGATGCTAGGAAAGATGGATGGTCAACGGCGAAGGGGTAGGCCACACATAACGTGGCTGAACAATGTGCAGAATTATATAGCCAACGACAACATCATGAAGATACTAGCAGAAGCCAGAAATAGAGTGATATGGAGATGAACTGTCATGGACGTCGCCAGGGGTCGGTTACGACTCGACGGCACAAGGTAAGGTAATATATTATGATATATTAATATGCACATTAGCATATATAAACAATATCCAATATATTATTATATTATGTAATATTTACCTATTAATTTAAAAAATATATTAATAATTATTATTAAGGCCTACAATGATAAATTAAATTAGTATTAATTAAAGGTATATAATTTAAATAATTATATAAGTTAAAAATGATATTGTAAACATATGACAATTATGAACATAATTATTGAATGTGCTCGTGACATTAGTATGTATATATTCAAATGTAGTGTAGTCTCTCTCTCTCTCTCTCTACGTATTAAACTACTCTATAACTCAAATTACTTTAAATAAGTCAAAGTTTAATTCCTTTATTAAAAGTCAATGTCGTCGACGTGTACGGCGTACACGTCGAGTACACTGTACGGCGTACATAAAATAGTATCATGAGCATCATATCTATAGAATCTACGATGCCGGTGTAGGATATTTAAAATTAAATCACTCTCACTGTACGGCGTACAGTGTACGCACCACGACACAATGGTAAACGCCAAGATTAGTTTCGGCTCGACACGCCCACGATATTTAGGGGCGTGTCAATACAATTGATTTGGTAGTCTCTTGTAGTCTCTTGCTGATTGGTGGTCGATCCTTTATGGCGCCGTAGGTTACCACCTAATCGACATTATATAACCTATAACTATAACTCGCCGAATACTCCGCGCCGCACGATATATAATATTTTACATATATACGATTCATACCCACACTTATACCGCATATTCATTACCGCGCGCTGATCTAAATATTATTCATTCGCACACACATATACACTAATATACACTACATAACATATATATATATATATATATATATATATATATATATATATATATATTTGACCCTCGTATTTTTAAAAGTATATACCTAATATTATATAATTTTATAACTAATATAAGATCAAACCTATATATCATTTCAGTACACACTATATTATACTTATATAATCTAATTTAACATATTAAATTGTATAATTTCGTATTAATATTTGTTCAAAGTTAATTATTGATTGCATTTGACTAAATAATTATTATAATACAAAAATATGGTATAATTATATAAAAATATACATACAATTGTATTACAAAAATAGGATAACAACAATTATTTAAAATGAAACTATATAAATATGATTTCTATTTTAAAAAAACATAGTTTCAAATAATTGTATATATATATATATATATAAATAACAATTAATTATTAATTATTCTCAAATATTATAAACTAGTGTTATGTTATAAATGAATATTTATAAATAAATATAACTATAGTTATATATATATATATATATATACATATAATAATATCTATAAATAATATCTATATATATATATATATATATATATATATATAATAATAAAGTATGTATACACTTAGGTATAAGTATATACACTTTAATTAATATAACAAATCTAGGTTTATTATCAATAATTAATTTTTTTTTATTATCAGTGTATTTACTTCCGGATATATTTTAATTGTTATTGTTTACATACATTGTAAATAGTATATATTTATTTTACTATTGTTAACATTAGTTTACAATACCGTCATTAATCAATACGTAATTACGTTGATAAATCAATATATTAGTTCGTGAATAAGTTATTCATACTCGGTACGTTGTTATTACATTCGTAATCGTTATTATACTTTTATAAATAATATGACTTTTATATATATTAAATTTCGCATATAAATATATTATATGATTATTATAAATTAAGATTGTAAACAATTATTTTGTACCATATAATATATGATATATATATAATACATATTATATATATATATATATATATATATATAGGGGAAAGTAACTGAATACGGACAATCCCGAATACGGATACTATTGGTATTTCAGTAACCATAAATCCTTTACAAAAATGGTTAATGAATACAATATTCATAATTATATAAATTGTCTAAATGAGTAATTTTTATTTTTTAATTATACAAAATAGTACTGAGATTTCAAAAAACTGATTTTGTTATTAAATTATTAAATTTATGAAAACAAATGTCAACTTAAAACCTTCTCAAGAATATACAAATACATTGATATAAAAACAACATTATATTATTAAAAACTGAAGCATTCTAAACTATATAATCATAATTGGTATATTTATTATCAAATATTAATTAAACTATAAGGATATATCTAGAGATAATATAATCCATAATTCGGACACCAGTTTTCTCAATACCGTAACACTATAACCAATCAGCGAGCATCGTGTGAAATATTCTGATTTTCATAAAAATCGCGTGCGTTATAATATTAATATCACCAATGAAGCTAAATATTATTATTTAGATACTTAAATTTTATTATTAATTAATGAAATAATAAAAAATTAATAAATTAACTACTAATTAACTATATTAAATTATTCATAAATTTAATTATACATAATGTAATTGTAATTTATTTGAATATTTCATCAATAATATATAGTATATCTGTATAGGGTATCCGTATTATAACACAGGGATTCTGTATTTTAACATGGGTATACCCAATATGGACATCCCGTTATATATTGAATACAAATATCACATAAAATGTTATAATCACAACATTACCTATAATCATATAATATTAATATATTGTAATTTTAGAATACAAATATTGAGTCATAAAATAGTAAGACATAATTGTTAAAATATCCTAATTAGATATATATTACTTTCACCGTATATATATATATATATATATATATATATATATATACATTACATATTAATATATATTAGTAATCAAATAGAAATATAATTGCCTTTAAAAATCGAATATAAACTATTCATATTACATTTTAATTTTTAAATTCTATTACTTATATATATATATATAATATAATAATAATAATAATAATAATAATATCAGAATTTAGGCATGACCAAGGTAATCTAAGAAGCGCAATGCTTATCTAGTCGTTTACCTGAAACATATTCCCAATTAACAATTATATATATATATATAAATAATATTTATTAAATATATATATATATATATATATATATAACAAAAAAAAAAAAAAAAAAAAATGTTACATACAGTTCTTACCATCTTTCTAGATATTCTTTTTGTTATGTTTTATTCGGTTTAATCAGTTTTACTTCATTTTACTTCATTTTTTTCTTCTTTTATACTAATACATCTATATTTTTGTTTAGTGTATTATTTTATAGTACTTATTATTTATTTTAGTTATTTATTTATAAATAATTAAATGATGATTACATAATTTTATGGCAAGTTCAAACAATTTATATTATTTTTCTATTTTATTCATTGTATTATTCATATCTATGTAAACAGGAAGTCATCTAATATTTTATAATATTTTATTTATTTAGTTTTTTTTTGAACTTGCTTTAAAATTAAGGGTAATTGTCTCGATAAGCTTTAGCTTCTACAAAAAACCCTGGTGCAAACCTAAATCTGATAATAATAATAATAATATACATATAAATATATATATATAAATATATATATGAGTATACTTTAATAATTGAATTATTATATGTTTTAAAATATTTTTAAATTATTTTATAATTTTGAATCATTATATATTTTAGATTAATATAATTCACTTGGATATCATTATAAATATGCATATATACATGATATTACGACTGACTTTAATGTGTGCTCTTATGCCGAATATAATCGAAGGTTATATTAACAAATTATACAATATCATGTAATTTAGCTAATAACATATAGTAGATAATATATAATAAGTATTAGTACAATATTAATTATGTATATATATATATATATATATATATATATATATATATATATATATATATATATATATATATATATATATATATATATATATATATATATATATATATTACATTATATTAGGAAGTAGTGATGTTTACAATTGTGAAAATCACAAATCTCCATTTGGAGATCATCTTGGAAATTTAGAAGTTCGCGAAGTTAACCTGACTCTACCATGTTTATATATCAGTGATCAAGTATTGAATAAAGTTGATCGTGGTTTTAGGTTAGTAAATTATATATATATATATATTTTTATATATATATATATATATAATTATGCTGATTTATGGTTTATTTGCACTTTAATATGGCTATGTAGACCCTTCGCTCGTGCGGGAAGAAAATAATAATAAGATAATAATACGATAATAATTTGATAATAATAATAATATTTTGAAGATAAAACAGGATAAAAATAATGAATACAAAATAAGTTGGATAATTTAGTTATTAGAGTTAGAGAGAAACGATTGGTATGATTTATAAATCTTTTGTGGGATCTAATAAAACGGATGATAGGATGGAGGGATTTGCATAGAGTGGAAATGGGATATTTCAAATCTCTAAAATATAGGTTTACTCTCTTATCGTGAGATAAGGAGAGGAGCATTTTGTATTTAAGAGAAGTTAATATTGTAGATTTTTTATTAGATAATATATAGCTAGGGGTGTACACATATATTGATTTATAGATTATAATCTATAATTATAGATAGCACAATTAATTTATACCTGAGGGAGAAGGATAGCCACATACGAGATGATTGATAATATGTTGTAGTAGAGTGCTTCAGTCATATTATGTAGTAAGTAGTACGTATTGAGGAATGGATAGTGGAGCAGTAGCTTTAGTAGGAAGTAGATTCAGTAGGTTAGAACAGTAGTCAAGTTGAATAAGTATAAGAGTTTTTTTAGAGTTATCGTAATATTTATAGAAAGGAAGTTTGTATTTTTTAATTATGAATATATCAAAGTTGGAGGATTTTGTAATGGATGATATGTGATTCTTAAATGATAAGTTATCATCAAATACTAATCCTATGTTTTTGGAAAATGGGAAGGAGAATCAATCATGTTGTTTAGAGTAACATTTGGAAAAGAAGCTTTATAAGTATATATGGTAAGTAGTCCTGGATGAATTAATTAGTTGTTTAATGGAGAGGATCCATAATTATATGCAGTTTGACACTCGATTAATTCAGATTTAATGGTATGAGAATTTATGGGGAAAAAGATACATAGTTATATATCGTTAGCAAAAAATGGTAGTATATATTTGAAAAATTTCTAATTTGAATAGCAATAGGCCGGATATACATATAAAAGAGGTATGTACCTAGAACGGATCCCTGGGGAATACCGTGGTTAAGTGGATAAAGAGGAGGGTAAGATTTGTCAATCATAATCTATAGAGATAGGTTGCGGTTTTCATATATGAAGTAAACTATTCTAATGCTAAGCTAGATAGAATACCCATCATAGTAAGTCGCTAGATTAATATATTATAGTCCAGGGTGTCAAAAGCAGATAGGTCAAGTAGAATTAGTCGATAACAAGTATTTTTATTTAAGGTAGATATTATGTTGTCATTAATACGGAGGAGAGCTGTAATTTAAGTTGTATTCAACAGATACTTTCATCCGTCATATAAGATCTGTCTTTATATAAATATAGTTAATTTAAAATGGTGTAAAAAATAGTCTCAATTAGTTAAATATTTATTTTTTATTTAATTCATTACAATATAGTTTATTATCATTTATTTAATTAATATTAAATATAATAATAAATCTAACAGGATTCCTATAGTTGTAAATGTTTTACATTTATAGTAAACATTTCAGATATAAATAATACAAATTAAAAAAGTAGTAGGCATTTACATGTTATTATTAAGTGAAAAAGTAGAAACGAGAAAATTACATTCAAAGTTTTTTAAAACAAATAATCACAAAATATTATAATATATATATATATATATATATATTAATTATTTATATAAATAACAAGTAAAATATAATGATATATAAACAATACTGATATAATAATAATGAGTACTTCTATAGAGTACTCAAATACATATTATACAATAATACAAACAAATATATGTATAGAAGTTATAAAATAGACAAATATAAATGTTTTGTATTAGTTTAATAATAGTTATAAAGTATTATAAAAAATAAATAATGAATAATATAAAATAAATACAAGAATTTAACTTGACTAGACAGGGATAATTAAAGAAAGAACATATTTCTAAATTTTCTGTAGAAGTGTATCGCTTCAACCAATGATATATTGTTATACACATACGTTATTTGTTTATTAATTATATGAAATGTAATAATCTATGCTTAATTTAAATATAGAAATTTGATTAGAAATATACAATTAAATGTGATTATATCCTATTATATCGATTACGCTTAGTATGGTATGGTATGTTATGGTATGGTATGTTATGGTATGGTATGGTATGTTATGGTATGGTATGGGAATAGAATAATTTGATCTCAAGTAACGAATATTGATAACGGCTATATTGGTAGCTAGTCAGGCTTGAGAGGATACATTATTTTTTAAATGATTTGTTTGTTTATTTGATTTCTAATGATATATATATATATATATATATATATATATAATTACAATATTAATAATATTTATAATATTATAATCAATATACTATATAGTTATTTTCTACTACTAAATTATATTTATATATATATATATATCTATATAGTTATTTTCTACTACTAAATTATATTTATATATATATATATATATATAAATATAATTTAGTAGTAGAAAATAACTATATAGTATATTGATTATAATATTATAAATATTATTAATTAATTAATTAAATTATATTTATATATATAAATATAATTTAGTAGTAGAAAATAACTATATAGTTATTTAATATTATAAATATTATTAATTAATTAATTAAATTATATTTATATATATATATATAAATATAATTTAGTAGTAGAAAATAAATATATAGTATATTGATTATAATATTATAAATATTATTAATATATATATATATATATATATGATGATGATAGGTATTTATTTAGACACTGAAATAATATTATATTCTTGAGAGTGTGAGAATGAGAAAAATAACGAAAAACGAGAAATAAAAAATACGAGGTGAAATAAAGAATATGATGTATATGATAGAATTGGGGGTTTAAATAATGGGGTTGTCAATGATAAATATCTTTATTTTTGTTGTTGAATATCGAGGTCATATCTATTGTCATTACATTTCTCGGTAGCCTGTTAGCCTACATAGTTTAGAAGCCTTCCTGTGAAACGTTTTTTTTTCTCCAAATTTGCTAAATTTGTAAAGTGGTTCTTCTAGGATTGGTGTAGAGGAGGATCGCAGTAGATGTATGTTATTACTATATATATAAAGTCGTCAAATATTGAAGTGGGTTCGTAAAATGGTTATCAGTATTTTATGGAGAAGAGTCAGTATTGTATAGTTAATTTGTTGAGTTGTAGTAAGCCAGTTAAGTTGTAGTCGCAGGTTAGTCACATAGGTAGTAAAGTCAGTAGTTTTAAGTTGGTATATGGTTCGTATAGATCTGTTGATAATTTGGCCTAGTTTAGTAATATAGGCAGTTTTTGTACCAATGGAATGTGTTACAATAATGTAGTATAGAGAGAATAAGTGAGTGCGTGAGGAGTTTGGCCGTAGGGAAATCAATGAAAGGTCGAATTTTCCTAATATTGTATTGAAAGTGCGAGGTCATTTTTATTAGTGAGGTGATATGATCATCAGAGTATAATGTAGGGTTGAGGGTAATCCCAAGATACTTAATGGTAGAAGATGGAGTGAGTGGTGAGGAGTCGATTTAGAGTATTGGAAAATTGTCTAAGTTGGAGTTAGCGTTATAACGCTATATACGCACTATATGGTGAGTAGTTCGGTTTTAGTAGCGTTAAGTTGTAAGTGGTTAGGTGTTAGCCAGTTGTGTATAGTATCCATGCAGAGTTGTAATTCAGTAGAGTTTGTGGTTTCGGAGTGTTATACAATGTCGTCGGCGTAGAGTATTTAGTGAACATTAGGGAAGTTATTTAGTATACTTGAGAGGGGTAGTAGGTACATCGCGAAGATGATGGGTATGAGGATAGAACCTTGAGGAACACCATAATACAGTTTGAGGGTGATGACAATTGTTCTTGAGTTTGTACCGAAAAGTAGCGATCACGAATAAAGTTACTTCTATTTTAGCACAGTTCTGGTAATTCCTATTTGTTCTAGTCGGGTTAAAAGGATATCTTGGTCAAGGGTATCGAATGCCTAGGAAAGGTCAAGGAAGATTACTTGGGTTGGTTATTTATTATCAGTTGATATTATAAGGTTATCCAGGAGCTGTATTATAGCAGTTTACGTGCTATGGTTGGGTCTAAAAGCATGTTGTATCGGATCAAGGATGTTGAAACGGTATAAGAAGTGTATGAGTTGGTAGTAAACAGTTTTTTCAAGTAGTTTAGTGAGTAGAGGTAGTTGGGAAATTGGTCGGTAGTTGGAAAGCTATGGTATACTATGAAACATATAAATACCATTAGATTAACATTAGTAAAATATAATATTCATAATACATATTATGTGTATAGAATAAATACATTTTTATATTTTTATTTATTAATTATTGTTCAGTTTTTTTTTACTTTAAATTTTATTTATAGACTAGCCTCGTAAATTTAGAAAATAATCAGAAAATGAATAAATAAAATAAATAAAATAATTAAAATTATATAGTGTTATTACATTAACATAATACTAATAATAATCAAACGTATATATATATATATATTAAAATAGAATTGCATACGAGGGTATCATTACTATGACGGATACAGGAGAATTCGGAATAAGTTATAATTTATTGAAAAATGGACGTAACCTATTTTACGAATATGCATCCGTAAGGTTAATATATAAATATATAGAAACAAATAATACAGAATATAAAGATATATATATATATATATACTTATTATTTATTACAATTATGTTTTAATAGTTTTTAATACTATTAATATTTACCAGTATTAGTTTTATTAGCCATATAAAATATTATATTAACAACCTAATCATCACTAACATAAACTTAACAATATACTCTATCCTATAATTATTGTATAGATAATTACAATCTTATTTCTTAATTATGTATATATAATTTTAGTTTAAAGAATTTGAAATTCGTTTTCGGACAGAAAATCGGGCCCGATATAAAAATAAGCAAAATAGGTAATCTACCGAATAAAATAAGAAACTTCTTTACCGGTAAATCGAAAATTAAATTTAAGATAACAGTTAGTACCTGTACTTGCAATCAGTACCTGTATGTATCCATATTCTCTATCACAACTGTAATCAATGGTAATACATTTTACAATATAATTTATATTTCTTCATACTATAATACATATAGATGGTAATACATATTTAATTAAACTATTATTTAAATATTTAATCTGGCAAAAATTCTATCACACATCAGTTAGGTCATTTCCAAAATATAACTTTAAGTTCATAAAGTGTAGGGATATATTCATCATTCGCTATCTTGTGTTAATTCATATATGTATTCATAATGTTATCATCCATTGTATGATTCTTACGTATACATAAAAACTAACAGATTATAAATATATAAATATATTTGAATAAAATATCATCAATATATGAGTTACCTAAACTTAGTTTAAAACGATACAAATAAATTATAAATACATTAGTCATATGATATATATAAATATAAAGTGATAACAAATATATGACTACTTGAAGGAATCCAATTTAAATAAATAAAATCAAAAAATCAAATCAAATCAAATCAAAACTCTCACTCCTTTTAAAGTTGACTACTTCTTCCTTTTCTCTGTGTATATTTAATCTAATTCACCTTTATTTCTTCGTTTTAAATGTATTCTTTCGGTGACTTTTAATAGAAATAACAACAACATATATAACGTATTTACTCAATAATTATTTCTAAGGTTAAATAAAAATATCTATTTTAATTTATCACAGATTATGATAATAATAGCTTTAATATTAGTATAATATTATTTTTTTATTTTAATATTATTATAAATTTTAAATTATTTAAATCATCTACACTCATTAATATATTCTTCAAGTATATCTAATTATATCCATTTCTCAACTCAATAGCATGGGAATGCCATATATCTTATCATAAAACCATAATTTAACATTAACGTAATATTAAATTATATACTTGATCTATTTTGTCTGCATTTCCTAATCATACCAAATTTCTATGTTATTATAAAATCTGTTTAAATTCACATCGTTTAATTCTAACTCGAATACATCGGGATATTAGTCAAATTTATATACTCTTTAGAACAATCTCCACTCTATTATATGAAATACTATTAACGTCCATGAATACTCTTCCGATGATATTAATCTTCATAAATTGTAACTAATAATTCTTTCGTTTTAAATATCTCAAAACCGATGTAATTTGTTTCCAGGTTCCTGTAATATAGCAAAATATCACATATCTCTATGCTATATTGTTATCCTATAATAATATGTTGTTACTCCTTACTTACATAATACTTTGATTTAAACTTATCCTTTCAGCGCCAATTATCCAACTGTAAACATACATCTTCATTCCCTTCGAATTATTAGAAATTTAATTAATAATATTAATTTGTATACTATAGATTGAAGTATATATATATATATATATATATATATATATATATATATATATATATATATATATATATATATATATATATATATATATATATATATATATATATATATATATTATATATATATATATATATATATATATATATATATATATTACGAACACTCCCTTAATTCCAAATGAAGAAATATAGGCTTAGGTACATATCTATTATCCTAGCTCTCCATAGTCTAAAAATGGAAGGATTAGGTTTCCCATCTAATTCTTAGTTTCTCAAATATCGTTATAGGATTTTCATATATATATATGATAATATATATCATAATATATTATATAGAAGGAATACACATAACTATTAACTAGTTATAACTTAATACTTCATATTTATAATTTATAATACTATAAATAATAAATCTTATAACTCTTCTATATATTGTCCTACATTCTCATAATTATCAATATTTTCTTGACCCACACAATTTAATATTCATTCAACTAGGGGATGGGACATGTATTCTCTAATATAAACTTCTAATGGATATGAAATATATTTCTTTTATATTTTTGTAAACAACATCAATCGTAAATATTCACTCTTTCGTATTCTTGAATTTTTAACTTCATTTAGGGGAGAGTACTCGAATACCGACACCCTAACAATAAATATCCATAACTTTATTATTTATAAATTAAATATTTCTAAATTTTATTTATAAGTATTAATTTAGTTTGTTTAACTCTGAGATAAAAGGGGTGTCGATATTACAGGCACTGCCTCGAATACCGACCTTGAATACCAATACTATACCTTGACACATGATATCTACACCCTACATATATTGATATTTAGATATACCATATATTATTTAATATCCACTATCCAATCATAATTAAATTCGCGTTACTTTTAGTATACACACGCAATTCATACGTTGTTTTCCTGTAATTAATTTTCGAAAATATTTTGTATTATATTATACATATTAAGTTTTAAATTACATAATGTGAATATTGTACATAGGAGTTTTATATAGTTTCTGAAAGACTATGTAATTCTAAGTATAATCAATTCCAAGTATATGTGTATATTATTAGGTATGTCTATTAATTTAAGAATATTATCATAACGCACGCACATTATAAACAAATAACGCTGATTGGTTAAAGGGTGTCGATATTACGTGCAATTAGGGTGTCGGTATTATGCATGTTGCTTAGGTAAACGATAATAACTTTTAACAAATTTTTAAAAACACAAAATCTTTTCGACACATTGTAAATTATAATTAGAAATATACGAAGTTTTTTATTATATTTAAAATATATAAATTTTCAAATGATTGAGAATAGATATTTCATAAATTTCATAAATTTATAGTTGTAAAATCAGTTTTTTGTTTATAATTAAAAAAATATTAATATTAAAAAAAAAATTATACTTATATGAATTATAATTATATTGATTAACATTTCATACATTAATTATTTTTTGATTGGAATTATATGTTAGGACATATCTAGGATGTCGATATTACGTGCATGTCGATATTAGAGCACTCTCCCCATATATACATATATATATATATATATATATATATATATATATATATATATATATATATGATAATATAGTTAGTTTCAAGTATGTTTTTGTTTATATTAATAAATTACGTTTTAATACAGTTTACTTTTATTTACAGATAATATAAAACAACATATTTATTTTTTGAATTACATACAATAAATATACATTAATACAAACATATCACTTAACACGAATTCAAATTATTTTACGAACTGTTTCTCAATACGGATATACGGTATAACGTAAAATCTCGCCCGATCTCGCAGGTTCACGTGAAACAACTCTTCGCCGGCAACCAGATGACGATGTACGTGAACGGCGAGTACATCAGTTCGTACACGTTTAGGTCGCGAGTGACCGGTAAGGTGGGAGTGATCCTACATCACGGTAATGACCTCCGATACATGCAGTTCACTAGTGTCGTAGTTATACCTTTTCATAAGTATTTCCGTTAGTGTCATATATATATATATATATATTTATTTGTAATATTATATATATATATATATATATATATATATATGTATATTATAAATATAATATAATTAGTAGTATTTATATGTATATATATATATATATATATATATATATATAATCTATACACCATATGGTATATAGTATATAGTATATACCAATGAAATATTTGTAATTATCAAATAATTACTCAACAATAATGTTCTAAGTGATAACACCTTGATATATCTTAAGAAACTCCCTACAAATTTGTATATGTACATTTTTCTAAATAGTTTCCATATTTTGTAAAGCTATATTTAACTATCTATTGAAATCAAACATCAATTTACAATGTATTTGAAATATTTGAAAATTATTTAATTTTATTCATAATAATATAATTGTTAATACTTCTTTGAAACTTTAAATCATATAAGTTTGATATACTGCTATTATACATACATACATATATATAACTATTCGATATATAGATAGAGATATGGAAGCGAGCAACTGCGGAACTATGTATCCCGGATATGACATACAATCAGGCATGAACTCGATAGCAACGCGAACACACAACACAAACAACACATCCGGCAATCCTGAGTATTGGTGAGTTTAATATGCCCGACGTATCTACTATCTTTGTACGTCGTCATTCATTGGTCGGCTATATTTACTATACTCTACTCTTACCCACACACTAGTATGGTGATGTCGAAGGTGTACCGGATCAATAAAAGATTAGACTTCTCCGTATCGATAAAGATGCCGAAGTTTAACAACACGCCTGTTTTCACGTTCGGTCATATCTTCAACGCAAAGGACATGGGTACTTTCGACTTCTACCTATTAATGTATACCTATATATAATGCATATGTATAGCATATTTTGTAAATTTCGTATATATATATAGCAAATATTGCGTTCGTAATTTTAATATGAATTCAATTTCACGTATGTCATCCTGAAGAATATAATTAGTTGAAATATGTTCTCAACATTTTTAATAACACTTAGAACTGATGTAAAATTTAGAGAAAGAAAAAAAAGTGTGTCAAATTTGAACAATTTTATTTTTATATAACTATTTAATTGTTGAGAATAATGCAATAAGATTTAAAAATTCGTTATTCACCTTATTTAAGTTTAGGTATTGATCTTCCTTAATATATATATTATGTGTATGACATATCAACATATATATATATATATATATATATATATATATATATATATATAATTAATAGAATATAATATGGAAATCATTAATATATAAATTGGACCTACAAATTATCCATTACTTACCATTTAGCTAGATATAGTGTAATAGTTAATTTATATAATAGTTTTTTTATGAGAAACAAAATTAAAAGCTTTTGAAAAATCAAATATATTATTTCTACGAAATTTTTATTATTCAATTATTATACCAACAATTTAAATATTTTGTTAATTGTAATTCTGCTGATTTTCCATTTATAAAACCATATTGATTTTTAGTTAATAAATTATTAGATTTTAAATAAAAAATACTCATTTGATATTGTATTGAAATAAGCCTATAGACAATAAGGCTATTTATAGTTATTTGAATGTTATTGATCACGTTTTTAAAAATTGGTATGATTATAGTTTTTTTTCCACATTTTCTGTATATTACCAGATAGATTAAAAATACAGTACAAATAATATATAAAGGCCTATATAATTCACTAGATAATAATTTTAACATAGAAGATGATATCCAACACGTTCCGAAAGTATATGTAATGTTTAGTCCATTTAAAAATATTTTAATTATTTCAGGATTTAAATCAATATTATCAAATTTGTGTTTAGTTATATTACAATATTCGCGTAAATTTTTAATTTCATTATCACGTTGTTGAATTGAACTACAATATGAATTAAATTTATTTGCCTAGTCGAGATCTGAAAATAAAATATTATTATATGATATATCAATTAGATGAGATACTCCAGATTTTAAATTTTGTCTTTTTTAAATAAATTTATAAAAGTGTAGTTTAATTTTTGAATTAAATGCATACATCTCTCTCTTAAAATGTAAAGATTATAATTCTTTGGATATATTTGTTGTGCTTCTTTCCAATTATAATTATATTGCAAATTTGTTTTAGATTTTAGAAATAAATTTATTACCAGTTTCTTCAATTTCAATTAACTGTTAACAATTAGAATACAGCGAGTACCATTTTTAGGGTTTAAGTAGTGTCCCCATATACGTACCCTAATTAGGGTACACTTTGAATAGGATCCTAAGATACTAAGAACCTAAATATGATCAGTACCCAAAAATGATCAAACTGTACCCTATAGAATTTTAGCTGGTTGTACTCTAATTATAATATATACTGTGTACCTTAATACAATTGTACGATATGTAGCATAATTGAATAGCATGTACCCTAATATTTGACATAGCTGTACCCTAATAAATATATAGAATGTACATTAGTGCATTTAACAGACATGCACCCTAATATTTAACATATATATATATATATATTGTACCCTAGTGAATTTAAAAGTCGTGTACCCTATGTAGGATATCCTTAACATGGTAAATTGTTGTGATATTTTAACGATCTTTACCCTATAAATTGAATTCGCTGTACCCTAATTTTTAACAGTGTATATTCTTCAGAAGTAGCTTTACTACCTATTTTATTCTATTATTTATATTAGGAAAATGTGATATAAATAATTTATTTACAATATTATAAATATATTATAATTTTTCATCAATATTATATCGTTTGAATTTATATATACCCAATTAAATGTATAAAGATGATATTTAATCAATTTTATATTAGTATTATTAAAATCAAAATTGTTTAATTTAAAAAATTTTACATGGGTATTTTTCAATATTTACATTAAATGAAACAGAATAGTGGTAACTTTAATTTTTAATAAATCGAAATAGTCTCCAATATTTATATTAGATAGTAATTGTTTTTATTTTATAAAAAGTAAATCAATTATATTATTATTACACATTGACTTATTTATTAATTGTGAAATTTTAATAATCGAATTATAAATTAATGCATAATTCTTGGGTAACTAGAAATTTATATTTTTTCCACTTCAATTTCGGTAAATAAAATCTCCTATAATTAAGTATTAATTTACATATCCGTTCATGAGATATTGCTTTACAATTTAGGGGTATATAAATACATATAATATTAAATGAAATTAAAGGAATATTTGAATTAATACTTAAATATTGAACATCTGTTACTTACTGTTAACACTAGAGAATATCTTGTAGATATACCACCAAAACATAGCACCACCTCTATTACTATTTATATAATAATATAATAATAATCAGATTGGTTCGTCGTAATAAACGAGAATGAACCCAGGTAGATATAGAAGTTCACTGAACTTATCGAGATATCTACCTGTTAGTAAAAGGAATGGAAAAAAAAAACAGTAATAAAATTGACAAAGATAAAATAAAATTGGAAATTAAGAGTGAAATATAAATATAAAGTAAAATTTTAAATATTCAAATAGTTAAAATACAAATAAATATATAAATATTATATATAAATAATAATAAAATTATAATAATAGATAAAAATAACAATAAAACAAGATGTGTACAAATAAAGAGGGAAAAACAACATATAGTTCATAAAACAATCAGAACGAACGACTAGTATAAGGCTACCAACTTTCAGTAAGGATGTGCCAAGTCCTTAATACCTCGAGATGACCCCCTCACAATCATACCGGTAAACTTACTACTCGGCATATAATACACCACCGCACGCTATATATATATATACTAAAAAGATAGTTTTTATTATTTAAATATAATAAAATGAATACAGTAATTAATATTTACTAGTTTAAATTATAAATACTATAAATACTCTATATATATTATGTATATATAATGGGCCACAATAACAGAAAATATAATATATTATTTTGTAGCCCTTTATGATGTAAAGCATATTAATATATCTATACTTGACAACTAACAGATTAAAATACAATTCTTCAAATAAATATTATTATTATAAGATTTTATCAATGCTAATTTATCACTATGATTATAAATATATCATACATATTAAACAGTTTAACCGGTAAAATTGAAAATTATGTCAAATTTGGATTGTTTAAAGATGGACAATTCAAAGGATGGAGTAATGCAATTAAATTTAGCTTATCTTACGAAAATATGGAGCTAATGGCTAACTCTATTATGTTATATTTTAAAATTAAAGTTTGTAATATCATACATATATATATATTTATTAATAATATATATAATACTTATTTACAAATAACAAATATCTCATTATTTAATCTAAAATATTAAAAACTAACAAAATGTATAATTTAATTTGTATATTAATATTAATATTATACTCTAATGTAAAAAAAACATAATTTATTAAAAAAAAATATTGATGTAGGTAACCTAAATATATATATATATATATATATATATATATATATTTATATAATTTTTATAATATTTTTTATATACACCTTACTATACTATATTGTTATCATATCAGCTAGATTGGTTGATATTCACTTTACCCTTTTTCTCATCATTCTTCCTTTATTATAGAATACTATTTTGCTGTAAAATCAAACCTTAAACTTATATATATATATACAACTATGTGTTGTTTATAATGTAAATTCTAAAATGAATACTAATCACATTATATAGATAGGGAGTATATATTTGCTTCGTAAAATCTTTGATAATATATTAAGTATTCAGCTTATTAATTTATAAGCTGTCGTTGTTGAAATGTATTATGAGTTTAGTAGTTAGTTTATCTATTTTAGTCATGTAGGTTATTTAAAGTAGTTGATGTGTATATTTGGATATCATATGTATATATATATATATACCTAGTTAGTTTTGTGTGCATTTAATATATAGTAAATATTGGATTTGTATATATTGAAAAGCAGACGAACTAAAAACTACCTTGGAGAATACCTATTTCATGACAGTTGTAAATTTAGATCGGATTATTGGATTTTATATTGAAATTACTTTTTGTTAAGTATGATCGTATAAGTATTATTAGTATGTAATGTATATCGATGTATTATAGTTTTGAGTAATCTGTTTTATGATTAATGGTGTCAAATTAAGCTAAGAGGTCAGGTATTATAAGGTATGTAGTATATAATACGTAATGATTATTATGGAATATATAATAATATTATTGGCAAATATATTTTTATTATGTCAAGTAATAAAGTCTCAGTATTGGGAATTGGTTTATATACATTTTGTCTTGGATTATGTAATTTATTTGTCATGACAATTTGGGTAATATGGTTTGTTATTATTTTTCTATTAGTTTAGATATAAAAGATAAATTTGATATTGGCCTATAGTTTTCAGGAAGTGATTTATCTAGTAATTGTTTTTTTTCTTAAGTATTTGAGTAATTAATAAGTGCTTCTGATTGGCGTTTTCTCTATACCAATATGATAGGGAGAAAAGTGTAGGTGTATTGTTAATCGGTAAGGAATGTATTTGTTTGTATATGGATCCATGTGTGATTTTCCTAGTATATATATATAATAATAATATCAGATTTAGTTAGTGTTATTTTTATTTTTTAGAGTCTTTGCATCCTATCCAGGAACTTAGATGAAGTTTTCACTTATAATCTTATGGATCCAATATCCCTTCGAAGCCGCTCTCATGTTAAGGCATCCATGGTTTTAAATAGAGCCGATCATTTATATATACACAATTATATAAGATCACTTCTAAATATTATTTTAAGACCTATTTTAATGGTACGAACGATGCTCAAACCCGTGTCCTACTGCTAAAGTGTCTGATGCCTTAGCCAACTGAGCCACACAGGAAGTTATATACCGAAATAAAAAACCAGATATGGTATATAAGTTATATTGAACTTATCAATATACAAAGCTAGATTTGGCAATCAGAAAATTAATACAAAAACGTAAAATGTAAAAGTATTAAAACTCGTCAAAGATGACAGGTCAGCATTTAAATAATTCCATAATTACATGCTGCTTTATAACGAATTCATGATAACATATTATTTTTGGTATTAAGAAGGTTCTATTCATTCGAAAAATAAAATATAAAAATAGCATGTATGTGTTAAAAACGTACACATTGACCTATGCAAATAATGCTTGTTATATATTCTAAACATATATTTATAAATATATATATTTATTATATCTTTAAGAATGTTATGTCTTTAAAAAATGTATACAATATTGGTTATGATTTCAAATTTATATATTTCTCTCACACATTTATTTTGTAAAATTTGAATACCTTTAATATTGTATGGTAAGTTCTTCACCATATAATAGAATAACCATTAATATGACCACGAAAAAAGGATAAAATAAAGGATAAATAAAGTATTAATATTAAAGTTATATTTATATCTATGGAATAGATTAAGTCCATATTCAAGTTTATTTCTAATATTATTAATTTACATTTTCTAATTACGATTTTCGTCAATTAAAATACCCATACATTTAATATTAGTTTATTGTTTTATGACTATATTATTTATTTATATATATATAAATAATATTGTATTATATATTGATTAAAAATGATAAATATTATAAAATATGATAATATCTAACACATAGATTTTAATCGATGACGTAATTAGTGTGGAGTTTGAAATAAAGTCAACAAACGGACGTGATCCAATGCTTGAGCTGATAAAAAGGAGTCAAATGTTAGTTGTCTTGTTTACTTAATAATACCATTCGATTATATATATATATATATTTTTTAATAATATATATTATAAATATTATTATAATAAATATAAATAATAATTACTAGAGTGCAATATTATTAAAGATATAATATTCTATTTAACTATCCCGTTAATACACTTAACACTAATATATAAGTTATATCTTATATGTCAATAATATCAAAACATATTATTCTAACAATTTGTAGTGCAAATAAATATAATATCATCATCATCATCATTCATATTATACTTTTTTTAATATATTATATTTATATTTACAATTAATTAATTAGCTAGCGGCTAGCTAAGTTCTAAAAAAGATTAATTAACTACATTATTGTACTACGTATAGCTATAATATAACTAATACATATATTTATATATATACATATATATATATATATATATCTGATACATCTATAACTATATTTGCTGAAAATGATACATTATTAACATATTATTTGCTATATTACATGGATAAGTTAAAAAAATGGTTTGATATAAATAAGCTTAAGCTAAATATCGAAAAAACAAATAGATAACATTAAAAGATATACCAATATATTAAAAGATATAACAATAGATAACATTAAAATCGATATAGTTAATAATTATACATTTCTTGGGATCTACTTAGATTCCCAAATAACCTACACAAAACATATACATTATTTATCGAATAAATTGTCAAAAATTATATATACTATAAAAAAAATATCTTTTTTTTAGATACAAAAAATTTAATTTTGTTATATAATTCGTTCTATTTATCTAATTTATCATATGGGATTAAAGTATGGTCAAATACTTATAAATCAAATATTACAAAATTAATTATGTTACAGAAAAAAGTTATAAGAATTATTAATAAACAAATAATAGATAAATCAAAATTACCATTATAATACGTCTAACACATACTGGTCCTTTTAAAAAAAAATATAATATTTTAAAATTTGAAGATCTAATTATATATAGAAACACATTATTAATCTATAATTTCTTAAATAATAAATATAAATTAGATTATAACTCATATTTCAAGTTAAATAAACTAAAAAATAAATTTATTCTACCACTTATGATATCAAATAAATTGAAAAATACAATATTTTTTAAAGGACCAAAGTTTAAGTATATAATGAATTAATGTTTAATAATTTTTTACGAAAAAATAATATTAATAATGTATTTATTCTAAAAAAAAGTTTAAAATATTCATTTATAAGTAAATATTAGTTTTTTTTTATACATTTTATATATTTTAATATTTATTTTTTTAATATTTATATTTGTTTTACATCTTGTTTCGTTTATTGTTTTAAATATTTTTTAAAATTATTATTGGTATTATTAGTCATCTGTAATTTAACAGGAATGTGGCGCCATTGCATGTCTTATTGAAAGATGATTAATTTTTGTTTAGTAGTTTTAATTTTATAACATACTTTTAGATATTTTTATTTTACATATATTTATAATAATTTACTATTTTTATTAACAAGTTCTCAATATTACAATATTATAAATTTACATATTTTACTAATATATATTTTAATACATTTTAATATTATACAATTATTTTATTATCTTATTTTATTAGTTACTTTAAAGTAATGGATTGAAATATGACGATACTTATGTTCATGAACAGTGTTTTATTATTTTTATTAATTTATATATATATATATATATATATATATATATATATGTATCTTCTATTTTATTGTTTAATTTGATAATTATATTACAAAGAATGCTAACACATGAATCATTATTATTATATTATTACTTTTACTAATATTGTAATCTGTACATGAACATATTGTAGGTATCGACCAAATAAAGCCTAGGCTTTCACTGATCCTCCATAGACGTATGATATACATAGTATGTCGTATGTCTATAAACTGATTTCATTCATTCATTCATATGTATGTATATATGTATAGTATATTCATGTAGCCCGTATTCTTGTACACCTATTTACAAACTAGTATAGACGATAACCAAACGTAATGAAACATATGTTTGATGGTGATAATAGTTACTAAACACAGTATGTATTACACACACACATACGCACATAGACACATACACATACGCACACACACACACACACACACGCATACACACACATGTATACACACATATACACACGTACACACATACGCACACATACGCTAACGCACACACGCACACCCGTACACCCGTACACACACACACACACACATACACTCGAATAGCTTACCCAGCGGAAAACTGAACACGGTGGAAGGGTCAACTACTGAAGGGTCAACACGGCAAGGCATCATAGTCACCAACACCGCTAAAGACATGCTATACGTATTCGACCTTTACCACGACACTGTGGCCTACGATGACAAATATATGGGACAAAGTTCGTACTTAGACCTATTTAATATTTATTTCGTTAATATTAATATTTAACAGCTTACTAATAATAATAATACTAATAATCAGAGTTTGGGCATTAGCCTGGATGAACGAAAAAGCAGAGCTTATCAAATCGTTCACCCAATGTGATTGTGGGGGGAAAAATTATGTATAAAATTAAAATAATATTAAATAAAATATTAGATTATAATATAAATTTCTATCCAGTATATCAGTAAAAAAATAGTCATAAAAAAATCTACCTAGAATACTTTATATCGATTGCTAATGAAAGTCGATAAAGGTGTATCATCTTGGAGGATTTGGGGTTTCTATATCCAATACCTTCGCCAATACTTTCGCCAAGAGTAAGAGCAATGACAATAATTGCCCCCACACAACAATTGCATCCTCATCCCCGACACGAACCATTACCGGCCACATAAATAATCAATACAAAGTACTCGTGAATATCTTATATTTAATATTTAATATTTAAAATAAAAAATTGACTTCCTGAATAGAAAATAATACTGAATGTTAAATAAAATTTAAATAAAATTTAATATGTAAGTAATTAAAAGTAAGTAATAACAAATATGTACAATTAAAAACTTAATACAAAAATAAAAATAAAAATAAAAATAAAATAAAATTGCAAAAAACCCCACAATTATTCTCATCATTTATTTAAAATAAATAATTGAATAATATGTACCTATAAAAATATAAACCAATAAAACACTAATATTAAAATTGTATAACAAATTATAAAAATATATTAAAAAAAAAACTATAACTTAAAGCTATAAAAGCTATAAAACTATAAAATAAAATATATAAAATAAATACTGATAATATAAGGTAGCAAATAAATTAATTAATATATCACATAACACAATAATTAAAAATAGGATATAAAAATATAAAATTAAAATTAATAAGACGATATCGATATCATACATAAATGATTTAATTTTTTTTTAAAATGATTCAATTTCTTAATCTTTCTTATTTTTTGTAGTAATCTGTTCCACAGCATTGGACCAGTATTCGATAAACAAAATGCGTTTCGGTCAGTTCGTACTTTTATTCTATGAAACAGATTTCCATTATAAGATTTAGCTTTATATAATAATTGTAAATTCTTAGGTAAAATATTATTCCTAGCTCGAAACATACATTACATATTCATTTTTACAATATCGTCACATTTAAGAGAATTAGAAATAGTATAGAAATTTGTATACATAGAATGAGTATTACAAATACATTTTATTGCTCTTTTTTGTAAAATGAAAATATTTTTTAAACTGGATTTGAAGGTATTCCCCCAGATATTTGAACAATAATTAAGATGTGATAAAAATAAAGCATTATATAATAAAATTAAAGATTTCATATTTAATTTATTTTTAACTTTGTGTAAAATTGCAATTGTTCTAGAAAGTTTACTTGAAACATAATTGAGTTGAAATTTACAATTCAATTTACAATCTATAATAACACCTAAGAATTTTATTTCACTGACTTGTTTAACTTTAATGTTATTAATATTCAAATCCATATTAATATTTCTATTTTTATTTCTTATATTAAATAATAATACATTCGTCTTAATATTGAGTGATCATTTATTTACATTCAACCAATCATATAGTTTGTTAATATTAAATTGAATATTGTTTTTTAATTCTAAAATAGACGTATTTGAAAAAATTAAAGTTGTATCATCTGCAAATAAAACTGATTTAAAAGTATCTGATATATTCGGAAGGTCATTAATATATAAAATAAATAATAACGGACCGAGTACAGAGCCCTGTGGTACACCACATTTTATATAATTATAATAAGAGTAAGTATTATTATATCTAACAAATTGAAGACGATCTGATAAATACGATTTTATTAATTTTAGCGCTATACCTCTGATACCTATGACCTACCACAAATATAAAGCTTATTGATTAAAATATCATGATCCAGTGTATCAAAGGCTTTGCGTAAATCTATTGAAACAATAGCACAGTTCTCTAAATTTTCTAAATTTGTATTAACTGATTCTAATACATCAGACAATGCATCAGCTGTAAATAAATTCTTTCTGAATCCATATTGATTATCATTTAATATATTAAATTTATTTAACAAATTTGAAATCCTGCTTAAGTACGTTATTTAGTATGTATAGTTAGACGGCGATGTTAGATACATGTATGCACATGGTTTGCGCTGTATATTGTCTTATATATATACATATATGTAACAAATCAATTTTAATATTAATATTTTCTATTTGTAAGCTCAACATACTTTATATATATATATATTAATTTAATTATTTATTATAAAATATTATACTTTTATATAACCTATATATATATGATAAATTCTTTATATATATATATATATATATATATATATATAGTATGTATCTTATAGTATATATTACCGACTTACCAGTATCTGATAAACTGCCTATAACCGGAAGAAAGAACACGTACACTAGTTGTAAGCATTATATGAGATCTTATGGGGCTTGGATGGATATGTCGAAATCTGCTAAATCAAATACCTGTACATTCGAAAAAGCGTTGTTGTATGAAGGTCAGCCCACACTCCATGTATTAGATAAATATATTAATTAAATATATTAGTTAAATATATTAGTTAAATATATTAGTTAAATATATAGGTTAAATATATTATTTAAATATATATATATTATTTAAATATATATATATTATATATATATATATATATATATATTATTAATCTAGTATTACGTTCATTGAAAGTAATATTATACATTATACATATTTAATTAAATACATCATATTACACATCGTAAGAATACTGTAAATGTATAATGTATAGTGTATAATGTATAGTGTATAATGTATAATGTATAATGTATAATGTATAATGTATAATGTATAATGTATAATGTATAATGTATAATGTATAATGTATAGTGTATAATGTATAATGTATAATGTATAATGTATAATGTATAATGTATAATGTATAATGTATAATGTATAATGTATAATGTATAATGTATAATGTATAATGTATAATGTATAATGTATAATGTATAATGTATAATGTATAATGTATAATGTATAATGTATAATGTATAATGTATAATGTATAATGTATAATGTATAGTGTATAATGTATAATGTATAATGTATAATGTATAATGTATAATGTATAATGTATAGTGTATAATGTATAATGTATAGTGTATAATGTATAATGTATAATGTATAATGTATAATGTATAGTGTATAATGTATAATGTATAATGTATAATGTATAATGTATAATGTATAATGTATAGTGTATAATGTATAATGTATAGTGTATAATGTATAATGTATAATGTATAATGTATAATGTATAATGTATAATGTATAATGTATAATGTATAGTGTATAATGTATAATGTATAATGTATAATGTATAATGTATAATGTATAATGTATAATGTATAATGTATAATGTATAATGTATAATGTATAATGTATAATGTATAATGTATAATGTATAATGTATAATGTATAATGTATAATGTATAATGTATAATGTATAATGTATAATGTATAATGTATAATGTATAATGTATAATGTATAATGTATAATGTATAATGTATAATGTATAATGTATAATGTATAATGTATAATGTATAATGTATAATGTATAATGTATAATGTATAATGTATAATGTATAATGTATAATGTATAATGTATAATGTATAATGTATAATGTATAATGTATAATGTATAATGTATAATGTATAATGTATAATGTATAGTGTATAATGTATAATGTATAATGTATAGTGTATAATGTATAATGTATAATGTATAATGTATAATGTATAGTGTATAATGTATAGTGTATAATGTATAGTGTATAGTGTATAATGTATAATGTATAGTGTATAGTGTATAATGTATAATGTATAATGTATAATGTATAATGTATAATGTATAATGTATAATGTATAATGTATAATGTATAATGTATAATGTATAATGTATAATGTATAATGTATAATGTATAATGTATAATGTATAATGTATAATGTATAATGTATAATGTATAATGTATAATGTATAATGTATAATGTATAATGTATAATGTATAATGTATAATGTATAATGTATAATGTATAATGTATAATGTATAATGTATAATGTATAATGTATAATGTATAATGTATAATGTATAATGTATAATGTATAATGTATAATGTATAATGTATAATGTATAATGTATAATGTATAATGTATAATGTATAATGTATAATGTATAATGTATAGTGTATAATGTATAATGTATAATGTATAATGTATAATGTATAATGTATAATGTATAATGTATAATGTATAATGTATAATGTATAATGCATCACATTGTAGAGATGCACTACCACGTCTACTACAAAGTTAAGACGATTGACCAAGCGATTACGGGTTTAGAATTCTTGTTCAACGGACATCTGGGCAGCCATGATTACGACACTGTCACGTAGTTAGTTACATCTACGATTGGTAGCGTCACCTGGCGATAACATATTTATTGTTAATAATATTTTACATTTATATATATATATATATATATATATTTGATTAATTAGACTAGTTTGCAAATATGTTCATAGTTCTATACTCTATAAAAGAATACACAATGAAATGGACTGATATTGTTAAATTAAAAACTCTAATTGTTATATTTAAAGCAAGTGAATATACACTGTTAGAAAAAAGAGTTTTCTATACCACCGAAAAAGAGTTTTCCAAGTGTCCCTGTATTAGAACTCTTATCGAGCATTAAGCAAATAGAAAACTCTTTTGCAAAAGAGTATTCTAATTTTTAATAAATATAAAAACTCTTTACCAAAAGAGTATTCTAGCTGTTAATACATATAAAAACTCTTTACCAAAAGAGTATTCTAACTTTTAATAAATATAAAAACTCTTTACTAAAAGAGTTTTCTAGTTATTAATACATATAAAAACTATTTAACCTACTAAAATATTATTCTAGCTATTAATTAAGTTGTTAATGTGGGTTTAGATATAAAATAAATATTAGTATATTAGTGTATTAAATAGTATTGTAACATGAAAGTATTAACTCGTATATTACAATATATTATATAATTTCATTTAAGTTATATTTAAAACTTTAATTCAATAATAATAAAATTTTAATATTGAATACAATATTTAATCAATATTCAATTTCTACATATTCAATATCAAACAATTATTCAACATGAATTATAATTGTATTATCAATATAATTATGATTACAATTGTAGTTGATAATTTAGAAAAATCTATAGGATACTTAAATAATTTAAGTTTTTAAAATAAAGTTTTTATTTTTAAAGCAGTATATATACTTAATATATTAACTTAAATACAATTAAAAAAATAAATAATAATTAATTTCGATAAACAACAATATAATAAATATATTAAAATAAATAAAAGGTATAATATTTTATTTATTCAATATTAAATAATAGATATAACTATAATTTAGGTAATATTTACATTAATTCTGAACAGAAAAGAGTATTCTACATTATATAAAAAGAGTATTCTATATTATATAAAAAGAGTTTTCTACATCATATAAAATGAGTTTTCTACATTATAAAAAAAAGAGTTTTCTAAATTTTAATAAACGCTGGAAAACTCTTTTGGTAGTTTTTATATCTGTTATGATATGGAATACTCGTTTGTAGAGTATTTGGCATTATTAGTAGATAGAAAACTGTTTTTAAATAAAGAGTTTTCTACATTATAAAAAAAGAGTTTTTTATATTTTAATAAACGCTGGAAAACTCTTTTTTCTAACAGTGTACTCTACTAATACTATACAACAATTTTTGTGGCAGAAAACATACATTTATTTGGAACAAAATTAGAACTGATAGAAAATCGTTTTGTATTTTAATTATTGGCCCTAAATTATGAAATTATTATTATAATATGATACATATTAAAAAAAATATTAAAACTTTTAAAAAAGACAGCAAAAAAATGTTTTTAAAGTTTTACTAATTTTTGTATGATGTTTTATTTATCACCTTTTCTTATTTTATTGACTATTTATATATATATATATATATTATATTTTTATATGTATACTATTTTATAGGCTTTTACCTATTATTATTTCTACCAATTACTATATTATATGTTATTTAATAATGATGACATTTGTATATGACATTATAAGTAGAGTAAAATGTATATATTAATGATATTATACTTTAATCACATAAATATATCATATACTAAATATGGTTATTTAAATTTAATATTGTGCTTCAGTAAAATTTATCGATTTTAAATTTGGATTAATGATATGAATATTATTCAGTCTTGTATTCAATCGATGAGAGATTTGACTTAATGGATATAACTCGGCTGTTTTTTAGTTTGCATGGGTTAACATTGAAAATATGTTATTATTGTGGCAAGTGTAGCTATGATTGTAATGTATTGTTTATTGGGTCATGCTCATTTTATGTTGTTTCAGACTTGAACAATTTATTATTTTATTATAACACTAGTTTTTGTTACAAATTTTAAATTTATTTATAAAAATTATTTTTTTAATTTTGTGTCTTAAAGTTTTTTAATACTTATATGTTACCATTGTTTTTATTACTATATTCATCATTTTTTTTAAACGGATGATCAAAGCTTTGCTTCAATATCTATCCTAGTTCTTATACCAAATTCTGAATATATATATATATATATATGTATATATGTATATATGTATATATATATATATACATATATACACATTTATTTATTTTATTATGTTAGTAAAATATTTTCTAATACAAATAAATATTATAATATGGTTAATTTACTTACGTATACTTACATTATATACTCAAATATAAGTATACGTAATATATTTTATATATATATATATTATAATTGTTAACTATTAGTAAATTATTAAAATATATTTATTTATATTTATATTTCTGTTTATGAAAAGTTATTATGAATTTGACGTTATTTTTCTAATCGATTCTAATATCTTTGTAAACTTATTTCCGTTTTACGTAGTCGAAATACGAAAAAAGCTATCGTGTACAATATGAATGGGAATATGTTCCGTGAAAGTCTAACTAACCCACTGGGAAAACATATGACTCTTAAGATATCTTCGGAATTATTCGGGTATGTCATTTGTTACTTTATAAGTATGTGTAATAATTGATAATTTTACTGGATATTACGATTATTTATATAATTGTTTTAAAATAACCATTATTATTGTTGGAAAATAGCTATAAGTATTGTATCGAATACGTTTACAAGCAATAATGTCTTAATTAATATTCAGATCATCTAAATACTAAATACGACATTATAATATAATAAATTATGATATTTAATAAGGATTATATTATGTTCAGGATATTGTTCGTAGATTACAGATTTCATGTACCAAATGTATAATTAACATTTATTAATATATTTATTACATAATAAAATTATAGTATTATGATTTTTAAAAACTATGGCATTATATCGGGTATCTAATATTAATAATATTACCAACAATAAATATAAATATGCATTTGATAAATATTATATTTAATGTATATTATATGTCATAGCTAACATTCATATCTAACTTTCATCATAATATCATGTAATATAAACGTATTTAAATATAGTATCAACTTAATATCACGTAATACAATGCTATACTATGCTCATGATCTAATACTATTATCATTGAATACAGTTATACGAGTTTCAATATATCTGATATAGGATTAAAAAAGTATCCTACTCAGAGATCGTACCCTAATATTGGATTTATATCTGACAATAACAATCTATTAGCATATATGCCTGCATTTTCTCTGAACCCTGTAATATATGGTTATTATAAAATGAGTTATATATAATATATAGATTAATACATTATTTAAATTAATAAATATTTTTAATTATTCTTGATTGTATATTATAAATACTAATAATAGCACTTGAAATTGATGCTCTTATACTAAAATTCGCACTTAATTGTAATAATAACAACCAGTCTTGATTAATATGCGCATCTTAACATGTTAACGAAAGTATCCAATGCTCAAAGTAACATATATTACATTATTATAATTTTTATTATATTTAAATGCGATCAAAACTTGAGTTTAGAGTAAAACAGCATACCAGTAAATAATAAAATGGTATTATATAATATTTAGTATTTCATAATATATAGTAATTACTACTACTATAGTAGTACGCATACATATATAATAATTAACTAATTACTATGAATGTATACACGTAAATAATACGTCGTCAACTTTACACTATATATATTATACAGTAGGGATATTCACGGGTCACAATTGTGATGCATCGAAACAGTTTCGATACCAACAATGTTTGAATTCAGAAGATTCGAAACCAATAATGAAACCAATTGACAATGTTTCGAAACCAATCATGAAACCAGGCGAAAATGTTTCGAAATCAATAATGAAACAAAATTATAATAACTATAGATATATATATATATATATATATAAATATAAGGGAAATTCTCCGATTACCGACCCCCTCCTAATACCGACCCCATCTCGTATCTCAGTAACTATAAACGATATCAAAATATTATATATACATGCAATATTAGTCATTTAATGATAAATATGAATAAGTATTTTGTTTTAAAAAATATTCAATCTTACAATTATTATTTGATAAACTGAAATATTCTTTTTTACTTTCTAAATATTTGAATAATAACTTTTTTAAATCATTGTAAATACTTTATTAATTAAAAGAAAACTTAATACTGCACATAATATTGTATATCAATAAATTTTATAACTTTTATAAAAATAATTTAATTTGAATAACTATTAACTACTATATCTTAATAATAGTAACCCATATGATTTTACTATTACCGACCCCCTAAATTACCTTTTAATTTAATGTATCCAATCAAAATAGATCCGTATTTTACTTTAAAATAATTTGTAAGTTGTTTGTGTATCATTGATATATATTTAGGATTTATTATTCCAGTTAATTATATACATACTGATTAATTAATAAATATTAAATAATAATATACACTATTTTAATATAATTACTATAAAGTTTAAATTTAAATTTAATATTACTATTAAATCATAAATTCAATAAAAAATAAATTGTGTCTATTTTATAATTAATTATAGTTATGTATATCTATTATTTTTATTGTATATTATAATACTACAATTATTTATACCAAGATTATTTGAGGGGGTCGGTATTAGGAACATGTATCCGATTACCGACACACCTTTTTATTCTTGTAAATATAATGATATCAAAAATAGCCACATTATTCATTGCCATATTATTACCCTAATTACAAAATTTCAATTAAATATATTTAATAATTAATAAGTTATTATTATATGTTATTATTTTATTATTTTATTGGTACAGTGAGATATTACAATTTACATAGGCGACCGTCTATCGCTGGCTTTCTATCGTCTATCAATGAACTTTATTTATATACATTTTTAAATATTATTTTTGTTTTACACAAATATCCGAAATTAATTTACCGATCTTTGAACCCAGAACCGATCTTAAACCATTTTTCAAACCCGATATCATTACATTTTGTTTGAAACCGGAATTGGAACCCGAAACTGAGTCCGGGTTAAACCACTAATATGTATAATACTATTTTACATATTTATCATATATTTGATTAGTATATGATAATTAGGCTACATATTAAAATACATATAAAATTAATTTTTATTTGAATTAAAAATAATTGTAGTTAATAATAAATGATTAATACAAAATGTACTTATTATTTACGTATTATAAACAATATACAGTATAAGATGATTATATAAATTATATATAGTATATATTGTATACTACACAATGTATTCTAACATTTATCAAATAAAACTGATTTATATCGACGATAACGTTAATTATAAATTATAGTTATAAAAAATCTAATTATATAAATATAAATAACTATTCAGTAACATAGTCAAATTTGTGGCGAATGATAATTTAAAACGTTTTTGCATTGCGAGATACGATGTGACTGGGATTGGGATAATATTATATTAAATATAAATTATAAATCATATTATATATTCAAAACCCGAAACCGGTTTCAGTGTATACAATAAAATTCTGAAATCGACCAGAAAAACAGATTAAAAACCCGAAACCATTATATTTCATACAACCTGAGACCGACCGGAAACCGACCCGACCCGTGAACATCCCTAGTGTACAGTAACCTAGTAACCCTATAATATACTTATTACTATGCAGTTATTACCCTGTTATTACTATATATCAGAAATGAATATGTTAAGTATAGTAGTAAGAACATATATATATATATATATATATATATATATATAGTCGACTATGTTGACTAATCAGGTATAAATTACAGTGTAATTTATATGTGTCAATGATGTGTGATCTGACTCATATAATGGTGTCGTTCACTGCAGTGTGTATACATGTATACACATACACATACGCATGTTGCGTGCGTGCGTTATTGAATCGGCCGTGCGTATGTTTATTCCCAGATCTGAGCATGGTGGACGTCGAGAATTGCAAACGTTCCGAGATACCCGTTGAACCCCTTTACGGATTTGACGTAATGGAGGTGGGTGCCAACTCTAAAGCTTGTGAGGCGACGTTCCTGGTCGCCGATAAAGAATTTCACGAGTTAAAAGGTTATCACCGACGAAAAAATAGATATTATATCGATCAATTATCTTAATGCATATTTTAACTTTATTATAAATATTTATAATACCTCATAGTATAACATTATATTAATATAGACAAATAAGATATATAAATTTAATATATATATATATATATATATATATATATATATATTTATACTATAGTATTCTTATTACAGTTTCTTTTCAAGCAAATATGATAAATATGAAAGTAACATTAACATTTAATACGAACGGAGAATTATACTCGGAACTTATTTTGAAACAGTTAGAAACAATACAATATTATTGGTTGTTAATCTTTATAGAACGATTTACTATAGTTGATCGAACTATTTTGTATAGATGTATTATATATATATATATATATATATATATTACTTTATTGAATTTAATACATATATATCAATATATCGATATATTGAAATAGTATAATATTTAATTTACGATAATTATGTTGACAAGGGTGTCGGATAATTTGAAGGTAATTTACGGGAATACTGGTCTGAATAAATTATACACGAAGACGTTTCAATCGAAGGTTTTAGATAAACAGGATATGTCCGATATCATAATCGTTACGATTATAATGCAACAAGCCTATATCAAGGTAATACATTATATATATTTATTTATTTATTTATTAATATTTAATATTTAGTACATAATATATATATATATACTCATGAGATATCATAATCTTTATATGTATAATATATATATATATATATATATATATATATATATATATATAAATTATACAAATAATAATTAAAAGTAATTTATTAATATTATCACTAAAGATAAAAGTCGGTTCTACAGAATTGGATCTAGACGAAGTTCAACGGATAAATCATGCTACAAATATAAATAGATATAACATTTATACACATTCGAATCTCAGAGTTGAACTGAAACACATACCATATAAG
Organism: Osedax fenrisi; assembly: GCA_964019155.1. NCBI lineage: Eukaryota > Metazoa > Annelida > Polychaeta > Sabellida > Siboglinidae > Osedax > Osedax fenrisi. The sequence goes on from OZ025240.1 coordinate 9,224,194, forward strand.
AGAAAGCAAAGTAATTATTCATATATCCATATAATTATGTATGTAATGTTATAAAATTATATGTGATATATATTTACATATTATTTATATATAAATTACATAAATTATACACACACACACACACACACACACATATATATTATCTACATTCATTATATTGTGTTGATATTTCATGCAGAACATTCCATAAACAGTATTTAAATATTGTTCATGATTGTGATATTAAAATACATGTGGAGTTATATCTCTCTACACTTGAAGATATATCTATAATATATTATTGTATAACCTTGTGTGATCATTATTTTCAATATGTTATTCAATAATATTACTATTCTATAATAAACATATATATGTTTGTGATGTGAGTATATACACGTGTGTTTATGCTATGGCACAAGTAAATACATATATTAATATCGCAGATCGCAATATTTTAACTACTGGATGTTACTACGATGATGGAGCAATGTATTTTTCGGATGAAAAACAAATAATATATGCACAACAAAAGAAAAACGTTAGTATATATATATATATATATATATATGATATAAATGTGAGCTTTTCTTCACTACAAATAGTGAATATATACATGCCTACAGCGAGTGTAAATAACATAAATAAAACGATAATTAAATAAAAGACAAATTAGATATATTTGAAAATATATATATGGTATATCTGAAATATATATCTATATATGATATAACTATAGTTAAGTTCTGCGAAGGGTAGTGTAGGCAGGGGGGGGGGGGTTTCCCTGTTGACTGTATTGATTATGAAAATGAAAGTCTATTTAATTTGAGGAATACACACATATATATATACTACTATAATGTAAAATAATAGAAATTATAGCGGAGGAAATAATATTTTTTAATTTGGAGGTATAAGTCATAAATGAAGGAGGATTTGGATGGATGTATTAATTTATGAATTAAACAGAGATAAGAAAAAGTAAAGATTGTTTTTTTTTTATAATATAACTATAGTTAGGGAGAAATTGTAATGGGTCATTATTTGAGTGATCATGGAGTCGAATGATGACTATTACACGATATATATTGAACGTTCATATATAAGTTATAATATATATATATATATATATATATATATATATATATATAAATACTTTATATATAATATACTCTATATAATATATATATATATATTATATATATATATATATTATATATATATATATATATATTATATATATATATATATATATATATATATATATATATATATATATATATTATAACTTATATATGAACGTTCAATATACTATATATATATATATATATATATATATATATATATATATATATATATATTATAACTTATATATGAACGTTCAATATACGGATACTTATAGAGTTATGAAAGTTAATCTAATTATAGAAATCTATAGACTCTAGAATATATTCTATATATATATATTATATATTATATATATTATATATTCTAGAGTATATATATTACGAGATTCTAGAGTATATATATTAGAGTATTTATATTTAGATATCACATATTTTGGGATTCAAGGTCGTTTATAATTCGGATCATGAGTTATAGTAGTTGTATAATCTGTTCTAACAAAGCTTTACGTCAACTATATGTATAGAATATATATATATATATATATATATATATATATATATATATATATATATGCATATATAACACATAGAGATATTTTACTGATACACTGCTATATTATAATAGACTATATGTACAGCAATTTACAAGGATCAATTTCGTGAAGAGTATGCGGAAGCTTACTCTCTGACTTACGTGATAACTCCTATAGCTAATATGTCTAAAGCGCATACAAATCGTTAATATTATTTATATTAATATATATATATATACATATATATACACATATATATGTATACATTTAATGAATGGTATCAATGTGGAATATCTGCAAGGTAAACGTTTAGCTTGGTTTTAAAACCATGGTTTTAACATATATGTACTATTTTAATTAATGTTTTTAAATTTTAGTTATTAATAAATACCAGAGAAAAAACACGAACTTCATTGAGTTGAACCTTAATATATTACTATTGTTCTACGGTTTTAACGATTCTCTTGTTACGATCCGATCATATTATTATGATTTTTAAAGCCGATTTATTAAGCGATTTATTAACCTAGCCCTATCGATTGTATCATCATAACACGTGATTGATTGATTGGTAAATTATGTAAAAAAAATAAATAGTTTAAATATATAATCGACAGTATAAAGTATAAAGTTTTATTTTAAGTAAATATTTATATATATAAATATTTACTTACATAACATACGTTATAGATATAAAAAGAAAATAATACGAAATTAAAAATAAAATAAACAAAATCTGTTTTGATAAACAACTTTTTTAACAGAAAATTAATATACTAAGAACATCATTAATAACTGCCTGTGTGGCTCAGTGGCTAAGGCGTCAGACACACAAGCAGTAGGACGCGGGTTCGACCCTCGTCCGGACCATTAATTAATTTTATAAAATGGGTCTTAAAATATTATTTAGAAGTGATCTTATATAATTGTGTATAAATAAATGATCGGCTCTCGTTAAAACCATGGATGCCTTAACATGAGAGCGGCTTCGAAGGGACATTAGAGCCATATATGGTTATAAGTGAAAACTTCATCTAAGTTCCTGGATGGGATTAAAGGACTCCACCAAATAAAAAAAATAACAATAACAACAATAAATAATAAAAATAAAATTGGAAATAAGTGTGATATAACCAGTGAATCGTTAAAATCGCAACCAAATAGTAGTTATAACTACTATACATATATGTAGTATATTAAGTGTAACACCATTATTTATAACATTTACAATGATAACAATTCGGAATGAGGGGTGATTTGTATACTTAATTTATATTTAATATATATATATAATATTAAATAATTAATATTTAAAAATAATGATAATTCACAATCTAATATTATAATTAAATACAATGCACAGAAGTCTATAAATTTGGTGTAATATTGAATTATTTTAGAAATGATAAATATTTTAGAGGCGATGTTATATTATTGAGGTTAGTTTTAAGTTATGTCCATTATTATGTTTAATTAGTACTTAATCATAACATTCCTATAACGTATACTTATATTACTTACCACCAGTTAGCAATACTTATCATTACCTTTAATTACTTATTATTGCTAATTCATACTTAGCATTTAGTATATGACATATACATGTATAATGACTTATAATTATAATGATGATCATAGAGTATACTATTATAATAACGTATTTATATTAATAACTTACTTTACATTATTACATTATTTACATTGTCAGTATTGTTGATATTACAATTATATGATTATTTATATATCCTATAGGTGTATGCAATACATATACAAATTAAATAAGCTTACTAACATTAATCACTAAATAGCATTGTCATTTTATTCATAATATTTATTATGACAATAATAACCTATTAATAATATAATTTAAATTAAATATTCACCCGATACTAATATTGTTACAAAATCATCGGTTAGTCTCAAAAGGGAAGGAGCATCAAGCGACTGCTTAAGTACCGGTCACTTCCTTGATAACAATTTAACTTTGACCAAAGTAGTTGGAACCACCAAGTGTAATGAATTGGTAATGGATAAACCGATAACTCTGAACATACAGGCTAGACTTACGTATCCACATATAATATATATATATATATATATATATATTGTCCGTGGTATATTCAATGTATATTATTATTAAATTATTATCGTATTACTTTTATTTTATTATTATTTTCTTCCCGCACGAGCGAAGGGGTCTATATGGCCATATTTTAGTGCATATAAACCGAATATCATCATCATCATATATACAACTGCCCGTGTGGCTCAGTTAGCTAAGGTATCAGACACTCTGGCAGTAGGATGCCGGTAAATCCTCGCCCGCACCATTACAATAGGTCTTACAATATTATTTAGAAGTGATCTTATATAATTATGTATAAATAAATTATCGTCTCTCGTAAAAACCACGGATGCCTTAACACGAGAGAAGTTTCGAATATACTTTAGAGCCATATTATAAGTGAAAGTGAACGATTCATCAAGCGAGTTCTTGTATGGAATGTAACGACTCCACCAAAATAACAATAACAATAACAATAACAATAACAATATAATTTACAGATTAACTATGTATATTATTTCGTTTATATTTATTGTATAAAACTGACGAAGTAATTTATTACTATGTCAATTATTTGATAATATTTACGTTAACATATTGTCGTACCGAATTCGATAGCGTCAGATTAAACATTCTGCGGTTTAGTTGTGCTTAATATATATATATATATATATATATATATATTAATAAAAACAACTACATTTACATTGTATAGGTAGTAGCCAATCAAATAGAATATAAAATTGATACATTGGATTTTAAATCGACATTCAAACCAGAAAATAGTTTGAAAGCATCGACTGGTTTCATTCTCAACGGATATACGAGAACCATTATCCAGAATAAAGAATTCAAATTAGATGCAGGTTTTTCATTGGGTCTTCAAATAGTGGTATTGTAAGGGTTTGGTGTATAATGAAAAATATACTTAATTAAGAGACCATTTTTAAATAATAGAAACAAATCTGAAATGTTACTTTATACTCCATTATTATAATTCAATAATTTATTAATATATTTATAAATAATCAATTATAAATTTGGTATTGTAGTTATAAATAGTTATGTATTGTTATACTATTTATGATTATATACACATATCTCTTTAGTAGACACAAATAATGAAATATACATCCCTATGTTAAATATTAACAGTATAATATTATATAAATTAAAATATATAATAATATTTTCTATATATTGATGAGTCGTGTTTTATTTATCAATTCACAATGGACAATTAAATTATATTTAAATACACATTTTCTATTTATAATTATAAAATATGATGTTGTTATTTATATATATATATATATATATATTCCTTAACCAGGTAAGTAATATACTATAATATCCGGTATATTATATAAATATCCGGCATATATCCTAAAATCAAATATCCTAAATCATATATCTGTTAAAATAATATATATCAGTGAAAATACCTTTTAACAATTTGTCTATAAATTAAATAAAAATTATATCAAATATATTTAGAGTTAATATATTTAATGTATATTAAAATTAGTTTATAGCAATTAACTAGAGATGGTGTTACATTATATATATATTCTCAAAAAAATAAGGAAATGACGATAGATTAAATGATATAATAGCTATTAATAGCTATAATCCTGTATGATATAACCAAATTAATCTTTAATAGATTTTCTAATTGTTTACTTAATTTACTACTAATCGAATACAATTTAAAGTATTTTAATATATATATATATATATATATATATATATATATAAATATGTACTATGTATTTATATTAAAAACTGAGTAACTAACACATACGCACATATATACATATAATGAGCATATATATAAATATAAGTGCATTTCACACACACATATATATATATATATATAGTATAATTCATATATTTAGAAGTTACTAATTATAAAATGAAAAATTGCGGAAGAGTTGTGTTTGATGATATTTTCAAGCTGTATAAACTGCCCTCCATGATGTATTATATTGACAAGTGTGTTGTTTTATATCAGGTTATATACATTCATAATATATTAATATATATGAACTAATTTTTATTTATATAATCGTATACGATATATATATATATATATATATAAACCTAACTACTGTTTATATAAGATATAAATAAATTACATTTATTTATAAAATAGATAATCATAATTTGTAGGATGAGTTCAAAACCGGTCATCTTAAATTCACAATAGAAAGTTTGCCCGCGAACGTATATGGTATTCTATATAATATGATGGATTTTAAAAATGGAGAATTTATAAAGATAAAGTTTGTCCCCCTAATGTTGATATTCTTAATATAAATATATCGAATACATGTAGTTATACTGCGATATTGAAACATATACGTATCTATTAATAGATACGGGCCATACACGGTCGTGAGTTAGAATATCATTAAATATACTATAATATAGTGGGCATGCATTTACTATGTAAATGAATTCATATAAATAAAATAATGATAAGAATTATAGTAGTAAATAAATTAATACATTTAAAAATGAGGTTGTAACACCAATATGGTGAGTAAGGAGTTATATACAATAATCACAACAAAGTTACCTAGATTACCTACCACAATAAAGTACATTCACTATAATATACGTACTTACTAATTATACGTAAATGATAATCGATCAATAATTCGGGTAAGTTAGAGACCATTACAAAATACGAGTAATACGTGTATATGTATATATGCAAATATACCTTATATCTAGCATGCGTATCTATGAGTGTGTATACGTATCGTTAAAGATATTCATTCACATACGTATATGTATACCTTTTATCTATAATATGACATCGTAAAAACACTTATTTCGAATAGTGAAATATATATATATATAATGAATTATCCGGTATTCAGTACATAATATTTATAATTTAATATCCACATATAAATAAAACACGGTATAATATAATCGTTTCACTAATACATTGGTAGTATCGATGAACTCGGAGCTGACGTTACCTTCGGTTCGGTTTCTAATTCCACGTTCAAGGATAACGTGAACGGATACATCTCGTTCGAAAAGGGCACAGAACACATCAAGAAATTGATCCACCTGTACTTATACGATCAGTTCGTCATGGTCTATATCGATAGCAGCGAAGACAGCTTTAAATACGTCACTCCAGGTTTTGTACCTTGGTCCACTTATGATTAGGTCCACCTATTGTTAATATTACGTACACACTGTTAGTTGTATCGATGTATCCCATTACAGAAAGTAATACTATAAAATACGGAAATAGTAGACAATTACATAATTTGTATGGATTAGGTTGGGACTATATACGTCTCAATAATAACTAAGTTGTTCTATATTTTAAACATGTACGTAAATAATTGGGTTATCTTCATAACCTCTAATTTTACATCAATAGTAGTTTAATATAGGGCATATACAAACGTTATCATGGATATATGGAAGAAAAGTATTATTTACGTTAATGAAATTGAATAGCTTTTTTACTAAAAGTTGCAATTATGGATTACATTAAAATAAACAAAATTATTTTATACTAGATATTATTGGAATAATTCTGTAAATTAAATAAAACCAGTTTCTAATTTTACTACATATATTAAAATATTGCTAACATTTTTTATCAATTATATATTAATAAAATATTTTTGATAAATTTGTATATCTAAATTAAAATAAAATCAACATTTAAGCACAAATTAATTTAAAAAATATTATTATTCTAGTTTTATATTTTCATGTCAAATGTTGTTTATATTAAATATTATATATATATTCACATTATTAAACTTTAATTATTTATCAATAGCCCAAAGAGTTTTCAAAATGTCCAACAAAAATGTAACATTAAGTATACTTAAATGTATAATATGTATGAAAATATATATTTCTTATACATATATGTATTACATATTTATATTAAAACATTTACAATTAATATGCATGGTATACATTTTTAAACATATTTTTTAATATCATCCTTACATGAATAATTAATATATAATATATAATATATAATATTTAATATATATATTATATATTCTTTCATTAACTTAACATCGTATACCGGCCACTACGTATCGTGATATTGTGTTGTTTTGAGTTGTAGGGCATACCTATGCCATTGGACAACATAAGATGAATGGTAAATATTATGTACGCAACAATAGCACTTATATCACTCTTGCCTAAATGTAACACGCGTAAGAAATTAACACACACACATATACCATGATAGTGTTGTCGTGTATACACGAATTACGTGGTATATTATAGGATATATATATATATATATATATATATATATATATATATGTATAACGTATATAAGTAGAACTTAAGTGTAATTACTTAAGTTCATAACTTAAGTTGAAATTAAGTTTATTTGTTACCATCGACTTAAGTTGAACTTATAAGTTCATAACTTAAGATGAACTTGCGTTATGTATGTAAGTTGAATGCTGGGATGTTGAACAGTGAGTTGCGCATACGCTTATTCATCGTATCCTACAGTGTATGCATATTTGCAACCGTATATATAACTCAGAAGAAGATGTAGTGAACTACTTGGTAGAAAAAAAAGCAAGGCTTATCTAGTTCTATCCCTGTTAATTATTCGAGAATGGAAAATAATTATACAAATATATATGATAAAAAATAATAGGCAATTTGATAAATTTTTACAAAACTAAAAAAAAAAATAACTAAAAGGATGTAATCTTATTTGATAAAATTATATAAATAAAATAATGAGTTATATGCAACCGCATACGGTTAACATTCATAACTCACCGATGTTACATTTTAAAGGGGAGCTCGAATAATTTATTATTTATTATTTGTTATCAATACATTATATTATAATAGATATATATATATATATCTATTGCTAGTATATCGCTCGCTATCGATATCGATGAAAACATTTCAATGTGGACCTCCTTAACGAATACCTTGGCCATACCCCTTAGCCACACCCCTTAACCACACCCCTTAACCTACACGTTGCAGATAAACTGGGTTACCAGTACGGCATATTCCTGGGCAATAATTACGATAAAATCGTACGCATCAAATTTGACATTAACGTAGAGGAAAAATTCGAGATACAATACGGTTATAACCCCTATAAGGGGGTAACCCATCGATATAAAGAAAGTGGATAAGCAATTGACGCACGCAATGTATGTAAAAGATAGACACGTGAATGACACTTTTATCGATAAATTAACAAAATGGTATCAGTGATTTTGATTGGATATTAGTCATATTATATATGTCAAATATTGAAAAGTAGTCTTTTCGTCGAAATAGATTAAAGTGACTTCTATCTATATCAATGGATTTAAATTATAAATATCAATAAAATCAATAAAATAGTATTATAACTTCAATTTAAATACACAAAATTACGAGGAATGTTGATATTATGTATTTTAAATATATAATTTTATTTTTAGTATCGATAGTATATTAAAATTGGTAGTGATTATCAATATATATATGATAAATACATATTATTATAAATAAAAGTAGTGGGCCAGATAGTGGGTTTCGACTGCAGCGCTCGTAGCGGATAGTGCCATACACTACATTCAATTGCTTATCCACTTTCTTTATATCGATGGGGTAACCACGTTATAGGGGGTAACGTGCGTTCGTGGGTACGAAGTTACGTATCAGACATGTGCCATGTGACATTCTGACGTATTGTACTAGTTCGAGATGTATTTGTGTGTGTGTGTTGAAATTTTTAAAATATGTATTTAGATAACTCATTAATAATAATAATTCTATAATGTGTGATTTTTGAACAATATATATCACAAAGGGAGATACAAATAATGAATAAAGATATTATATACAAGTGCATATAACTCGCAGCATAATAATCACGATGCCAACAATATTGGGCAATAAGACATTTGTTTAAACTTCATTTTTTTTAGAGATAAAAATCAAGAGATTTAATACGTGAAAATTATTAATATGATTATATGATGAATGTATCAATACATTTGTTATATATATATATATATATATTTTATATATTATATTAATTTATATTGTAATTTTCAAAAAATCTCTAAAAATTATAATACCGAATACACACGGAACATTTTGTTGTTACCTATTTAATTTTAATATCTGCTCTTTTACAATAATTTATGACTAGAATTAATAAAACATATATTACAAACATTCAATGATCATTATAATACCATTATATTTAACTAGGTTTAACCTATTCATCCATATATATATATATATATATATATATATATATATATTCATTCAATTCGTAAATCTAAATAATGTATTAATATAAGATATTGTAATGGATTTTAATTAATTACTATACCGACTTAAGAATTAATACAATAATAATATGTGTATATAGTTATATAATATATAAGGGATACTAGTAAATATATATATATATATATATATATATATGTATGTATGTGTAAATAATGATAATAACCGATACTCGATACTACCCCTCGCAGTTCTAGATGATACCATAACCTTCCACGGATGTAGAGCTAACAAACCCCCTATATCGAACAATGGATTGAATGATATAAACAGTCAAGTATTAGTGATAACTAGGTCAGGTTTTAGCGATCAGACCTACTGTACTGCCGTACCCATTAAGTTCCAAGGAAATGAGTATTCTTTAAAAGTACCTATAAAGTTAGTATACTATTACTACTACTACTACTACTACTACTACTACTACTACTACTACTACTACTACTACTAATACTACTACTACTACTACTACTACTACTACTACTACTACTACTACTACTACTACTACTACTACTACTACTACTACTACTACTACTACTACTACTACTACTACTACTACTACTACTACTACTACTACTACTACTACTACTACTACTACTACTACTACTACTACTACTACTACTACTACTACTACTACTACTACTACTACTACTACTACTACTACTACTACTACTACTACTACTACTACTACTACTACTACTACTACTACTACTACTACTACTACTACTACTACTACTACTACTACTACTACTACTACTACTACTACTACTACTACTACTACTACTACTACTACTACTACTACTACTACTACTACTACTACTACTACTACTACTACTACTACTACTACTACTACTACTACTACTACTACTACTACTACTACTACTACTACTACTACTACTACTACTACTACTACTACTACTACTACTACTACTACTACTACTACTACTACTACTACTACTACTACTACTACTACTACTACTACTACTACTACTACTACTACTACTACTACTACTACTACTACTACTACTACTACTACTACTACTACTACTACTACTACTACTACTACTACTACTACTACTACTACTACTACTACTACTACTACTACTACTACTACTACTACTACTACTACTAAACAGCACTAACACACATACTTGACAAAATACGACTCTTCCCTACTCAACATCCCTCAATCATAGTTCTTCTCGACTTATCTGCTGCTTTCGACACAATTGATCATACTATACTGTTACATCGCCTCGAAAGCATTGGACTAAGTGGAGTAGTCATTGTCTGGTTCACCTCTTACCCCAGTGACCGAACATACTCAATATACATAGAAAAACATAAAACCAAACCCCGCACACTATCACATGGAGTTCCACAAGGATCCGTCCTAGGCCCCATCCTCTTTAATATATACATATCTCCCCTATTGGATATATTTGATAACTACCCTGATATTCACTTCCACACCTATGCTGACGACCTACAAATTTACTGCAACTTACCAAACCCATCAACAAACATAGCTACACTAAACAACTGTCTAGAAGATATTCGACGCTGGCTCTCAACCAACTCACTATCACTAAACACCCACAAAACACAATCAATACTAATCAATACCACAAAAACCATACCAATCGTCCCACTCATTCAGATAAACAACCACGACATAAAATACTCCCCCTGCGTAAAAAATCTCGGAATCACAATTGACCAAATATTGAATTTCACCCAATATACAATTGATTTATCCAAATCTATTAACCGAACACTACACACAATCAGACTAATAAGACCATCTATAACCACAGAACTATCAAAATTACTAGCAACATCCCTCATACTTCCACGACTTGACTACTGTAACTCTATACTTCATAGACTCCCCAAAAACTCACTAATACCACTCAACCGATTACTGAATTCCACTGCACGAACTGTCTACAGAATCCCCAAATACTCCAGGACTCACATAACTCCATACCTAAAATCTCTTCACTGGCTTCCCATCACACAACGTATCCAATACAAAACCTTACTTATATCCCACCAAGTCATTCATCACAATCACCCCGACTACCTAACTGACATACTAATAGAAAATAACACATCTAGAATACAACGTAAAATCAATAAATACAAATTACTTATACATAATCCAAAACACATATCACGCAAACAAGAAACAGCATTCTCAATATCTGCCCCAAAATTATGGAATAACCTCCCTTACAATATAAGAGAAATCACCTCAACCCCACTCTTTAAACGTAAATTAAAAACACACCTGTTCGAAATTGCATATAAATAACCCACGAAAACACGGCCGAAAACTCACACGATGTTGATGGCAGTGTATAAACCATTAGGTTACAAGGTTACAAGGTTACTACTACTACTACTACTACTACTACTACTACTACTACTACTACTACTACTACTACTACTACTACTACTACTACTACTACTACTACTACTACTACTACTACTACTACTACTACTACTACTACTACTACTACTACTACTACTACTACTACTACTACTACTACTACTACTACTACTACTACTACAACTACTACTACTACTACTACTACTACTACTACTACTACTACTACTACTACATATACTATAACATATACTATACATAATTAATGCAAGTTTATTTACTTAATCCACCCTAATAAACAGAAATTACTACAAGTTAACTCTTAAACTTGAAATGGTTTACGACATCTATAATGAATTCAAAGATATAGGCATCATGTACAATATAATCGAGGAGAACGTACAATACGAATATATAATGATAAGGTTGTAATAGGTAGTATAGGTTATAATAGGATAATATAATTAATTAATTAATAATATAATATTGTTATTTAATTAAAAAATAAATCAATACAGGGTCATGAGGGGGTTTTTAGTTGATATAAATTGGAACTCACTGTACTAGACAGTACTCCGTGAATATTGAATCTTAGTATTTGAGAATAATGTTGTATTAAAAATATATTAACATAATCTAATAAATAGCTATCTTGGATTTTTATATTATGATAATAAAATTATATATTATGAGTTCTAATACTACTGGTAAAATTGGTGAAATATGGTATGTATGGGTAAATTAGTTTTGGTTGATAGTTTCGAATGTGTTAATACTTGTCGGCATATACATACTCACACATAATTAAATTTGAATTAAATTAACTAATTCGCATATTTATTATAATGATATATGATAATATGTAATAAACTCATAATTTTAATTAATTATATATTATATGCAACATTTCACCATTATTTCTAGGCTATTTATTACAATAATACAGCAGAAAATCAGTACTTTTTACCTAATCCATAATACTATTCAAAATATTTAATTTGTATTAACTTTCTTAACATAATTGGTAATATTAACATTATACACATTTCGTAAATGTAACATATTTTCATATACCGTTATATATTATATTAAATTGTCGTCGGCCAAAACACCCACATCGACAAAAATCGCCTTATGTCCCCTATACCTGTAAAGATATATTTATCATATAATGAGATATAATATCATTATTATTGATTTCAAAATCTTTTCGTCCTATGTTAGTGTAAGTTATAGTATATAGTATCATATATAGGGTCAGTATATTATTTAATATTTAATTTATTTTTATTTATATATATATTAAATTAAAATAAATTAAATTAAATTAAAAATGTATTTCAACATAATATATATATATATATATATTATTGTACCCAGATATTCCCAAAATAAATACTGTTTCCATTTTGGTCACGTAAGTAAGCACCCGGAAGTAAAAAGTATTGAGATATGTAATCGTAAGCGAATATTCTCTATTTTAGACAAGAACAATTATGGTAAAGTAGAAATTATTACTATAAAGGTAAGCATATTTCCATCTCTACATATATATTGATAACTGATATAGAGTAAGTTATATATATATATATATATATATATATATATGTATATAAAAATATACATGATATATTTACTACTATAAGAGTGGGGTGGTATTACTAATATAGTATATAGTATACTGTATATGTATATAATATAAGATAAATTACGTAAAATCACATGTAGAACATGGCTATTTACAACTACACTTTATGAAATATATTTATAAACACATACGTTATCATATGGATAATAAGCATACGCATGTACAATACTATACTGTATGATTATATATAACTCTAAGAATTAGTAATTTTCTTCATTTATCTAATTTGATTCACCCTATCCATATGAAATATTACCAATGGTCTGGTTATAAGTACTTGGGTCAAAGTTATACATTCAAAAGGGCTCGATTTATAAAATATTATATATTTAAAACATACTTATCATATCATTTAAATATGTTAATCCTTAATTTGACTTTAGTATCTAGTTATCCTTTGTATCTATTGAAAATTAAAATGTATTGAAAATTGTCCATTATTTAAACTCTACATTATCTGCTAAAATCATTATAAAAATAATAAAAACATATAATATAAGTTATTATTTGTATATTTCATGTGTATTACTCTAACTTTACACGTACAAATAGGTTACATATTTTAGTTTACCATGTATATATATATTAAATAAAACACTACTTAACATTATAACTCACATACGAATAAGCACACACACACACATACCCACACTCGCACTCAGTTGAACATATACGCTAAAGACATTTTCGTGTACGTGTTCGATGATCTCATAGCTAGCAACTTTATCCGAGCTACCAGTGCCGCTGATACTATACCATTCGGGGCAGGTGTTCTCGTCCCCTCGTCGAACATGACAATCATCCAGGTAGACATCATAGATAATAAATTGTTCGATATTGAAGGTTATTTTTGTTAACGATATATATATATATATTCTAAACGTGTATATTTTTTTAAAAAATTTCAAAATATGTTATCGTAGATGTAAAAGACTTTTCGTATTTGTTTTGTAAACAAATCTGGATAATGGATAGACCTGATGTTATGTATATCAAATCTCAAGAATTTAATAAAGATAATCCCCTCTGTATGGTTTATATATAATATAGATTAATCGTTGTCAATATTATATGTTATATAATCAGTATTATAAATATATAAATATAAGATGTGTTTATTATAATTGTTATTGTTATTTTTGTGTGAGACAACAACTAATATGTTAGTGAAATATATATATATATATATATATATATATATATATATATATATATATATATATATATATATATTTAATATATTTAAATATATCTATTATATAATATTATAATTTTAAATTTAATAATTTCTTCCAATTTATTTAGATAAAACCTAAATCACCAGCAAAGAGTTGGACATATTATGATTTGAGCATAACAGTAAAATCAATACCGGTTAATAAGTTAATTGAGATAATATTGTAATAAAATAAATTTTATAAATAATATAATTTTAAATACAAATTATATATTTTTTTAAATAAATAATTTTAAGATACTTATGGCATCCGATTCGAATATGTATTACGGAGATATTGGTGTTATATTTAATATCGAAGCTATTACTGGCGATAAGATAACTGGAGATGTATTCTTATTAAAGTTAGTGGAAATACATATTACTTGTAAGACTGATTAGGGTTACGGGTGATTTGTAATTAAAAGATAATTAATAATAACTATTGATAAAATAACTTTATACTTATAATATAAAATGTATCCAAGTAGAAATATATATTTTATTTGAAAGTATTACGAATATAATTTTAATATATTATTGATTATAATAAATAATTATTAATTAATCATTACTAAAAGTTAAGAAACTAATTATTATATAATTTAATCTTTATATCATAACATACTTTACACATATTTGATAATATACGTTATAAATGTTCTCAATTATAGAGATAATCCATTATCAATGATAGATAATTATATATTCTGATATTTGACTTAAAATCTTTATCACATAGGTACCTAGATAGTAATGAACAATTTAAATAAATCATATTTAACTTTATAATCAACAGAATTATTGACGAATAAATAAGGAATTTTTATTAAAATATGTTTTATTGTTTTTAATTTGTACTGTTATATTATATGTATTCATATATATATATATATATATATATATATATATATATATATATATATATATATATATATATATATATATATATATATATATATATATATATCTATTTAAATAATAAAAGTATATTTGTTACTTATCTGAGTATATATATAATATATTATCAAACTTTATAATACTAATTATATATATATATATATTCATGTGTATATAATCGCAATACCAAACGATAGGTTCAATAATACATTTGATTGTATCGAATATGGCGATATAATTGAAAGCAAAACCTATAGAATAGAAGGAACTGTTAACTGTCAGCATACAATAAATGGATATTCATGGTACAATGTCAAGGTATTATCAATATTATAATACTAACTTAACCTGTACATAACTGTAATTATTTAGTATTATTTAGGTAGTTATTATCTTGCGAATGTATATATATATATATATACATATAAACTGCCTTTGTGGCTTAGTTAGCTAAGGCGTCAGACACACAAGCAGTTAGACACGAGTTCGATCCTCGTTCGGACTATTAATTAATCTTATAAAATTGGTCTCAAAATATTATTTAGAAATGATCTTATATAATTGTGTATAAATAAATGACCGCTCGTTAAAACCATTGATGCCTTAACATGAGAGCCACTTCGAAGGGACATTAGTGTCATATATTGTTATTGTTATTTTTATTTTTATTTGGTGGAGTCCTTTCATCCCATCCAGGAACTTAGATGAAGTTTTAACTTATAACCATATATGGCTCTAATGTCCCTTCGAAGCCGTTCTCGTGTTAAGGCATCCATGGTGTTAACGAGAGCCGATCATTTATTTGTACACAATTATATAAGATCATTTCTAAATAATATTTTGAGACCAATTTTATAAGATTAATTAATAGTCCGAACGAGGATCGAACTCGTGTCTAACTGCTTGTGTGTCTGACGCCTTAGCTACTGATCCACACAGGCAGTTATATGCTTATAAGAGAAAACTTCATCTAAGTTCCTGGATTCACCAAATAAAATATCTATAAAAATAATAAATATATATATATATTAACAATGATTACGAATAAGTAAATTTGTATATATTCTATTAGGAGTTTAGGTAATTTTTTATTTACATATATATATATTTGACATCATAATCAAAAAAGGTTAGCGGGGTGGATTTTATTAGGACATTTATTATTTAACATCTATCTTATGATAACATCGTTACTTATTACCACAGTAATATACATATTTACTGTTATGTAATAATTACATTGTAATTAATGAAAACATATATGTATCATACAGGTAGAGGTGCGGCTGTTTTATGCTCAAGTTTACGTAAACGACTTAAAGATGGCGACACTGACGACAAAACACGACGCCATTGATCACGTGGCGTTGTTTACTCACAACCTAGCCAACGTGTTCATGTTCAAAGACTATGCAAAACAAGAAGTATTCACTGAGAAACGTTAGTCAAATTCTGATTATAGTGGAGACCTGTCGGAATTCATGCCATCGTTATAATATAAATAGGATATACAAAGCTTATCTTTTATTTCGAAAATAGGGTATTTTAATTAACATATTATATAATAAGTTCTTCGGACCCAGTTTTCAATTACTTAAATTATTAATATACGTTATTATAGGAACTCATGATATAATTATATATGAAAATCCAAAAAATTATCATAATTATATATATTATTATTTAAATATATATAAAAATATTATAATATATATATATATATATATATATATATATATATATATATATTGAATTTCAACTAATAATCAAACATTAATTTAAAATATATATAATATAATGATTAAAAATCACATATACTAAACAAAAATGTATTAATTTAATCAAAATTAATAATATGTTTTATTAGTATAATTTGTAGTATTATTAAGACCATTAATTAATTTTATAAAATGTGTCTTAACATATTATTTAGAAGTGATCTTATATAATTGCGTATAAATAAATGATCGGCTCTCGTTAAACCATGAATGCCTTAACACGAGAGCGGCTTCTAAGGGACATTAGAGCCATACATGGTTCGAAGTGAAAACTTCATCTACGTTCCTGGATGGGATGAAAGAACTCCACCAAATAACAATAACAATAACAATAACAATAACTTACTACCGCGAAAACTCTTAGTGTTGGACTACATGCCGAAGCATTGCGAACAGACAGAAGCCATTATGACCGATGGCTGGATATTGTTAAGCTCGGTGGTGGGTGCTGATCATTGCCGAACTGTTATGACATTCCAGGATAAAGAAATATTGTCTAACTCGCTTACCGACGGAGTGGGCGTATTCGACACGTTAGATAAGTGTATACATGTATACATGTATAACATATTATATATTTATAACACAATTATATATATATATATAAATTAAATTTGTATTATATATTACTATTTATTTTTATTTAAATATATATCTAACCGTTTAATTAACTAGCTTATATATTTCATTTTTATTCAAGAATCGTCCTCTATATACGTATGTAAAGGTACCAAATGGACATAAGCATTAACGCTTTGGGGAGATCTCAGTCCAAACAAAATACAAACAGGCCTTCCATTGTGTTCAATGCTGTCGATATCGATAACTACGATTTCATCGAATTCATGTTTATATAAATATAAATATATATATATATATATATATATTTATATATATTCATATATATATTTACATTAATTCATATATGTATATATATATATATATATATATATATATATATATATATATATATATACTAAATAGTATTCTATATTGTTACAATTATTGTAATTGTTATTTTGGTGGAGTAATTACACTTAATCATGTAACTTAGCTGAAGTTTTCACTTACAACTTTATGAATCTCTTTTCCTTATAACCTCTAATCTACTCTCTTGTTAAAGATTACATGGTTTTAATGATAACCTATTATTTATATATATATATATATATATATATATACATATTTAAATAATATTAAATATATATATATACGTATTAATAATATACTGCAATAATTAATATAATCAATCGAACATGCGCAGACTAGGTGAACAGGACTGTTACATAATAGGTCACATGGTTAACGGAAAGATCACACGTGATGAGGTGTTTCAGAGTTGCCCGGATAATACAACATTAATAGGCAGACAGGTTCAACTAATAAACTAAAATAATATTAGTTTCACAGGTAGATACATATGCGGTATATCATCTATTATTGTGTATATATATGTTCAATAAATATAAACCTATGAATAGTTTTAAGTAGAATGAATAAATTATAAATTTCTATATTACAATATGACATGTCATCTCTTATTTCATATTTAATTCATTGCAAATATATTATATTCGTAGCGATTTAAACACCTTATATAATTTATGTTTAACCAATTTTAACTTAGAATAATGTTCTAAATCTAGATTACTCGATATAAATCTATATCTAACTATTTAAAAACTTTAAACCACTTTTTGAACCAAATATCACGTATTAACTAATATAAATGTTTTTTAAATGCTTTAATCATAACTAACTTCTCTAAACCTGAATTAATATAATTATATACTTTTAACTTAGATATAATTTTATTAATCTATACAAATAGTGTTAACCTATCTACAACTATATACTATATACTATATATTTAAATCGATTTATTTATCTCTATAATCACATATTTAATTAATATATTTAAGTTTATTAAAATACTCTATAGAATATATACATATAATTTAATTTTAT
>OZ025240.1:9246626-9254126 GCA_964019155.1 Osedax fenrisi
TTAATTTTTACTTCAAAATAGTATCATATTCCAATCAATAATACCCCATAAAATATTATATTATACATATTGATTCTTATAGATACAATATTTATAACATTCTACTTAATAATTAACTGAAAAAATATTATATATTACTTAATTATTATATTTATTTACATATATGTAATTTAAATATATGTATTTTCATTATAAATGTTATAAAATGTTGTTTTTTTTTCATAATATTCAAAATGTAAGATATTCTATAGACGTTATAAAGACATATTTACAAATAATACGTACCTAAAGAAACTACGTAACAATTACGATTACAATTATAATATAAATTACATAAGTATATAAAGAAACTAAGTATATATATATATAACTATTATATAACGTAACACCCTACGTAATATACGGTTATTTATATATAGGTCATATATTGATAAACATTATTATTTCAAAAATAGATAATTTTTAACTTTTTATTTCAAATAAATAATGTATTATTATTGTAGATATATATATATATATATATATATATATATATATATATTAAGTTTATTGTAATGAAACAAGCCAAAATAACATGACATATTAAATAACAATAAAAAGTATATATTACATTATAATTTTAAATAAATAATTGATTTAAATACAAAGTAATTTTATTATAATCAGTATTTACAATGTAAACATATTATATTTAATTTTAACTATTCTATTAACTGTTCTATTATCCAATTAGGTTTCTATATTCAGTCTATTAGAACAATCTTCAAATAATGTCGGTTATCCTGGTGTTATTTTTAATAATCAAGATCAATTCAATTTTGATTTCATATATTTTGGGTTATTAAATTATCTAAGTAAATACGATTTTTAATAGCTTAAATATATATTTATATGAAAAAACAATAAATTATCAATAAATTATCAATATATATATATATATATATATATATATTATGATGATGATAATGAATTATGGTTTATTAGGCACCGTTAAAAAGTGATGACACTCCTCGTAAGTGCACGTAAATATATATGTATAGCAAATATTATTATTAAAATTTATGAAATGATATTCAATTGTATTCTTCGTTAAATATTAGTTAATATTGTGATTATTGAACTTTTATTTCATCGATTGAATCGCCACAATCAGATTGGATGACAATTCGCCTTGCTTTACTTTGGGACATGTAGCTAAGAATATACTTTACGAACATTATACGCGTAGTTGTTCACAGGGTAAACTATCCAGTAGATATTGGTTCAAAATTAAAATAAAGGTTAGCCTTAACATAATGTAATTAAATAGCCATTAATCAATACGATGAAATAAATATATATACTTTAAATATACACTCACGCATAGAGTAGATATGCTGTACTAGAAATGTTATATTACTAGTGATATCTTACCTATATTTATGATTTTACTATTATTACATTGTTATTTCAACATATTACTATTACATCACAAGACTATTATATAACATCACTATTCTGTATACGCACTATTATCAGGTGCGAGGCTTTCTTAATTACGTGGAGGTAGACGGTGATGAAATAGTGGTGGGAAGACCTAACTTCTACCCACCGACGATGAAAGGGGGTGTGATGATCATGAATGGATTAGGTACCAACCTCTACTTCCGTAATCTCACCTTGACCTCTATTACTGACGCGAATATAGGTTAATTTACAATAACGATTGAAGTATAAATATTTAAGATATTGGAATAAATATATTGATTAGATAGTAAAAATAGTATTAATAGTTATACTAATTGTAACTCATTTCTATTATTTGAATCAGAATTAAATTATTCAGCTAATCTATTTACTATTATTTCAATTAGACCCAAAAGTTACTGACGCTCAAAGTATTTAAATATTCTAATAATATAACTATTATTTAGGATAATTTGTTACTATATTTATTACTTTTTATAAGTTAATTTTTTAATAATATTTAATATTTAATATTTAATATTTTTAACTTTAAAATACGTTATAATAAGGAATAACAACTTAAGTGAATCACAATATACTTAAACTATAGTATGTACTATTTAATGTGTATATAGTATTATAGGATTAATTTATAATATAAGTAAATCATTCTATAGTCAAGAATTATATATTTATTTCATTCTATTATAATTTTCAATCGACCCAGTGATTAAAAAATAAAATAATTAACACTTATTATCTGAATAGTATGATGTTGTACAAATAGGTATATATGTATATACTGAAATCAGAACTAGAAAGAGTGAATAAGTTCTTAAAGATAGGTATATCACATTCTGATTAGACAACCATGACTAATAATGACTAAACATATTTCAAATTATTATTATTTTGTAAGAGCCTTATTTATACACATGATATTAAAATAATTTTGTTAAACAAATATAGATGACAACATAATTTCTTATATCATGGAAAACATAGATAGTCTTCTATTTTATACTTTTATTAATTAGTATATTGTTAATATGTTAATAGAAATATATAGATTTTTAATGTTTTATTAAATTTATTTTTATTATTATTTTAAATAGTCGCCTATATTAATTATTCATATGAGGTTTTTAATTGAGTTACACATTACTCCTTATAGTATTACCATATATATATGGTGGTTATTAACCACTGGTTATACCCTTCGTGTTAAGATAATATACTCATTTATAATTGGTAATTACAATGTTTAATAATTCAATTTTTAATATCTAAGTTAAATATATAGGGAAAGTAACCTAATACGGATACTTTAACAATAAATGGTCTTAACTTTGTATGACTCATTATTTGTATTCAAAAATTACAATATATTAATATTATATGATTATAGATATTATTGTAATTTTAAAATTTTTTTAATCTTTTAATTCCATAGATAACGTGGGTGTCCGTATTTGGTACCCATTCGACACCCTGTGTTATAATACGGATACCCTTTAGACCACTAGATAAACTATATATTATTGATGAATCAATCATACAAATTACAATTACGTTATTTATAATTAATTTTATGAAAAATATATTGTAATTTAATTAGTTAATATTTTATTTATATTTATTATTTTTTAATTAATAATACAATGTAAGTGTCTAAATAATAATTTTGAAATATAATACAAATATTGGTAATATTAATATTATAATGCACGCGATTTGTATGAAAATCAGAATAGTTCAATACGCCGTGAGTTGATTAGTTATAGTGTATCCTTATAAAGACATCTAGAGTGTCCGTATTAGCAACTTATATGACATCTAGATATATGCTTATAACTTAATAAATATTTGATAAAAAATATAGAAATTAAAAATGCAATTTTTAGAATGCTTTATTTTTTAATAATATAGTATTATATTTTATATCGATACATTTGTATATTCATGAGGTTTTAGGTTGACATTTGTTTTCATAAATTTAAAAAACGTAATACAAAAATCAGTTTATTGGATATATTAGCAATATTTTGAATAATTAAAAAATAAAAAATACTTTTTTAGACTATTTTTATAATTATGAATATTTTATTAATTAATATTTTTTTGTAGGATTTATGGTTTCTGGGATACCGAGAGTGTCCGTATTCGGGCACTGTCTGTTTCCCCTATATATTATAAATTTTATATTATTTTAAATGTTTAATCGTAAAGTTACTATAGTAGCTAAAGCTATAGTGGCTTACAATTTACAATATTTATACTCTATATATAAGTTATAATTTTAATTAAATATATTATCTTCTCCATTTTAATTATTATTATATTTATATTACCTGTGTTGATAATTATTATTGATATTGATTGTGGATGCATGATCAATATAATTTATATACACTTTTTTTGTATTTTCGCTTTCTGAAAGTAATGCTAAAATAGAACTTACGTAACTCCTATATTATTAAATTCATGATTATGCTTCATGACTTTTACAACTATTTATATTTAGGACGTTTTTATTTATTAGTTTAAATAACTCATGATCATATATATATTGTAATTAACAGATGATTAACATGTCTACATAGTGTATTCCTTTATCAATATTTGTAGTTGTTATTATATTATCACACATATTATTTAACATGTTATTATTATTGTTATTTGGTTGAGTCATTTCATCCTATCCAGGAACTTAGATGAAGTTTTCACTTATAATCATATATGGCTCTAATGACCCTTCGAAGCCGCTCTCATATTAAGGCATCCATGGTTTTAACGAGAGCCGATCATTTATTTATACACAATTATATAAGATCACTTCTAAATAATATTTTAAGATCCATTTCATAAAATTATTAATGGTCCGGACGAGGCTCGAACCCGTGTCCTACTGCTTGTGTGTCTGACGCCTTAGCCACTGAGTCAAACAGGCAGTTTTACCATATATATATATATATATAAGTTATATATATATTATATGTTATAATGAAGATATTATAATTATACATAAGTAACCTATCAGCAACATATGATACAACATATAAGAATAATATGAGAGTATAATGAGAAAATGAAATTATGTGAAACTGTGCTAACTTTTAAGAAATACCGTGATACATTTATATCAACGAAGAAGAAATAATCCTAATGATTTTATATTAAATATACATAATATTAGAAAATTATATGTTTATTCATTAATATATTAATATAATTTATTAAATAAATATATCAATATTCTTATCATATTGTTTAATATAATTTATTATATACATAAATGTTAAAATGAAATCCAATATAACAACAAAACATATTTTAGAATTAAGCTATAGGAAAATAAACTATAGTTTAGCATATATGCATGTAAATATAGTCTTATAAATACATTAATGTTATAATATCTATTTTTTTAGAATCAACAGAATTCCACGTTCAAGGTTGTACTACCACATTCGTACAGAAAGCAAAAGACTATTACGTTTTGGATTCGAATAATTTAAATATATCGTTGCCATTTTGTCAAGCCATCTACATCAATACTATAGGTTAAATAAACACTTCCACATGTATGCAATAATACACCAATATCATATACGCATATATGTATATTTCACTAATTATATAATTATTTATATAAGTATATTAGTTATCCTATATCATAATTTATGATTATCGTAATTTACTAAATAATTACCATTCTTGAGAAAAACTATGTATGTTAAAATAGTCATTTGGTAAGATTTTCAACAAGGAAAAACTATTATTTTAATTAAAATATTGATATTATTCAATATTATAATAATGTATATATAATTTATAATAAATAGTATATTATAGTTTTCCATACATACATTTACTTGTACTAGTAGTTTAACCACTCGTGGTTGACAAAAAACACATACCACTTGTGGTTGAACCACTATATTGATTGAACCACTAGTGGTTGACCAAACACACTTGAAATTTGTTTCTTCTAACTTTGTACTACCAGTGGTTGACCAAAAACATACCCTTAGACTACCTATAATACCTATAGGTATTTTATAACATATCTATAGAGAATATTCAACACTAATATAAATCAACATTAATATAATATTATAATTATACATTAAATAACCTATAGAATTCAAGAAACAGTTTGATATCAGCGTGATGTTGTACAATATCATGGGTATAACGGGTAATGAACAATTCGGTAATATTGGTCTAGCGTTCAATGTACATGATGACTTCAACTACCAATACGTCTTATTCAGGTTATCACATCCAAAATATGCCGTACATATACCTATGCTGATATTGTTGCCTATATATATAAATAAATATATATATATATATATATATATAGATAGATAGATAAATGATTTATTTATACACAAATATAACTAATATAGTTCTCATTTGTGTTATAGCAAAATAATAATACATAAATAAATAAACGATCAAATAATATATAAGTAAAATAAAATAGGATTGTTATATTAATAAACGTGACAAAAATAAAATAATATAAAATAAAAATAACGAATTTAAAAAATGACCAATAATCTTTGACTTTATTTTTGAAACGTCTATGGATATCAAATGTATTAAATCTCGAGGTAGACAATTCCATAGTGCAGCTGCTATATTTTTTGACATATATAGCCAGCCTGAACTTATGGTAACGAAGTATTTTTCTGTTAGACGATATAGAAGTTCTCGACCAGGTACGTCAGAAAATCCTTTAAATATGTAGGTGATTTAAGGTATATGCATTTATAAACCATAATCATAATTTGATATATTGATCGCTGTTTAGCAGATAACTATTTTATGCCATATGGTTTTTCGGAAGTACAAGAGTGATCAAATAATTGTATACATAATAGTAATCGTACTGAAGAACGTATAATACTATTTATGCAATTTATAGAATATATAGGAAATCAGTGGTATACATAATTACAGTACTCATTACGAGATAGGACTGAGATTCAATAAGGATCTTACAAATGTTATCAGGTAAAACATTTCTAATAGTTTTTATTTTGTATAAATTAAAACAAGAAGAGCGACATACACTTGAGATTTAATCGATAAAACGTAGCTTACTATCAACAATAAAACCAAGAATTTTAACAGAATTTATTGGCGAAATTATTTCTCCATCAACAATTACTGGAGGAAAAATGGAATTACCAATTAATAAGATTATGCTTTTTTATTAGTGGTATAACTACTGCATGCCTTAAAATATCAGGAATTTACCCTGTTCTAAGAGAACTGTTAACAATCGTGGATATAAAAGATGTTAGAAAATAAGCTATATTATAAAATAAGGAAATATGAAGAGAATCAAGAGGATATGAAGATTTTAAAGTAATGATTACATTATATATGTTAACATTTAAAACTGAACAAAAAGAATGAAAATAGTTATCGTAAGAATAATCCTCAGAAGTTAGCTCATATGATGTATCTAATACTAATAACTTATAGGAAATGGTGGAGCAGATATCGGATAACTATTGATATAAAAATCATAAAAAATAGCAGGTATCCTTATCATAATGTATTGATAAAGATTTAGGAGAACCATTATTATTTAGAAAATTAACAAATGAATATGTTGTTTAATAATAAAGGGTAATTAATAATTAATAATTATATATATATATATATATATATGTATATATATATATATATATATATATATATATATCACCATCACCATCACCATCGTTTTGTTAAACTATAAAGGGTTCTATATGAATCAGTCTAATATAAATATATATCTAATAGTTTACACGATAAGAATAATTGTTTCGAGATTGGTATAGTAATCAATAGAAAACGAAACATCACAAAATCAGGGACTTGTTCTAATGGTCCACCCGGTGGGAGACTGTGGTTTAATGTTGTCGCCAAAATCAAAAATATGCATATAGAGGTTTTATAAAAGTTAAATATATAAACTTTATCTTATAGTTTAAAACTATATATATATATATATATATTATAATATTTGTAAATATATCGACTATGTAATTA
>OZ025240.1:9256626-9581626 GCA_964019155.1 Osedax fenrisi
TATTGTGATAATATAGTATTACAATTTAAAGCATATTAAATTGAATTATTAAATATTTCAGATCCATTTGAAAGTTACTCCGATGTCTGCCGAAATTTTGTTCAATTATAAACTTATGGCTAGTTTAGATTTGGAACTAAAAATGAACGCTAAAGTAGGAATAGTGGCGTTGAACATATTTCAGAATATTATTCATTTCGTTCCACCAATTATCACCCACATCGATATAGAATCAGGTATAATAGCATAGTCATTCTTTTATAAAGATATATATATATATGTATATATCATTTTTTGTTGTTAATACAATGGTCATTATAATCAATACATTAGGTATAATAGCATAGTCATTCTTTTATAAAGATATATATATATATATATATATATATATATATATATATATGTATATATCATTTTTTTGTTGTTAATACAATGGTCATTATAATCAATACATTTTATTATAATGCTTAATAATACATCATATAATTTATAGAAAGAAGATATGATTAATCGATAAAGTAGTTTATATGACCAGCTAACAATAACTGCATATTTAATTACTTATTAAAGAAGTTTGTAAAAAAATTCTAATCAGAATTAAATCAGGCTTTAATATTTAATTATTAAAGCAGTAGAAATTTTAAAATATTTAAAAAACTTTAAATTAGTTGTATTATAGCTGATTTAAATCAGAATGTTCGATTATTTGATTAAAGCTTTATAAACTGATTTATTAAGTATTTAAATATGATGTTATTGTTTGCTGGGTGTATTAAATTAGTAGTAATATATGTATTATAATATATTTTATATTGATAAGTAACGCTTTTAGTAGTAATATTATTTGTTAGTTACATACAGTATATCCTTTCTAAAAAGATATTCGTAAATATTAATAATATATATATTTTACTGATTTAATATGATATTTCATATCATATTAAATCAGGTGCACTTTTAATGAAGTTTAATGAACTCAAGTGTTCATTACATTTATTTATACCAACCAAATCATCTACTTCTCATGTTCAATAATGTATAGATTCGGATTCGGTTGAAACCATGCGTATCGCTTTAGCTATCACTCGTTATCCGTCACTCCCAGCGCATAAGTACAAGACGCGACTATGCATGACGGATTTCGTCTACCAAACTGGTAGAGATCTGGTGATAAACGCTAACCACGGAACTGCCGCCGCCGAAGACAGCTTCTGCATAGCCACTATTGCCAATATTCTGAACACCACCGTCTACCACTTCTCGGTTGTTACGTGTTCATTTGTTGTTTATTAATTTTATGTTTGTGTAGTATTTCTATAATATACAATCAGTTTCTAATTTCGTATTTTTTTTATATATCTCGTTTTATATTTTATTTTATTAAAAATAAAATATAAGATAATTATATGTTTAATAAATAAAAAGTATGGTATACCATATTATTAATGATAATGATAATAATGGTAATAATGATAATAATAATTGTTATAATAATTGTAATTGTAATAATGATAATAATAATAATTGTAATTATTCCAGGCAAATATTTATCTTCATGTCGGATATAAAAGAACTAAGGGGGGAGCTGGGCTGATTTTTAATCTGATGAACACATATAATTATGACTTTGTAATAATGAGGTTTAATATTCACAATAACAATATAAGTATTTTAAAATACTACTATTTATATTATAATTATGTTAATATTTTGTAATATATTACTATGATTATTTATAGAAATAATAATAAAATACGCCTTATGAATAATATTACAATTTCAAACAATAAATTTAAAATATATTATATATATTTATCATAATGAAATATATTATACTGTATTAAGTGATCACGTAATATTACATTATCTAGATTAAATATCATCGGTGATAATTGCTATACTTACGGGAGGGTAAGAAATGATAAGATTCAGATGAAATTCACTAGGAGTGGACCATGCTTTTCTGCTCTACAGGCAAATACCTGGCATAGAATGTCTATTATGGTATGTTTTATTAAAATGCATGATATACTTTAAGATAAAGATTTTTTTTAATTAATATATTTATATATAAACTTATAGCTCTACAGAATGCAAATATGTTAATAGCTAGTAAAACTCGAAAGATTATTACATTTCAAAACTCTAATAACAATGATATATAAATAGTTATTCATTCCTAACATTAATTATGTTAATATTCTATTGGGAAATACATATATATATTTTATTTATTTATTTAATTTGAATCAGACATGCATAACAGAGGTCCATAGAATATACAATAATTAAAACTAACAACAATTAAACGAAAACGAAATCTAAAATATTATCTAAATACAGATTTATACCATAAGGTAAATAGTTGCGAAGGGCACAAGATATTATAATAATAAAGTTGAATAATTAACGAATTACGAGAATTTCGTATACGTTGATAAAGTGAATTATATGATTTACGTAGTTTAATTGTTAAATTATTAACATTATCATATAAAAACATCAATGACGCGCTATTTTGACGCTTATATTTCATCACTATACGATATGCGTTATTATATGCTACCTTAATTTTTTGCATGTTGGCCCTATTCGGTAACCATATACTACTAAGGTAGATATTTGAAACAAACGATTTAAATAGAATAATCTTAGTAGCTTTAGAGCAATGGCTAAAATTATTCGCTATCATATAGCTTTGTTTATATAGCTGTTTGATATTATTATATATATCAATATCATCAGACAAGTCTTCTGATATCCAATGTCCAAGATATTTATACGCTTTAACAACATTCAAAAGTGTATTACCTATGTATAACTTTACTGGATTATGTATAGATGAACCATAATAGATAGGCAAAATGACAGATTTATCTATATTATATGTTATGAAGTTATGGCCAGCGAACTCTTCACAACAATTTATCAATAATTGCAGACCCTTCAGTGATGGTGAGAATAGAGCTGTATCGTCAGCATAGCATAAATTATTAATTATCTTCCCATTTAAACAATATCCTGATTTTATTTGATTTAATTTCACAATCATAGGATTGGTATAAATATTGAATAGTAAAGGTGAAAGAATTCCTCCTTGACGGACACCATTCGAAACTGGGAAGCTATTTGATGTATTATCACCCCACTTAATATAGATTCTCTGATTTCTGTACCAATAATTTAAAAAATTTATTATATAAGATGGAACATTATTATCTTTTAATCTATGAAATAAAATATTGTGATTAATTTTGTCAAAAGCTTTAGATGCATCTAGAAAAGCTACAAATATATTGGTATTGTTATTATAGTAATCTTTTAAGTATTGCTTAAGTGCAAAAACACACATTTCGGTTCCAAGGTTTTTTTTAAATCCAAATTGATTATCAAGAGTAACCAATAAAGAAGATATTCTATTATATATCACCTTTTCAATTAGCTTACAAATAATATTGGATATACATATAGGACGATAGTTAGAAGAGTCATTCGATCTTTTATTTTTGTTTTTAATTATTGGTAGAATATAGGATAATATTAACTTTTTTGGAAAATAGGAGTGATGTAACATGTTATTAATGAGTAATACTATGACTTGGATAATAAGACTATTTGAATTAGAAATATGTTCTATGGAAATTCCATCAGGACCTACAGATTTACCACCTTTAATGGAATCTATAATAGATGAAATCTCAACCGTATTTGTATAAACAATTTCATTAACATTAATTTTATTATATGGGTACGGAATAGAATTAGTACTGTTAAAAATATCATTAAAATTATCAAACCAGAATTTAGTAACATCATCTATACCATGTGCATTCTCAATGTTATTAGGAATAGAAGATTTTTTTTTCAAATTATTTGAAATTAATTTCCAAAAATTATTTCGATCACTGATTATATTTAAGGCAATATTATCAGCTTCTATTTGTTTACATAACAATTTACTATGGCGTAATTCATATTTAAAATGTTTTCTTGCATTAACCATATTGTCATAACATATTCCAGCTAGAGGTTTTTTATTTTGTATCCAAGTTAAATAATATGATCGGGCAATACAATGTTTTTCCTTAACAATACTATTCCATTCCGAACGAGCGTATTTACTATTATTAGATTCAAAACATATATCTTTAGAACATTTTAATAGTATATTTATTAACGAATTATATAAATATTCAGAGTAATTATGATTAATATCAAAGGAGTATATATGATTTATTAATATACATAATTCTACTTTAGTGTCAATATTGTATTTTAAAATTTGATTCCTATTCAGTCTATTCCATTTAATTATTTTATGAGTTACACATTTGTTAAATAATGATCTAGGGACATTATTCTGTCTAATCACAATAACTAGAGGATGATGATCAGAAATTATAAAATCGTAATCAATTTTAATATCAATTATAGATGTATGCATATTATGCGTAGATAAAATATGGTCTAACCAAGAACAAGATTTCCACGCGGAACTAACGCACGTATAGCTATCAGAGTTTAGAATAATTTTATCAGACATGACAATATTTGTATCTGTGCAATATTTAAGTAAAATATTACTAAATTTTGAATTATGGTTAGAGATATTAGAGTTAAAATCTCCAATTATACAAAAATTTGATGTATTTAATAATTCACAATATAAAAATAGTTTAACAAGACGATCTTCAAATAAATCAATATTATTTGGACTCTCATAAGGTAAATATATATTAATAATATAGAAATCAAATAGTCTAATACATATAAGCCAATCATAAGTAGAGTTCACTATTGTAACATGTTTATCTAGGACTTTCTTCCACATAAAACCAACACCACCAAAGGGTCTGCCAATTCTCAACTTAGTATTATCAAAAGAAGCATTGCCATAACCACAATATTGTGGATTGTTAGTATTAAATATAGAACATTCCTCAGAGGGAAGCCAATGTTCCTGAAAACAAAATAAATCAATAGTAGGATAACTATTTAAAATAAAATTAACCTTGTTTTTAAAACCATTACAGTTTAAGGAAACTAAGTTTAATTTGTCACTACTATTCATTATCAATTAGTTGGATTAACATTAACATTAATATTATTGTCAATATTCGTTTTATTTATTTTATTATAAAATCGTTTTATCAATATACCACTAGGCCACCTATTACAGTTGTACATATCTTGAACATTATCAATCATCAGACTTACCTTAAATGAAGATACAAAGTGACGCGAAGTAATTATTTTCTCGACCGAGCATTCATCTGAAGTAATCTCAAATTCTTTGCATATATATGATTTAATTGACTCTATAGTCACATCAATATTTATACGAGATAAGAATAAGTGATATCGTCTAGCTGGTGGTTTCCCGAATGCTTCAGAAGAACCTTTTCCAATTGTAATTACATTGCGGCGCGTGGTCTTGACTTTATTGACGTTCTTGACGTTCTTTACGTTCTTGTTGACTAGTGTGAAGTTGTCATCGGCTGTCGGTTTTCGTACTTTTGAAGCGTACGTTTCATGATTATTCACAATAGCGTCAGGTAGCGAGTGATCTATAGAAATATCAGCAGATGTATGTTCGCATATATTTGGTATATCATTATCTTTATTAATATTGACTTCATTAGCACTAATTAATAAAGGAGTAATTGCTTCATTAATTAAATTGACATTATTTCGCAGCAATATTATAGCAGAATGAATAGAAGCCATATTTGTATTTTGATCTCCAAGTGGAGGTATTCTACGAATATTAGAAGCAACATATAATGGCATTGATTCTGAATTTAATTCGTCTATTAGGTCAAAAATACCAATTATATCTTTTGATATTTTGTTAGCTAAATTTGGAGCTTTACGCTTCACAATAAATCTACATTCCGATTTATCTAATATATTTTTAATATATATGTCACTAGTGAGTATCTCTTTAGCAAGAGTTAATTCATTTATTTCAAAATAGCCTGAAATAACCATTTCAATTGAATCACGATTCATAGTTTCTCTAGCATTCACACAGTAGCAAAGCAATTCATTCACAATAATTTTCCTTTCATTCATAATGCTAAAAAAAAAACTATAGGAATAAAAAAACCTATACAATTTAAAATTGCGTGCGTACAATCACTGATTAGATTCGAACATATCTAAATTTAAATCAGTGATTTTGCCAGTAATTTGATTGGTTCAAGAATTAGGTCATGACAGATTGATTCCAAGGAATTTAATAATATTTATGTAATAAATATCAATTAAATATGATTTATAAATAAGTTTAACTAAACTTATAAGCAGGGTGAGTAGTCAGCCGACTACTCTATCAAATATCTTCAAAGGGAGATCCTCTGAAGTCGATTAGTCGGCCAATAATCGAATATGAATTACAAATTATAAACACGTCTACTTTTAGTTGTTGACAGTTGACATCATATATATATATATATATATATATATAATATATATAGTACAACTTGTTCATAGTACAACAACACACATTTAATGATCAAACATTTACATATATAAATAGGATTGGATGAAACATAAAAAAATAACTATTTTTAACTATTAGATCTTTATATATAAATAACTTTAAACAAATTAATTATTTTATTCTTCTTGACTTTTATGATACAATATGTTATTTTTAAGCATTTTAGATTATTATATAAAAATGAAATTTTATTTATATTTTTGTTAAACTTAGTTTTTCTGTTATGTATAGTTTCCTTATTTATTTATTTATTAAGTTCGTATTATAAATTTGTATCGTAATTTAAATTATTTTAACAAATATTTTGTATTTATAACATTTTATTTATTTTTATTATCTATATAATAATTTTTTAAATTATTAAATGATGATTTAATCAATAACTAGTTGACATATATCATTATGTTATCATATTATATGTATCTTAGTGTAAACATTAAGTCAATATTATCATTATATATATTTTATATTCTTTTTTATTTTATATTCTTTAATATTATGGAAACATATGTTTCAATTACCCAGTTACTTATATATAAATCTAATAATAATACTAATAATATATATATATATATATCATTGTTTAGATTCATATTTTATAATATAATACTATAATAATTCATATAAATACTAATTAAATAAGTATAATGCATAATATTATAATTTAAAATAATCAATCCATAATATATAATATGTACATTTTACATTTATAGTGTATATAATTATTTTAAATTCGTAATTATAAGATAATATCAATATATATATATATATATATATATATATATATATGTATATCTATCCAGTATTACATTACCACTGTTCTAAATTAGGTACAAGGAAACGGTCCCGCGATATTCAAAATGGACGATCGATACATATGTGACGTATACACGAAATCTTACCCCACCGGAAGTATAGGAGTTCTAGTTTTCAACGGCTACAATAGCACTCTGAGGTTCCACGATCTAAAGATATCGTACGGTTCA
Organism: Osedax fenrisi; assembly: GCA_964019155.1. Lineage (NCBI taxonomy): Eukaryota > Metazoa > Annelida > Polychaeta > Sabellida > Siboglinidae > Osedax > Osedax fenrisi. The sequence goes on from OZ025240.1 coordinate 9,264,118, forward strand.
ATGTATAAGGGTAAGTCATCGGTGTGACTCATCACACGTATATTAGGAAGTAAGTAAGGCATTTAATCAATAAATAATTACGTAATTAACAAATAGTCATTAGTGAATTCAATAACTAATTTATCGGAATTTATATGTATTTATAAGAAATTTCTATAACATAGTCGAAGAACTAATTCTTCAAATATATAAGTATATATATATATAGTATTAAAACTAAAAAATATTAAAATATATTAAAATGATTTTATATAATAGTGATACATTTATAATTTATAATTTGTGATTAAGTATAATAAAATTGAATAAATATATAATACTGTTATATACATAAGATATATCTTTATACTACATTATATAATTTATGTAAGACTATTTCTTCGTAATTCTACTTTTATATAACTTTATAAACATAGCTATAATGATTATATATATATATATATATATATATATATATATATGTAACATCAATAGATTCTACGTATAAAGCAGACAATTGTGGAGGAATAGAAGTGGTGAATATTAAACAACCGGATACGTATATTCTTCATGCTAATGGAATACGCACATTCAGGTTTCATACCATTTATCATAATATGATAAAACACAAATATATATCCCAGTAAACAGACTAATCGATAGTCAAGCGTTTAACTCTTACCAATTGATTCCATATTGAATAAAAGTACAATACATTGATGTAATGTGATACAAAATATATTATAAATTAATACAAATAATGATAAATATCATTATGAATTAAAATATGTATTATATTACATAGGAATGTTTATACCTATACATATTATAGATAATGAAAATATTGTTTATTGCCACTTAAATCCTATTTTCATCATCTATAAAATGTATACGTATACAAATTCCTATGTAATATAATAAATATTTTAATTCATGATGATATTTATCATTATATGTATTAATTTCTAATATAAGTATGGTATACTTTGCATCACTTTACATCAATTTGTTATACTTTTATGATATATGATGTTAAATTGGCGTCATTTATAACATTGTGATTCAATATGGAATCAAGTAGTAAGTGTTATAGTCGAATATATACAATTGAAATATTTCCTAACGATAACATACATTATTGTAATAGATAAAGAATAATATAAAATTAAAAAATAATAATGTAAACAGTTTTACAGTTAGAGTAACAATAAACGATAAATAATCAAAAATAGTATAATACTAAATTTAACAGTTTGTATATGTTTTAAGAGATATAATAATAATATATATTTCTATATGATCACCTTTTATATTAATAAAATATATATATATTATATTAAAATAAGAGTAATTTAAAAGTATGAATTTTTTAGACGTGAATAATAATGAAAGAAATATTTTCATTTAGAAATAGTACATCTATGCATATGTGTGTCTTCTAAATATACAGATAATTTGTATAATTAGTTCCGGATTTTTTAATAGATAATATTCATCAAATTAAAATACTGAGAAAAAGCTGTTAAAGTTTAGTAAAATATTTTGAATATAATATAATGAAAATATATTTTTAATAGTAGGTATTTTAATACATCGTTGAACTTATTAATATAGGAAATGTATATCACATTTTACATGAAATAATACAATAATATATAAATTATTTTAGATAAAAAAAATAATATTTTTTTATAAATGAAAATTATATAATCTGAAAATTCATATTGTAAATGTTACTTTTTTTAATTTTTAATTTGTGGAACTATCTCTCTCTTGAAATATAATGATTACAATTTTGTTCTCAATTTGTTATTAATAATCTACTTTTATATTTGTATTAGAAGTTAATTTTAGCTTTACGAAATAATTATATACTTTCTACTTTAATTTCAATATATTCTTCAGGTGGAACTGTTATTTTAAAGTATATATATATATATATATATATATATATATATATATATATATATTATCAGATTTATTTTTAACAAATGGGTCATCATAGAAGTAGAGCTTTATATATTAGTTACAATGTAATAATATGTCGAGAAAGTACAGTTATGAATACAATTATAATTCTCCAAAAAAAAGCATCAATTTATAATATATCTCATTTGACAATTTCCTGTTTACACTAAATCTAATTAGGTTAACTATTTAATAATTATTCTTTTAAAGGACTTGTAAAAATAATTAATATTCATCATGTAACATACAAATATAAATTTTTTCAATAAAGATTAAACAAACTAAAACTATGACATAAACAAAAATCAGACATGAAAGATTAAGAATATTAAATAAATTATTAATTAATGAAAATAATAATATAATGTTAGCTAATATTTTAAATAAATAAAATATATATACATATCTTTACATATATACAAAATCTATTAATATATGTTGTATATAATTAGCATGATACATATTTAACTATCAGTTGTAAATATAACATATTATATTTATTTAATATGACATTTTTTATAGTCAGTTATTAAATAAAATGAAGTATATTTACATGTATGAATAGGAAATAATAATATAATGTAAAAATGTAAGTACAATTAAAATTAATAAAAAATATTAAAAATTAAAAACGATAAACTAAAATAAATTTAGATATAGATAACTAATATAACATAATTATTAATAATCAAATGGTTACAATGTAATTACAAATAGTATAGAATATTACGTTAATAGATACTAATGATCTTTTATCAGTAGTGAGTTCATACCATAGTATCTTTTATATATATATAATATTTAAACATATAATAAATGCTTAATTACGCTACAGTATATGCATGGTTATGAAGAAATTAAATGTACTGGACTCTAAGAGCTACGACGTTCAATATCAGACTAGGCAGATCAGCAAGAAGAGTAACCGTGACCCCCGAGTTGGGGTTATAGGTGTTGCGTTCAATGTCATCGATATCCTCAACTTCGACTTCGTGATGATCTCTACCAGGTGATTACCACGTTATATTAATCTAAATAATAATAGTATACTATTATTATTACATATATATATATATATATATATATATATAAATACTAATAATAATTGATTACGATTAAACAGGATTTATTAAATACATTTATTATAACTTATGTGTTAAATCATCAACATCATACATATTAAGTTCAATATACCTAAATGATTATATTAGATTTGATTCGAGGTTGCAAGATTATTAAGAAGATATTTATATTACTTTAGAAGAAAACATTATATAAATATCATTGTAAATTAACAGACATTTTTTTTAAATTCTAATAAATATTATTATCATTATTATACTCAGTATGATATCAATAATTTTTTATTAATTCTAGATGTAATATTCAAAATACATATGTATCGATTATATATTCGCATAAGGGATAAAGTGTGTATACACTATAGTGTAATATATGTAAAATATATGTAATATACTATATATAGTATAATATATGTTATATACAAAATAATAACAAGTTGTTGTCCGCTATGAAAAAGATACACCCACCTCAATAACCCCATTAACAGGACATATCTTTATTAATAAATAATAGTTGCTGCTCATCACCCAAATCCACAATTATATTATATAGTGTAATTAACATATCGACAATCTGTCAAATATAACAAATAATAAAATAAAATAATATATATACAAAAATCCGTAGACAAATAATTTGTAATGTACTGCTTTATACAATAGGTGTATTTAAAATGTATTTAAATTATTGGTTAACTATATTTAATTATAAATTTAAGATAACATAAAATTATATTTGATTATAATTATATACATACAAAATCTGGAAAAAACAATAATTGGTGACTTTACTATAGTAATTGTTGACTTTACTATAGGTATAAGTATAAAAATAAGTGTAAATGCGTAATAAAAGCTGCCAATAATTCATTTTTTATTTATTTGTATCTAGCTAAAAAGTTATCGCATAATATATTTTAATTAAAATATCATAAATATTGTTTTTCATTTTTTTGAGCCAATTGAAATATATAATGGTATATATCAGATATTTTTGGATATAAATTTAAAACAAATTCTTTAAATTATTTAAATTTCCTAAAATTTCTATTAATAATATTCGGGATACACAATAATAGTATGTAAATAATAATAATTATTTGATTTACATATTTTATAAATTATTAACTTTATTATAAATACAAATTATTTCAATTTACTCATATTTGTAAATATGAAAATTATTGTAAAAATTATTATTAACTAAATAAAAATAACAAGTGTAATAATAATTAATAATGTAATGTAGTATTTATAGTATCATCATAGTATTTTACATCATACATATAATATAGCGATTAACTTAATTTATATATATTTTACACACACACATTTAGAAGATATTATGATATTATTAATTTCCTAAAACTCCCGTTTCAACTAATCTATGTAAGCGATATTAGGATAATAGAGCTATCTTACTATCAATAGAATACATCATTCGAAGAAGCGATCGGCATCAGATACTCTATATACCGGATGTTTTGAAACCGGATCTCTGATTGAAGGGAGACAAGGAAATATAGTTATCGGAGGTTGTAATCATCTTCCCAATGAAGACTGGAATAATATTACTCTTAAGGTATACTTCATACAATTCAATAATTAATGATTTGTTTTCATTGACATTATATTTTATCCTTCAAAATATATATATATATATATATATATATATATGTGTATATATATAATTAATATATATAAATATATATATAATTATATAGTATATATATCACAATTAGGATAACTATAATATATAATAAGACTCTATTACGATCCTTTGATTCTTATAGGTCAGAGCAAACAAAGATGCCACACTACTACTTAATGGTGTTATATTGGCTAACAACATAACCTATGGGGTCAGGAGGTTATCCAGGGTCGCTATAATAGCTTATAACAATATGAACAATGTTATTCTGTTTAAACCCGCTCTAATCACTAAGAGTGTTTCAGGTATTTTAAATTAACTCAATAATAACTTACTATATATATATAATATTTATAGAATATACTTTTTAGTATTAGGCATATATATATTATTGATATTATATTATATTTTTTTCATTTGAGATAGAATATAGGAATAATAGAATATATATATATAAATAACCTATTTATATTTATAATATGTATTCCATTATTACAAATATGTTAAAATAATAATAGTTTACCTAATATAATAATATCTATTAAAATAAATTAATAATTAATTATACATGTTTCATAAACTATATTAATTATATATGTATATTAAAATGTCCTGTATATAATTTTAAAATCAATACAATATATAGACATTATTATATTTATTTCAATTTAAGGAAAATTATAAAATATTTATTTCACACATAATATGATACACACTGTGTTTGTATGGTAAATAGAATACATAATCCTAATAAATAATAACATTAGTATAATAATAGGTATAGATAATATCATATAGCATGTAAGCATCGCTATATAACATGTATAAACACATACAGATGATTGCTGGAGTAGCCCTTGTCAAAATAATGGAACCTGCATATATTTGGAATATACATTCGTCTGCCAATGTGTTCCAGGTAATAGATACATTTATCTCATATATATTGCGTATTTATAAAATAATAGGTATTCTGAAGTAATTGTTCATGTGGGACTTTCATAACCACTCTATTAAGTTCAAATTTAGACTCAAAAATAATATTTATTTAATTAATGTTTATATAATCAACTATTTTAACCCGATATTTTAACCTGATTGTTAGATTTTTGTTTTTCTCCAGTTAATATATATATATATATTAATTTTAATTATACCCGACCTAACGGTATTCGATTTTAATATTTATAATTTGTATATCTGTAATTTATACTTTAAGACACTTGATTGAACATACATACAAACATATAAGATTGTATCTAGTTTTTATTGACATTTAATTTATTGTATTAACTTAAGTTTTCTTATAATCTAAATCCTACGTAGGATCAGGTACCTGATATAAATCAAATGAAATATAATGGCTGGTGTTCTATTATCATAAAACCTGATATAAATCAATAATAATTATCATCATTTATTTAAAAAAAACGTTAACTTTTGTTTTCCATTATTACCATGGTATATCATATTTACACAAATAAAATAATTATTTGGTTCATTCATAATATGTATAGGTATAGGTATACAGTCACTAATGCCATGGTCATAATACCCTGCCACCCCAACCCCCCACCCTCCGTGTAGGTTACGGTTTAGATTTATGTGAACAGATGGTGAACGAGTGTCAGTCTCGTAATCCGTTCTGTCACAATGGTGGCACGTGCCTCACTGTCGCTAACGGTAAAGCCGCCTGCCAATGTAAACGTAAATACGTAGGAAAACTCTGTGAATTTATTATTAATTCGTGTACTAGGTTAGCTAAATATCTCTGATAACTAAATATCTTAATTAATTATATATAAAGTATATATATATATATTTAAATATTACAAAATTAATTTATATTATTAATTGCATTAGTAATACAATAAATATACATTATATATATATATATATATATATATATATATATATACTTATATTTATATATAATTAATTAAGATATTTAGTTATATATATATATATATATATATATATATTTTTTTTTTTTTTTTATTTTTTTTTTATTTGGTGGAGTCCTTTCATCCCATCCAGGAACTTAGATGAAGTTTTCACTTATAACCATATATGGCTCTAATGTCCCTTCGAAGCCGCTCTCATGTTAAGGCATCAATGGTTTTAACGAGAGCCGATCATTTATTTATACACAATTATATAAGATCACTTCTAAATAATATTTTAAGACCCATTTTATAAAATTAATTAATGGTCCGGACGAGGGTCGAACCCGTGTCCTACTGCTCGTGTGTCTGACGCCTTAACCACTGAGCCACACAGGCAGTTAAAATATATATATATATTATAATGAAATAATTTATGATATCATATTAAACTCAGCCTACCTCTTGTAACCTAATTAATCTAACCTAATATTAACCTCCACGTATAATAACCAAATCTCCACTTAATCTATCATATTAAATCGGTAGAACTACATAATCTAGAAAGTATGTTTTAATGAATCCATCTTATATATACCTTATAGCCTATAAGTTATGGGTGACATGTGTTAAACTATGTCCATTGCAAGAATAAGTTACAATTTATAACACGTGTTCTATCACTCGATCCTGGTGCCGATTAATTTAGTGCATTACTTTAATACATTCTTCAAAGTTGAGGCCGTCTTTAGAATAATTGCTCGTAAATAGTTGCGCGTATTAGCGAATATTAAGAAATATATAATAAATGATATAATATCTGTTAAAATAATTGATCTATGTAAATAGTTATTATTATTTACAAATAGTGAGGAATATTCTTAAATATGTGAAAATATTTTCAAATTTTCCTAAAATGTTGGATTCCCTTGCACATCTGTTATCTAATAACTTATTAAATATCCACGGATACATTAGTAACTCGAAGTATAATAGACTACTAGTTATAGTAGCCTAACACGAATGTAAGTTAACCCTTTCATATTGTAGATAAAACAAATTAGATTATTGCGATTATTCGTAAATGATGAAATATTTGCAAGGTAGGCTTCGCCTTAAATATAATCCTTAGCCATTTCGTTAACCTTACTCTAACCTCATCCACACTTTTAATTTCGTGATATCTCACCCCATTCAGTAACCCGTGCCTTAACAACGGAACTTGTACCCCGAGCGCCAACCTATACCACTGCGAGTGTGTAACTGGCTTCATAGGACACAGTTGCTCTATGAACATTAACGAATGCCATTCTCAGCCTTGCCTACACGATGCTACATGTGTTGACGCGGTTAATAAGTACCACTGTATATGTTCACAGCAATACACAGGGGGTACATGCGCCGATAGACGGGTTAGATCATTTGTTATAATAGTAACATATGTACATAATAATTTATAGATTTTAATTATAAATATATGTAATATTATATGAAAATTGTATATTATTAAATATTATAATATTTGTCTATATGTATATATATATATATATATATATATATATATATATTATTTATATTATTTATATATATATATATATATATATATATATATATATATATACAATATACTTTAACTTTAATTTTTAATCCTGTGACGTATGCATCATAGGGGAATCATCTCGCTTTCAACAATAACACATCTTCTCCAGCAGTATCTATCATTTACCTTCTTCAACAATCCATCTATCGTATTATCATTCTACTTTATAATATCGGTTATCCAGTATTTCTTTGGTATTCTTTATCCTTTATACTTTCGACTTAACCATGCATACCTATTTTACTTAAATATTATATTGGCATACATGTCAGTTTTCTTCTTTTGATAATAACTAGAAATGGTTCATATTTACCTACTAATTTTATTATGGTTTACTAGATATATGTATTTGTTTTCCTCTAACGGTAGTTTATTTCTAGATTTCTTCTATGGGCTTTATTTTTAATATTAATATATTTTTTTCTTATTTAACATTTGCGTAAAAGTTTCGCACCCATTAAGTAATATGTAAAGAACTAGGGATCTGAAGAGAGTGAATTTAAACTTGAATCTTACATTTTGACTATTCAATATGAAATTCAGTCTTTCATTTCAGAAGTATCAGTTTTAAATCTAATTCGTAACCTAATGCTAAGGTCGCTCCTATATATTTAAAGGTTTTTACATCTAGTATCAAATCCTTAAAAATGTTGCATTATTATAATTATTTTTTAAATTTACCATCGTTTTGCTCTTTTCTTGGCTTATATGAGCTTTTGAAGAATTTTATTTAGCGGTTTAATATTTCTTGTAGTTTAGAATTAATTCCTGCTATTAAGTCGATATCGTTAGAAAATCTAAGATTAGTAATATTTCTGCCGCCAACCGAGATCGTAGAATTAGGTTATTGTTTAATTTTATAATTTTATAAAATTATACAATATTCAATCCATGTCTTCATGATTGCGTTTTTGGCATCCGGTATGTTATTTGTGTCTAAGATTATCATCGTTGTTCTCCTTGTTGACTTTGTCAGTATTTGTAATGTTTAGAAAATTTGTTGTTAGTTTTCCTTTTGAATTGTCTAAATGTATACTAGTACATTGAGATTTTATAAATTTTGTTGGCGTTCTTCATTAATTTACGGATTGTGATATTTATCTCTTTATGCTTTTCTTTCAATTCATGATTTTATTTCGTTACTTCTTTTAGTTTGTGTACATCGTCAAATAGTTCCAGACTATCGTGGGTAATCCATGGTTGTTTCTTTTTCATATATTTTCCGCTTACTTTGTCAGCTGTTAGTAGGATGACTTTTTCAAACATTTGTTTTCAAACAGTTTCAGTAATATCATTTTCATTTATTTTCACTCGTGAAAGCTCATGACCACGTTTTACTTTATAATCAATTTATGAGGTTCCGATTTCCAGTTTATCTAGATTAAATATGATTCTGTTTGTAACTGTACTTTTCCATATACAGAATTACAATTTGAGATCGCATATTACTAATTCGTTGAAATGGTTACTGCTAATATCAGCTCCATGATATGTTCTTATACTTGTAGTAATTATACTTAGTTCACTCAGGAGTCAGTATGTAATCAATTTGATTATTTGTTGTTCCATTCGAAGTGTGGAATGTGGTTCTTTAAAATTCTTATGGTGTATTCATGAGAACAAATTTATTTTTCTCAGCAAACTCCAATAATCTTTCACCTCGATAGCTTGTTGAACTATTGCCAACGCGACCAATAGAGTTAGGCTATCGATATTTCCTTCTTTTGCATTCAAATCACCAATAATTACTAAACATAATCCTATTTATGTGCGTTTGATATAGTTTATTCTATGAGTTCGTAGAATCCTTCAAATTCTTCATCATAATATTCTGAAATCGGTACATATACCTGTATTAGGGTTAAGTTATTGGTTTAGCTGCTATTTGAACGGAAATAATTCTGCTGGAAATCATATTATAGTCAATTATGGAATTAATTAATTAAATTAATTAAAATCCTATTCCATGTCGTATCAGTTTTTCATGTCAACTATACAAGTGTATGTCTATTATCTGATGTTTCTTCACTAATTCCTATCCATATTATCATCACACATGTAGAGGTCAAGTTATCTAGATAGTTACTATAATTTTCCTCATCTGCTTAGTGTTCTTATATTTCATGTTCCTATTATTATTATACTTTATGCTAGTTTTATTTAATTTTATGGTTTTATTTATTATATCTTCAATTATATCGATCTTCCATCTTAGGATATCCGATCCGGTATTTATTTATAAGGAGCATAGCTGATCAGGTATGTTATATGTATTGTTGTTGTTCATTATGATTCTTTCTGTAGGCAGATAAACCAAGTTGTGCTTGTCTCCTCTCCTGACCCCCTCTTTCATGTTTAGTCAATTAGTTGAAATGGTTTACCAGGCTGTGGTGACTGGATACAAAGCAAGAGAGTCTGCTCGAGTGGAGTAGTATGAAAAATATGACCACTTAAAATTCAACTAGTATCTTATACCCAAAAATGCAGTTTAATAACTATAAATACTCTAATTAAATATATTCCATATTAATATTTATATTTCATTTGTATTTTTAAAATTTGCAATATTGAAAGTTTCTCATACCTTCAATAACACTAAAGAAATACTGAATACTGAAACAAACACCGATAGTAAAGCATTTTCTGATACAATCATCTATACATGTAGGCGTGTATGAATAAACCTTGCGCTCACGGGGGATTATGTATTCAAGGACCGATAAAGTATCGCTGCCAATGCGTGAAGCCCTATTATGGTAACATGTGCGAGAAGGATAGACTGTACTGCGACAGCAACACCACTTGTGGTCAACACGGACATTGTACCCAGCGACCAGTCATCTTGTACGGGTTAGTTAAACTAGTTCAGGTGTTTTCATATATAATACTATTAATGAGTCTATTAATGAGTTATTATAATATAATTTATATATATATATATATATATATATATATATTATATAATACATTTTCATATCTAAAGATAATGACATTTTATAACAATATAGTAAAATAATATTAATACTATAATTATGATTTAAATGTCTATATTTATATATTTATATTCTATATTTCTACACTATAGTAAAATAATGCTAATTAAAGGACACTCACATTTTCAAAATAATTCACGTAAAATGTAATATTGATAAATGAATAAAGGTAATATATTGTCTACATGAAACAATGTAGTGAAAGTGATTTAGTTGTATACATTTGATATATCATATTATTATATGTTATCATATAATTTTATTTTCTAAAAATACATTATTACAAAAATGTAATAACACATTATATTACTTTAATAAATAATAAAATATAAATTAAAATATAAATAGATTTAAAATAAAGAACAAATATATATCTTAATAGTTATTTTTAAATGTAATTTTTTTTATATTTTATTTATTTAACGACTTTAATTCGTAAATCGGTTTAGGGCATTTGATTCAGGCAAATAGAGAATATAAGTAGGTTGTACGCCGTACAATGTACAATGTACAATGTACGGCACCAAATAAACATAAATAATACCGCCCATACTTAAAGATTATTATTCTTAATATATATAAATATCTAATTAAATTGACACTATTTATATAGTAAAAGTTTAATATGTATATATATATATATATATATATATATATATATAGGTCAAGTGAGATGCTTCCTTGCGTGTGTAGTATGGGCTTCATGGGTAGGTATTGTCAACTTAAGAAACAGGAAATAAGACTAGCGTGTTCTACTGTGAACTGCGGTAATGGAATTTGTGTTAACGATGTTCGTATTTATCTATTATATTCAATAGATTAACAATAATGATTATCATGTATGTATATATATATATGTATATATAATAATAATAACATCAGAGTTGGCATAAAGATATATATAGAATATATTCCATATATATAGCATATATCAAGAATATGTATATATATATATTTATATATTTATATATACATGTTTATATATATATATATATATGAATATATATGTATATGAAATATATACTTTATCTTAATGATAGCACGTACCGCAATAATAATATTAATCTTACCAGCTGGTCGATATCTAAGTCGAATTTGCTCATCATTTATTGATATATTTCTTCTAATCATCCTTTTATCAATCAAATTGGTCAGTTCTTCCAATTCACATTCAGTATAATTTATAATTGTATCGTCTTAGCATGGCGTTCATTTAAGCGTCGACCATATTTGTGTCCATAATAATGTCAACATTACTGACTAACTTATTTTTGCTTCTCCAGAAATGTACTACGAAAAGTATTCTTTGTTCACGAATTGAACGTGTGATTCTTGGAATATTATTATAAATATCTTCGGTTATCATATACTCTCTCCAAGACACGTTAAGGGATGCTCGTAGCATTCACATGTATGCACCATAGTAATTATTCTCGCCATAGTTATTAGTTGTTTTAATGTCCAGGTAATTGCTATATAAATGCATATATAAAACTGACTCTACTCTTGCATTAGCATATTACTATAGTAGGACATTTATTTTCAAGTTTTTTTGAGAGTCTAGATTTTCATATATGAGATTAATGTGGAAAAAGATTTTCCAATTATGATGTTTATATCGTGTTTTGTAGATGCAATATAATTGCCAAGTTAATTAAAATATGTAACTGTCTTGGTCCTTTACCGTTCTGGCTTCTCGTTTTATATATTATAGTATGATTATGATTGAATGACATTTACGCGGTTTTGTAGATATTAATGGTGAGCCCAAGTTCTTTAGCGGATTTTTTGATTCTATGCAATAGAAAATTTGCTTGTTAATATTTTATTGAGTTTTAAGATTTAGAAGTGAGGCATTTAAACTTGACAGTACATGGAATGTATGCTAAATTGGATACTTGTAAATCGTATCAATTCTTATTATTAACTTATTTATAGTAAAAGAAAGAAAAACTAATATATCTTAGGTGCTTTTGTTCAAATAAGTGAGTAACACAAGTTATCAAGAATAGTAATACGTTTATTTTATTGCGAATAATATTGTATAGATAGTAAGATATATATAGTATGAAGTAATGAGTTAAAAAGAAAGAGTTACATATTCAGATCTATATACTGTCGAGTTTGTAAACTCGACAATATAGATGTTATTTATAGAAAATTCTAGTTATACAAATATATGTGTGAGTTTAATATATAGTGAAAGGATCATATGAATTAGGACTATGTTATTGTTATTTAATAAGAAAAGGTGAATAAGTGAAAATAATTTAGATTATTACTTAGTTCATGATAGAGATGAATATTCCGAATGGTAATAATATTTTTCAAAATAACAGGATGAGTATGTGAGTTGCAATTAAGGGTACCCTTAACTGTAAAATTAAAATATAAACATATAATGATTTATTAGTATAGTTTTAACTTCTATTAAATACAAATTAATATTAGTTATAAAATTAATTATTATTAATATTATAAATCGTATACTGTAAAAATTCTTTAATTATATTTTACTATTAGATTTAATAAGTTTAAATAAATATGTATATATATATTCAACAATATAATTATAGGTGAGTCGTAAATCCCAATACCGCTGCCAATGTTACAATGAGTATGTCGGGGAGCATTGTGCATTTAATAAAGATGTGTACAATCAAGTTTGCCTGAAGGATGTTTGTAAAAATGACGGCTATTGCGAACCTGTTCTTATCAATAAAAGTTTGTCTCTTTAATGCGAATTTAGTTATATTAATATTAGAATATATATATATATATATATATATATATATATATATATACGATAACTGCCTGTGTGTTCAGTGGTTAAGGTGTTGGACACACAAGCAGTAGGACACGTGTTCGACCCTCATCCGGACCATTAATTAATTTTATAAAATGGGTCTTAAAATAATATTTAGAAGTGATCTTATATAATTGTGTATAAATAAATGATCGGCTCTCGTTAAAACCATTGATGCCTTAACATGAGAGCGGCTTCGAAGGGACATTAGAGCCATATATGGTTATAAGTGAAAACGTCATCTAAGTACCTGGATGGGGTGAAAGGACTCCACCGAATAAAAAAAAAAAAAAAAAAAATAACATATATATATATATATATATTAATATTTGTAAATGTAGTGAAAAGTATAAAAACATCCGCATCAATAGATTCGCATTACGTGTCGCACATATGCAGATGTAGACCAGGGTTCAGTGGATCAACTTGCGATGTCACGATTAAGACAGCGTGTCACTCCGATCCATGTCATAACAATGGCGAATGTTTCCCTACTGGTTTTGATAATACAGGTATTGTTTACATGAATCTCAGATATATATATATATATAGTATATTACGTAAACCAAAAAGAAACTACTTTTTATAGTAAGTACATTTACTAAAACATAATATATAAATAGACATTTTAAAATTAATCGCCAATATATGTAATTTGATTGAATTCCTGTACTTTAGGCTTTAGGTGTAACTGTTATAAAGATTACGTGGGAACTTTCTGCAGTTTTTATTTGAATACTTGTTCTAGTTCGCCTTGTATTAGAAGTTCCACTTGCCTCAATAAAGTTATTTAACCACTCATTCACTCATACACTTACATGACCATACATTATATATATTTACAATTGATACTTATTTTTATAATACAAATTATTATTTATTAAATATATTAATATATTAATAATATAATAAACTATACTATATAAATTAGTATTATAAGTGATCATTATTTACTCCATTTATCGATAATTTATCTATATCATAAAAAAATATAAATAAAACGAAACAAGATTTAGCAATATATTTATATTCGATTAACCAAATCTAAACATGATATAACAATTTAATATTTACTAATATATAATTTTTAATATTGTAATTTTAGATTGGATATTACTATTGCGTATGTCCTTTTGGTTTAAGAGGACTAAAGTGCGATGAAATCAGCGATGGGTGCGCTAGTAATCCATGTCAAAATGGAGGAACATGTATACTGCATGCTAATTCAGGTTTATAATCTTGTAAAATATAACTAGCTATACAATTCATATTTTAATTTGAAGTTTTTCATATTGATAAAAGAGTATACATAAATAATTATAATTAATATATCACATATATAGGTTTTACAATTAAATGTAATGTTATGCAATATTGTATAGGGGAGGGTACTGAATATCGACACCATAACTTTATTATTTATCAATTAAATATTTCAAAATGTTATTTATAATTATAAAGTAGGTATATAAATATAATAGCTATTTTTAAATTTAATTTAGTTTGTTTAACTTTGAGATAACAGGGGTGTCGATATTATGTGCATTAGGGTTTCGGTATTTTGAAAATGTATTTGACTTAGGTAAAGTTAATAATTTATTAACAAATTATGAAATATACAAAATATTTTTGGTATATTGTAAAATATACTAGATCTATAAGATTTATTATAAATATTTAAAATAACTATATTTTTGAACGATTGATAATAGATATTATACTTCAAAACTGTCATAAATTTAGTTGTTTGAGTTGTAACAAAAAAATCAATTTTTGTTTATAATTAAAAAAATATAAATATTAAAAAAAAATTATACTTATATGAATTATAATTATATTTAACATTTCATACATTCATTATTTTTTGATTGGAATTATATTTTAGGTGATCTCTATAATGTAGATATTAAGTGCATGTCGATATTAGAACACTCTCCCATACACATTTTATTATATTAATTACAAATAATACATAAACCTGAATTTAATATTTTCATAATAATAATTTATATAAATAATTATTATTTAAAATTATATATCAAGAGTAGCTTCCAAAGTTAAGTTTACAATACCCAATACTCAATAACGTACATCTTTAATAATAGTTGATATCTACTACTGCAAGTGTAACCGTTACTACATGGGCATCAGTTGCGGTGAACTAGTGAACAAATGTTTGTCCTTATTGTGTCTGAACGGAGGTACTTGTATATCTGATAGTTCAGGGGTCAAGTGTACATGTATAAAGGGTTTCTCTGGACGCACCTGTGAATTACTCTCCTCCTCTCAAACTCCCAGTTAGTTTCATAATACCATATTATATTATTTTATCATTCTCAGTAATTTTTAGAGATTATTTATTGAATAATATTGTAATAATCTTTAATTATTATATGT
The DNA here is from genome assembly GCA_964019155.1 of Osedax fenrisi. NCBI lineage: Eukaryota > Metazoa > Annelida > Polychaeta > Sabellida > Siboglinidae > Osedax > Osedax fenrisi. Next base: position 9,280,477 of record OZ025240.1, read on the forward strand.
ATATTACTATATATATATATAATATATTATAATATAATATACAATTATATTTGTTAATTTTTACAAATTGTTTCTATATTACAGAATTAAATACTTTATTAAATAATGATAATAACATTGCTAATAACAAACTAAATATCTACACGAATAAACATGAATCCAAGGTATTACATTATATTACTATATATATATTATATATTTTAGAATTCTAAATAATTATTAATATATAAGTATCAATAATATTATATTAATACTAATTTATCATGATAACAATTATATGTATATACCTAGAAATGTAAGAATTTCCCTAATTAATATCCTATATATATTATTAAATAATTATATCCATTCAGTCAATACTTGTATGTGATCAATGCATCAATGGAGCAACTTGTTCGGTATGTATAGATATATGTAATAATATATTTATATATTATATATGTAAAGTATTAGTTAATATTTATATATATATATTTAGAACTTCTCATTATAATATATTGATAATTATTAATATTAATATAATGAACTCCTAAATTTAAATTACATTAATGAATCGTTAACAATTATATTTTTCCGTATTTTTCAAAATTACTTTAACATAATATAATTATTATTTGCCCATAATTTCATCCCTTCCGTAATATACTTCATGATATTATATCCTCCCAACTATAACATCTTATTCCCATGATTTGCATATCTACATATCATGCCATTCACAATATGCTACACATACTAACCCTCAATATTTTAAATAAATATATATATATATATATATACATAATTTCATATCATAATTAATAGGTATCAAGAAATGGATCATTAGTTTGTTTATGTATGATTAATTTCGAAGGAATAGATTGTTCAGTGAAAAAAATACCTTGTATTCCCAATCCGTGTAGAGTTGATGAGATTTGTGTTTCCACTATTGGAAAAGCGGTAATGAATCTTGGTAGTTCAAGAGATTCCAGTCGTCAGAAATATTCCTGTGAGAGTAAACTTCGTTAGTACACTAATTTAAATTTAACTTACTGTAAATACATATTCCACTTAATATACATTAATACTATAATGCATTAATACTATACATATATAATATGCTATACTATATATTAATACTATATATTAACATTGTTCTATTATAATTGTAACATTACTTATTCATATATAACTATTGTAGATACATCGGTTTCTAAAGAACAATCGTATTCTTATTCCACGATTATCTTCACTATTACAATAATAATGCTATTATTGATAGCTGGGTGTATTTCTTATATAAGCTGGTTTGTATGTAGTTTTATTTAAATAAATATTTTCTTAAATAATGATGACTAATTCATTAATTATATATGCATTATCATAAAGGATGAGGAACAATAAATATGAACACATTTATAAAGAATTATTAATTTATTAACAACAATTATGTTAGTAAACATTATAATATTTTTATTTATAATATATTACATTTAATAATTTGATTAATATTTTAATTAAATTAAAAATAAAATTGTAATTTAAGTCAAATATATTTAAATTGATAACACATCTTTTATATGAATTAACATTTAACTTATAGACATTACAAAATGTATTATTAGGGAGAAAAATAAGAGATAAGAAAAAAATGAACACTTTTATACCCACATTATTATCATTCACATATGTAACATTTAATATAATATAGTTCCAATTGTAAAATATTTATTTAATTATTCATATGAAATAAATTATATATATTTTTAAATTTTATATAAATATAAATATATTAATATATATATACATTTATATATTTGTATAATAATTATTCTGGTATTGATAATATACCTGGTGAGTTACTAAAATACGGAGGAGACGCAATCGTTAATGTTTTCACAGAATTATGTCAAATATCATGGTCTAAAAAAGAATGACCAAAACAATGGACAGTCCCTAATAGTACCAATTCAAAAAAGTCAATCTTAGTGAGTGTGAAAATTATAGAACTCTGAGCCTAATATGCCACTCAAGCAAATTCTATTGAGAATTATATTGAATAGATTAACTTCGCAAGCTGAAGAAGTACTCTCGGAAGAACAAGCTGGTTTTAGGAAAGGAAGAAGTACCACTGAACAGATATTCAATTGTAGAAATCTAATAGAAAAACACTTAGAAAGCCAAAAGCACTTATATCAAAATTTCATAGACTTATATAGTTTAGCATGAGTAACTCTGGTCAACTCTCAATAAATATGGCATCGACTCTAATATAACTCTAATGATTAAATCATTATATAAAAATTCCACAAGCGCAATGCTGTTTAATAGTATGATTGTTATAATATAATAGTCAGATGTTCAAGACAACTGTTGGTGTGAGACAGGGATATCTACTATCTCCTGTACTCTTAAATTTATTTATTGAAGAGATTATGGTTGGAATTCAAGATGAACATATATCTACAATATCAATTGGTGGCCGAAATCTATATCAGATTCGCGGATGATATAGACTTTATAGCTGGATCAAACGATGAACTTCAAACACTCACAAACAAGCTTAATCCATAAGGATGCCGAGGTTATGTACTGAATCGGAGGGTTGTATCAATTTACCATCAATAATCACAGATAAGAAAATTGTGGGTATTCGAGATACGTTCAGTAGTTCAGTTTTCGATGTATTCACTAGAAGATCATTCATAATTAGCAAATTCATGATTTTTGAAGTATACTCTAAGATTTAAGAGTTCCCAATCAGTGGTAGGCGAATTAATGTGAAGTTAAACTGAATATAATCAGCATACATATGGTAACTAATATTAGATAACTTGTTTTTAATATTAGATAAAGGATGCAAATAAATAGAAAGTAATAAAGGTCCTAGAACCGAACTCTATATATATACAATTGCAAATTGCAGAGAGCTGAGAGGTCTCATCCACCATTGATCCATCCCATATGGACCTTGCCAACCCGATACCTTTGGTTTTGTTACTCCTGTTTGAAAATGTACACTATCGGATCCTATAGATTATTTCAACGGCTCGTATATTCCATTTGTTTTGTCTTACTCTGATCAAATTTATATATTTAAGTTATATATGTTATATACTTATATGGTATTTTTTTCTTTTTTTTATATAAAACTAGTAGGAATAAAACCTAATACAATAAAGTGTTGATATACTTACCTGTAAATCTATCTATCTATATAGGGGAAAGTAACCGAATACGGACACTCTCAGTATCTCAGAAACCATAAATCCTACAAAAATATGAGTAATGAATAACATATTCATAATTATAAAAATAGTCTTAAAAAGTATTTTTTATTTTTTAATTATTCAAAATATTGCTAATATATCCAATAAACTGATTTTTTTATTACGTTTTTAAATTTATGAAAAAAAAATCCAACTTAAAACCATCTCAAGAATATACAAATCGATATAATATATAATACTATATTTATTAAAAAATAAAGCATTCTAAAAATTGTATTTTTAATTTCTATATTTTTTATCAAATATTCATTAAGTTATAAGATTATATCTAGATGTCATATAAGTTCCTAATACGGACACTCTAAATGTCTTAATACGGACACCCTATAACCAATCAGCGCACAGCGTATGAACAATTCTGATTTATATAAAAATCGCGTTCGTTATAATATTAATACTACCAATAAAGCTAATTCTAAAAAAATTATTATTTAGACACTTAAATTGTATTATTAATTAAAAAATAATAAAAATAAATAAAATATTAACTAATTAAATTACAATATATTTTTCATAATATTAATTATAAATAACGTAAGTAATTTGTCTGATTGATTCATCAATAATATATAGTTCATCTAGTGGTATATAGAGTGTCCGTATTATAACACAGGGTGTCCGAATTCGGACATGGGTACCGAATACGGACACCCCCGTTATCTATGAAATTAAAATATTAAATAAAATTTTAAAATTACAATAATATCTATAATCATATAATATTAATGAGTCATAAAAATTTAAGACCATTTATTGTTAAAGTGGCCGTATTAGGTTACTTTCCCCTATATAGAGAGAGAGGAAGAAATAAAGAGTATACCATATTATATGGTCCATATATATAGAATATATAACTATATATATATATAAATAAATAAAATATGTATGTTTTTTATTTCATTATATTTATTAAATAGGTCATTATATGTCTTGTCAGCAAATGATTCCATCCTATATAAATATATACCATTATTAAAATCATTAAACAATTATTTATATTTTATTAATTTATATTAATTTGTAAGCAAACATTAACATTATATTATATATTAATATCTAGGGTAATATACACGGTAAAAACAATATAACATAAATAGTATTATATTAAAGTATTTAGTATACATTTTAATATCGCAAACATATATAATATTACTGACAATAATATAATGTATACATTTACGTAAGACATACGTCGTACGCATATTATTGAAAACACGATGTGTATCTATAGAATATTATATATATATATATATAAATATATATATATATATATATATATATATATATATATATATATTAATAATAATAATTTATTAGATGAAATTATTGTTTTCGATTTTTTATATTATATATAATCAACATAATTTCAGTCATATTATAACAAACCAATATTTACATCTTCTTATTAGTACAAATAGCTTGAAATCGTATAATCTATATAATATAGTATGTTAAATTAAACAAATTATTGATGTGTATAGTATAAGTGTCTTTAGTATTGTTATGAATTACTAATCTATATATGTTGTCATCAGTATAAAATATAAGTACATACTAATGCAAAATATATATATATATATACATATTACGATATTGTATACATATTAAGATATATATATATATATATATTATTTTTTCCTATACTATATTTATAAAGTATACTAGTATCAAGTAAAATAATAATATATATATAATACGTTTAGAATAGAATAGTTATTGAGTTGTTAATGTTTTCTTTGTCAATTTATGTATTCCTACAATGTATTTATAACATATATTGTATATTCTAGCAATGCATACACATAAGATGTTATATATTATTTGTTGACAAGTTATATAAGATATATACTAATAATACTATAAAAACATATGATTACATAATATTAATAACCTCCTACAGCGTTCGTTGCTCGTTCTTTACCTATGTTGTATTTTATATGTTTAATATTTATAATGTTTTATTTATATACATTTTTAATTATATAATAGTCGTACATGTGAATTTATTTATATATGTGTATGTGTATTTGTTTTTGTATATGCGTGTGTAAATACTATATGGCTAATAGATAATAATCTGTTGAAACTGAATAAGAACTTGTCGATATAAAACAAAAGTATATCCAAATTTAAAGAAGAAATAATTTATATAAAGGTAGTTTATAAAGTAAAGTATAGTAATAATCTAAACAAATTTAAATATAAATATATATATATATATATATTCACTATAGTGAAACTAAATTATATAATAGTGATACCTACATGTGCATAACAAATATAATTATAGAGAATACATTTTAAATAATATCTAAATATATAGGGGAAAGTCATCGATTACCGACCCCTAAATGATTAGTTGTAATAACTTATTCAATATTAAATATATTTATTTGAAATTTTGTAATTTGAGTAATATTATGTACATGAATAATGTGGCTATTTTAAATTTTTGATATCATTATATTTACAAGAATAAACAGGGGGGTCGGTAATCGGATATATGTGCCTAATACCGACCCCCTAACATAATCTTGGTATAAATAATTGTAGTATTATAATATCCAATACAAATAATCGTGATATAAATAATTGTAGTATTATAATATCCAATAAAAATAGTAGATATACATAACTATAATTAATTGAAACATGGCGTAATTTATTTTTTATTGAATTTATGTTTTAATAGTAATATTAAATTTAAATTTTATAGTAATTATATTAAAATAATGTATATTATTATTTAATATTTATTTATTAATCAGTATGTATATAATCAACTGGAATTATGAATCCTAAATCTATATCAATGATACATAAACAACTTACGACATATTTTAAAGTAAAATACGAATCTATTTTGATTGGATATTATAAATCACATGGGGTCGGTATAGGGTAATTTAGGGGGTCGGTAATAGGAAAATAACATGGGTTACTATAATTAAGATATATTGGTTAATAGTTATTCAAATTCAATTATTTTTATAATGGTTATAAAAATTGTATTGTTCTACAATATTATGCTCAAAATCAAGTTTATTTTAATTAATAAAGTATTTACAATGATTTTAAAAAAGTTATTATTCAAATATTTAAAAGGTAAAAACAGAATATTACATTTTATCAAATAACAATTGTAGGATTAAATATTTTTTTAAACAAAATACTTATTCATATTTATCATTAAATTACTAACAGTTCATGTATATATACTTTTTTGATAACTCTTATATTTACTGAGATACGAGAGGGGGTCGGTAATCGGGGACTTTCCCCTATACATATTTGAATACATCAAAGTGTAATAGTAGTGTTTTAATGGAGTGTATTCATCACATATTAGATGTTAGCTATAGCTTGTAAAGCATAATAATGTGGTTGATGATTGATTACTGCTTGCTTAATTTCGAAGATGATCTTGTTGATCTTCTACTTGAGCATCAGTATTTGACAACTTTCGCTAGACATCTCAATCTAGTATGATGGTTCTTATTACTTGCCTCTCTAGGAGACCATTGTATTTTCTTAACATATTCACATAGTTTAAACGCCTACGACCTATGTTAGCTTTGCCTCGTGTATGTATATATTCCACGTGTTCCCATAAAATGAACGGGCGTGCTGATAATTCAGAATGCAGTATACAGTGTCGAGCCATTTTCATCCTTAAGAATTTAATTTTGGAAGAAACAATAGGTAATTTACCATACAGATTTTTGTTTTTGAATTGCTACTTCTAATATATAGGGCTTTGCGAAGCATTCGAGTGTATGTGCCATCCAGTGATTTCTGCTGTTGAACAGTCAGTGTCCATGTCTCATATCCATAGGTTAGTACACGTTCTACAATTGCTACAAAGAGTCTTCTTGTAAGTAGTAAGTTTATCTTAGACTTCCATAAAACGTGCATGCTATGTAGTGCGTTCCATGCTAGAGCCTTAATCACTTTAATGTCCTATTCTGACGAGTTAATCTAAGAACTAAGATATTTGAAGTATTTTTCGACATGCAATGTTTGAACATCAGTTGTTTTTAATACTATTGGGTCAAGTGTATTAAATTCCATTAATTTAGTCTTTTTAGTATTCAGATTTAGTCCTGATTTTTTGCATTTAGACTCTACCCTTAGCAATAACTCCATAGATTGACTTACAGTATTAGATAATAAGGTTATATTGTCAGCAAAATCCAAATATGCTAGAACAGTTGGATACAATATCCGACTTTTGTGCGGGACAATGGTAAATCCTAATACCTCTTCATGTCCGTTGATTGCTAAGTACTTAATCTAGTACAATAATAAATAATTAAGGTGATAAAGTATCCCCTTGTAGAACTCCTGCTACTATGTCGAACTCTTCAGATACACCATCTGGTGAGTATACTTTCGTTCTAGTATTAGCATAGCTCCCATTTATTGCATTAACAATCTTATCAGGTATTCCCTATGATCTAAGTACTTTAGCCATCTTGCCTCTATATATATAGATTCAAATGCCGTTGAACTCTTTTAATTATAAGTTTATGACATTACAGAAGTGAGGCTAATTAAGGTGGTATATATATATAGCTTGTATAGCCAAATAATGGATAATAACCCGACTTATCTTTGTGCATTAGTTGGAATACCGCAATCACTATGTTTATGACAACGAGAGTTACCAATATTAATATTAGCATGAAACCGTTATTATGCTCAGATGCTGTATTGGTGATGGTAGTTGTTTACGATTAGTGTATGTAGTATATTTACATATAAGTTTAAAGATTGATTTAAATTAATAAAATAAAATTATTAATGATAAGATATATGAGAAATAAATAACAAATATTTATATATATATATATTTTAGAATATTCATACAAGACCTTTTTTAAATTAATAAAACATATTAAATTATACTTTATATAGATTTAAAAACCGAATTATATAAAATGAACATTACATATAATGTAGTATCCATGACCCCAGAAGCTAACATATAAATTTATAAGACTTAAGTATTTAAAGTATTCATATTATCAGATGTTTATTCAAGTATCTATATTTTCTCACACATTTTAAAAAGAGCTTTTTTTATTATCAATTATATCATTAATATTTCTAATTTTCCTATGAAATTTTATTATATCATAAATAATTCTATTTTAAATAAATGTAATTAAATTTCAGTAAAAAAATAACAAAATTAAACAATAAATGTTAATTTATAAAGTTTATTTTTAAATAATCATATTTAAAAAACTAAAAAATTAAATAAATACACTAACTTGTGTAGCCGTGAATTTAATTGTATAGTATCAATATTTATTAACAGCTTTACTTATACTAATATTGTAAAAATAAATACATTTTACATTGGTAATTAAAAAAAGGTTTCCTACCAATGACTACTGACATATATATATATATATATATATATATATATATATATATATTCTAAACATGTATGTTATATTTAGGTTTACGTTTACGTTTGAATGAGCTGAATAAGCTGTATTAAAACTTTTACAGAATTGTTAATATGTCATTATACTCAGACGTTATTCGGGTATATGTAGTATACCATATAATATTGTCCTTCTCGAGGATATTCTGATCATTAGTGAAGTAATATGCCCATTATAATAAACCATTTAATTAATATTAATTTATTATAATTATGAAATAATATTATATGATATATTTATAGTTAGCGATATTTAAAACATATATATTTAAATTAAACCTGAATTTTCCAATTTATTTTCTAGTAAAATAATTAATATGAAATTTGAAAATATTATTGAAAATATTGATAAACCAAATATATATATATATACATATATATATATATATATATATATATATATATATATATATATATATATATATTCAGTATATGTATGTATGTGTATTTATATATGTGTGTGTATTTGTTTTTGTATATGCGTGTGTAAATACTATATTGCTAGTAGATAATAAATCTGGTGAAACTAATTAAGAGCTTGTCGAGATAAAACAAAAGTATTTCCAAATTTAAAGAAGAAATAATTTATATAAAGGCAGTTAATAAAGTAAAGTAGAGTAATAATCTAAATAAATTTGAATATAATAAATATATAGTGAAAATAAATAAATGATAAGTTCTATAAGTACATATCAATAATTAAATAATTATATATTATAATAGTAGATATACTTATAATAGAATATTAATTATATAGTATACAAATGTTTTTAATAATATTTTATAATAAATTATTCATACTAACGTTCTATATAATCAACCTATGTATTATTAAAGAATTGTATAATTAATTATATGTATTTTATAAAATAATATATAAAATAATGATGTGTGTGTAATTTATACATGAAAGGATAAAGCAGTATGAAAAAGATACAAATTATGGTTAATATAAGTATTTTAGATTTTAATATAATGTAATAATATATCTGAAATACAAGTAAAAATACTATAATATTAAAGAAGTTTTTGATTTTAATTATCTTGGAATCTTTAGTCAACAGAAAAATATATTAATATCAGATTAGATAAAATATGGGAGACCTTAAATAAGATGAACTCCATATGGTGATCTAGACTACCTAATAAAATGAAAAGAAACTTTTTCAGAACAACTGTTGAGTCTGTGTTAATATATGGTTCTGTTATCTGGAATCTAACAACATCGATTGAAAAAATACAATGGAAATTTCGCTCGAATGCTACGTGCCATCAAAAATAAATCATGGAAAATGTCATCAAAACAATAAAGAGATATACGGAAATATACCAGAGACATAAAATATTGCATTTTTCTGTGCACTTTGGAGATCCAAATTGGAACTGGAATCAGATTTTATAATCTGGCAACCTACTCTTGGTAAAAGAAAAAAATGACGACCCCTAGGTCCTAAGTTAATCAATTGTTGGATGGTACATTATTTGATGTAAGCAAATAAAAAAGGCGATGGAAGATAGGTAGTAGGAAGATAACTGAAAACTACCGAGCAAGCTCGACATGGCAAGGTAAGTAATAATATATTAATAATTGTATTAAAATATTATGCATAGTGACTTTTGTAAATATGTAATTCTAAGTATATATTATATATATATATATAGAGAGAGATTATTATATAATCATCAATTAGAGTTGGTATCATATTACAATATATGTATATATATATAAGTAATATTTCATAAACCATCATTTTAAATTAGTAAAACTATCGGATATATTTTATTTTGTTTGATATTCTTATAATTATACTATGATATTTATATATCATTAATATTTCATATAATTTAGTATCGATGGCTCCAAGCTAATAAATAAATTCATGTTTCCTACCAACAACTGTATACATAGCTTTTTATTTTCTATTATTATCGATGATGGATAATTCATGGCTGCATCCTTGGATAATTCTCGGTGGTGATTACAATATAGTAACAATATATATAATAATTATAGTATTTTATCAATTTATGAAGCATATTTTATAACATAAATTAAAACATATACACAAAATATACGATATTAGACAAAAAAGCACACATTAGTAGCTATGCTCCTATTCATTCAGTAATCTAAATTGTAATGTTTAAATAAAAACAAATAGTACAAGATATTTCATACTAATAATAACAACAACACAACTAATAGGATTTTAAATTAAAATCTTTATATGTATAATACTTACTGGTTCGAGAGGTTTGCTAGAGAATTCGTTACAATTCTTTCCAAACATACCTGTCCTTCATTGCATTTGTCATATCGACATCATCAAGGTCCATGTTGTCTTTCAACTGATCCATAAATGTTTTGTGAGGATGCCCTACCTTCGTTGTAGCCTAATTTGAATTCCATTGTATGACTTTGCTTACAATTTCTTTATTCCTTCTATATCAGTGACCCGTATATCGAATTCTTCTTTCGTGTATAAGATGTGATATTGGGGGGATATTACCATATAATTTTTTATAATTAGTTCATTTTCAGCCATACATTTGCAGTAAATTTCCAAATTGTAAATAATGTATTCAATGCAATCAAAGCTTTCTTGATGACACATCTTTTGCGGACGTTGACATTTCACTGCCTACATATTTGAAGTTTTCTATATATTTAAGAGTATTGCCGTTAATATATTGTACATTACCTTTATGGTTAAAAACATGCATTCGGTCATTTTATTGTTAATACATAGTCCGATTTCTTTAGCCGCTATTTATAGTAATTGAATTAGAAGTTCTGCATCTGTATATGTAAGATATCAGAAAATAGAGCAATATCATTAGCATAGTATGCATCAGTAATTGTTAAGGTAGGATATCGTCTACATTTAGATTTATGTAGAGTATATCGTTTTTCAGAATGAAGATTAATTGATGTTCGTAGAATAGTAGATGTGCTATCGTCTCACCCTATACTACTCCAGCCCTGGTATACAAAAAGTATGTATCTCCATTGGGGAAATGAACAATGTATAGTGTGTTATTAAATAATATCATGATTGCTTTTATTGTTTCGATGGGTATGCCATTTTACCTTTATCAATGGAATCGAATGCCTTGGAAAAATTTAGGAAATAATGCAAGCATCTATGTTTATATCTTTGACTCCTTCAATAATTCTTTTAACGGTTAATATGTGTCCCATGTGATGCAATACTGTGTAGATTTCAGGTTGTATTCTATTTCGTAAAATTGTATTGTATATTTTAGCTGCTATGTAGGTTAGAGTGATGCCCCTGTATTTGTCTACTTTAGATAAACCTCATTGTTTTTGGAACGAAAGTATATAAAATTGTATCCATACATTAATAACGCTTTAATTAGTATTGATTTGAAGATTGTCTTCTCGAATAGATATCTATTAAATATTTTATTTGTTGAACATTATTTGATAGATTGGAACCTATTAGTTTAAAAAAATAGTCTTTCATAAATCCTTTCCGCTTATATATTAGCTTTTAATTGTACTTGTTGACACTCTTTCTACACCTTATTTTATTTACCATATACCATGGTATTGCAGATTATTTGCTGTCGGCATTAAATTGTATATTATCGATTAGGCGCTGAAGATATATTACTTGTTCTGAGTTTTATGTATTTACTAGATTTGTATACAGGTGAGGAGATATCAACTGGGTCCCCGCGTTGAGGAAGTCCTACATATATGTAGGATAGATGCGAATAATTAACAAATAAGCAGTTCTGGACTTAAATTTGGATATAGTGTTTGCGTACATATACTCGCATTAGCCCTCGAACAGCACAATGTACAATTCGAACAAATATCCGTACCGCATCATTTGTCGCGCGGATTACCAATGAGCGCGTAACGAGATATCTAATCATGCCTCGGTTTACGAAAAGCTAGCTACTGACTCACTCTCTATAAATCGACCTCAAATACTTTTACAAGTAAAAAGACTAGAATAGCCTCGTGTAACGTTCGGACATTAACAGGTGAAAGTAAATCAGCTGAACTAGTTAGAGCATCACTCGAGTTTAACATTGAAATCATCGCAATTCATGAACACAGGTTTCACCATAATGAACTGGACGTTAAATATCATGATATGTATCACGGATGGGCACTAGTTACAGCATCAGCTTGGAATAATTCGACACAAGAGGAGGCACCGGAATATTATTAAGCCTTATGCCAATTCCTCATTACCAAGCAGTGCAAGAATAAATATACGCACAATAGCAGCAATATTTGCTGGAAACCCCATCACTACTGTCATAGCCTGTTACAGCCCAACAAATGTATCGGACGAAAATATTGTAACTAACTTTTACAGATAATTATCCATCTATATTCGATCACTTCCAAAACATGATATATTCATAACAGCTGATGATGTTAACGCCCATATATGATCCCATGATTTGTATAGATTTACATATCATGATTTAACCAATAGAAACTGAGAACATCTTGAGGATTTCTTAACAGAATACAAACTCAGATGTTTAAATTCAAAGTATCAGGGAAAAAATGAAAATGTTGGACTCATAACAACCCTAACGGCATAAAACCACATATATACTATAATGATAAATACAAAATGTATCAACTCTGCACATAATTGTGAAGCTTGTAATTCATTTGAGACTATTTACTCTGATCAGATCATCATCACAGACATATACAAATTATGTTTTAGATATAAAAAAAATGAATAAAAATACAAAATTATATAACTGGAGCTTGCTATATTCATACAAATATCTACAACAAAGTTCTACAACGACTTTAAATGAAAATGTGACACTTATATAAAATATATCATTGATTGCAATACAAAATACCAGGCATTTTCTAAAGGGGGTATCCCACTACAATTATTGTATATAAAGTTAACTACTATTGTAGGATACCCCCTTACATTCCAGTAACTTTTCTGAAAAATAGTAAATTTAAAGGGAGTATTACATTGCAACTTGATAGAAAATCGAAAAATAACTTTGGAAACTGCGAATGAAAATATCCTACTAAAACTTAAACTAAATAAAAGAATCCCATGAGAGAATAATTTAATTTAGGAAAAGCGTAAATACCTTAAGCTTATGTCTCTTGTTAAAAGAAGAGAACTAGATACCTACAATACAGATATGTATAATATAGAAGAAAAAAAAGATCTAGTACATATGTATAATAAATAATATAAAGTATTACAAATATTATCATTTTAATAATAAAATCATTAATAAATGTTATAATTTAAAGGATTTTATTACTGATTTTTCCATTTACATGTAAGGATAGAAAAAATATATTTCACTATCGGAAAGGAGAATCGGATTTAGGAAATATATAAAATCATAATCATCATCGTATCAATAAAAAAGTATATATATATATATATACAGTCTATGTATTAGTTATCTATCAAATATGTACATGTATATATATTTAAACGAGTAATATGTTACAGATATGTTTAGTTAATTAAACCATCTGAATATATTTGAAAGGTATGTAATGTTAATAACTGGCTTAGTAGATTTAAAGTTGGAGATGGTAATTTAAAAAGTATAATTATGATATTATTATATTTATTATCAGCATTAATACTAACTTTTATAATATTTGTATTTTGTTTATACCATACACTCTTTAAGGAGTAAAAGTCAGCATCTGTTAATTAATAAAATAATATATATATATATAATATTATGATGCAATATATTTTTTACTAAAATTACATAATTAATTTATAATAAATTAAATGAAAAATAAATAAGAATGATCGGTTGTAATATTATATTATGTTTAAATAACTGTATAAATCAACATGATAATTGGGAATAGATCGTTTAGTTGGACTGCGTTATAAGGAATTATCAACACATGATAACGCAACATAGGATGCATCATATATTTAAGAAAAATATGACATCATGTATTAACACGTATTAACACTGTTATTTTGTTTTTTTTTATATTCTCCACACTTGAGAGATTTTACTATATACGAGTGTTTAAATAAATACAATACTTAATTACGTAATCAAATCTAAAAAAAATTGTGAAGAATATATTCTTAAACATGAAGAGATTCGAAATAAATTTAAATAGGAGATAATATTAATAATTCATAAATAATTCATAAATATTAATTACAAATATTATCTAGAAACAAAGAGTGAGTTATATTTGAAATATAGGTCAACTGAATAGACTAGGTTAATACTAATATATATTATACATCATGATGTATGATTTAAGTTTTAAATATAGTATAACATATGTTAGATCTAAATATAAGAAAGAGTTTGTTAAAGATAAGAAAGAGTTTGTTATTTATTAGAAGGATAGTTGAATATTTTTAAATTTAAAATACGGTATTCATAACATAACATATATGGCTATAATATAGCTGTATAGTTAACTTATTTATTTATGTTTATATATATATATATATATATTTTTATATATTTTATTACATTTTAATTTAAAGTTTTTATAAATATATTCAAACATTTTTTGTTGAGGATAGATAACGTAGATGTTCTATTTTTATATATAACCATGTAGTAATTGAAATGTAACATATTTGTGATTATAAAAATAGTGTGTTATTATATAGCGTAGAATATAGAGTTATGTATCGTAATTGTCATTATGGTAGTTAACCTAACATGAAAGGATAGTTTGTGTATATAACATTGACAAGTGTCCAACTATCTATAATAATAAAATAATATCATTATTGAGTTTCAGAAATTATTGAGATTATTTATTATAATATGTAACAGGATACAATAGAAGTGGTTATAATATTTAATGTGTGATTTTTGTAAGCCGTATATAAATAAGTGTAATAAGTCTTATTTTTATATATTTGTTGTATGTATGTAGAATAATAGCGTGATTATTAGTACCATAAATTGATACAAATTTAAACGGATTATAACAATAAATTATGAAACGAATATTGTGATTGTGTATTTATCATAGAATATAATAAGATTTGATTTCTTATAAAAATTAGGTAAAATTGACTGAAAATATATGTCGCCACCTACTAGATTTTTCTGGAACTACATTATTCACAATACCCTACATAGAAATATTATTAGATATTTGAGTATGTCGCTAAAAGTACTATTTAATAATATATATTTACAAATATTTTAAATAGAAATATACATATATTAGATACGAAGTCATTTTAAGTGCAAACAATGTTGGTATATTTAAAAATCTAGATTTAAAAAGATAAAGGTGTCTTATCCACAACACCCTAAAACTCTCCAATATACCATTCCTTCTCCTAAGTATAATAGTATTATCAGATCCATTAGGTATTGATTAACATAATTTGTAGGAAATAAAAACGTACTCTTTATAAAAGTAATTTATTAAGTTATATATTCCAGTAGGGTTATATTGTTGTATTAATATATACGTGGTAATATATAGTTGTATTAATTTGATTTCTGAAAGTCGATTTATTTGAGCACGATATTTCAAATTATTTAACTTTTTCAATAAGGTTATTAGAATGGTTTTAAAATAAAGATTAGAAATAGACTATCAGTTTAAATATATATCAATTGCAACGCATAGCAACCAAATTAAAAGTCGCATAAATTTAACGCGTTATTTCTACAAATTTAAAAAAAATTAAATTTCTTTAAAACTAATTAATTTCGACATACATTCGGATAACTTGTTCTCTATATTATACGGAATTACATTCGATATTTACGTAGTCATTACATTAAAGGATAATGTTTTAAAATCGATTTCGAAAATAAGACAATTGAAACATCGCAACGCTAATTTATTTAGTAAACAAGAAAAATCGAATTCGGCAATTGTTCAATTTAAAATCATAGGGAAACAGTTTGTTAAAAATATATATAATTTCTAAACTATATAATTGTAATATATTTATTACATTAAAAATGGATTGTATTACATGTAATTTAGAAATTAATAACGAAAATTATATATCATGTTCATGTGGTAATAAATACCATTATAAATGCTTATATAAAGCAAAAATAATGAAAACAAATTGGTCTAATAAATCACCACCAAAATATGCTATTCAGTTATTTAGATCACCAAATTTTACATTTAAATGTAATACATGTATAAATAATAATAATGATAATACACCAATAAATCAACCTAGTTTAAATAACTCATTACCATCGTCTACTATTATTGATAATAGTAATATTAATACTTTAATAAATAGCACAGAAAAAAATTAAATATGTTACTATCAAAAATCACTGAAATAAGTGATATGATTGTTGTTAAAAAATCATACGCTAATGTAACCGCTAATATAACTTCTACTGTAACCAATTCTGATACCTTTACTGACAATTTGGTAAAATCAGTAAATATTATTAAAAATAATATAGATAGCAATAATGAAATAATTATTCACAATATAAATATTCCTAATAATGATAAAACTAATTTCTTTAAATACTTAGTAAATATTATTTGTAAAACAGTAAATATTAATAAATCGTGTGTATTATCAATAGTTCAATTATCATTTAATAAATTAAAATTAATTTTAGATAATGTGGTCTCAAAAAAAATTATTTTATCAAATGTTAACCGATTATGTAAATTACGAGATCTACGAAATTCATTCATTAGAACATCTCTAGATGAAATATCACTAGAACGACATCAGATATTATACCATGTAGTTAAAAATAAATTAATTAAAAGTAAAAAAATTATCAAATGTATTTATAATTCTAGAAGTAGTTCCTATGAACTAAGATATATTATAAATAATAAAATTGACTGGAATATGTCAATTGGTGAAGATAATTTTAGTGTATGGAAATTGTCATATATTACTTAGAAAAATTCCATTATTAATAAAAATAAAAATAAAAATACAGGTTCTAGATGACTAACCGGCAATAAAGATGAAAATATTAAAAATAACAATTTAAATATATATTACGCTAATGCTCGTAGTATTAGAAATAAAATGAATTTTTTGGAATTTTTACTTTCATCTAATAAATATGACATTATATGTTTAGTTGAAACATTCTTAACGGTAGATGATAGAGATTCTCTATATTTAATCGGTGGAAAAAATTATACACTATTTAGATACGATAAATTAATTCATAGAGGAGGTGTTGCGATATTTTGTAAATCTAGTTTATGTCCTGTAAGAAATTTTATTTCACACATAGATGTTCAATATATACATTTAAAAATTAATTCAAAAATTCCATTTAATATTATATGTGTCTATAGACCTCCAAATTGTAATGATGTTTCTCATGAACAGATATGTAAATTATTTGATATAACCCAACAAAATTATAATTCATCTATAATTATAGGAGATTTTAATTTACCAAATTTTAATTGGAAAGAATATACATTTCCTAGTTACCCAAAAAGTTATGCATTACTTTACGATTCGATTATTAAAAATTCATTTTCACAATTAATAAATAAGCCAACTCGTAATAATAATATAATTGATTTACTTTTTACTAATGAAAAACAATTACTATCTAATATAAATATTGGAGACTATTTCGGATTATACAAAAATATAAGTGACCACTATTCTGTTTCATTTAATGTAAATATTGAAAAATACCCATGTAAACAGATTTTAAAATGACAATTTTGATTTCAATAATGCTAATATAAAATTGATTAAATATCATCTTTCTAGATTTAATTGGGAATATCTAAATTCAAATGATTATAATATCGATCAAAAAGTAGAATATTTTAATAAGGTTCTAAATAAATTATTTATATCACATATTCCTAATATAAATAATACAATAAAACAGGTACTTCCGAAGAATATATTGAAATTGAAGAAGCAAGTAAAAAAATTATTTCGAAAATCTAAAACTAATTTACAATATAAATATAATTGGATAGAAGCAAAAAAAAAATTATCAAAGGAATTAGAATCTTTAAATTTTAAGAGAGAGATTAATGCAATTAATTCAAAAAATAAATTAAAGTTTTATAAATTTATGAAAAAAAGACAAAATTTAAAATCTGGAGTATCTCCTCTAATTGATATATCAAATAATAATATTTTATTTTCAGATCTCGACAAAGAAAATACGTTAAATTCATATTTTAGTTCAATTCAACAAAATGATAATGGAAATTTACCCGAATTTTATAACTTAACTAAACAAAAATTTGATAATATTGATTTAAATCTTGAAATAATTAAAATATTTTTAAATAGATTAAAAATTAAACATACTTTCGGAACTGATGGGATACCATCTTCTATGTTAAAATTATTATCTAATGAATTATGTAGGCCTTTATATATTATTTTTAATTCATCTTTATTATCGGGTAATATACCGAAAATTTGGAAAAAATCTATAATCACACCAATTTTTAAAAAGGGTGAACCATCAAATTCAAATAACTATAGGCCTATTTCAATAACATGTGTAATGTGTATAGTATTAGAACGTATTATTTCTAAACAATTAATTTTTTATTTAAAATCTAATAATTTATTAACAAAATATCAATATGGTTTTATAAGTGGAAAATCCACAGAATTACAATTAACAAAATGTTTAAAATTTTTGTATAATGAATTGAATAATAAAAAATGTGTAGATATAATATATATTGATTTTGCAAAAGCTTTTGATGTTGTTTCTCATGAAAAACTACTATTTAAATTAAAATCATACGGTATATCTAATAAAATAATAAAATGGTTTTATAATTTTTTATCGAATAGATCTCAAATTACACGGGTTGAAAATTCTTTTTCAAATAGTTCTATTTTAAAATCTGGAGTACCACAAGGATCGGTTTTAGGTCCAATTTTATTTTTATTATATATTAATGATCTTCCTAGTATATTCTCTTCAAAAATTCATATTGATTTATTTGCCGATGATACAAAAATATATTTTTCATACGCATCTGAGAGTGAAAGATTTCTTTTACAAAATAATTTAAATTTATTTTCACAATGGGTAAATAAATGGCAATTAAATATTTCATTATCAAAATGTGCAGTTATGACTTTAGGGAAGGTTACTCCATCAACATATTTTATAAATAATATTCAATTAGAAAACGTTACTTTTTATAAAGATTTAGGAATAATATTTGAAAATAACCTTTTATTTAATAAACATATTGATTATATTTGTAAAAAAGCTTATTTTTCTTTGAATTCAATTTTTAGATGCATTACTACAAAATCCCCTAGAGCATTATTAAATGCATATAACATTTATTGCAGACCAATTTTAGAATATGCATCCATAATTTGGTCACCTTTTTCAAAGGTTAGTAAATTTCGTAGTCTCATAGACCAAATTGAAAGAGTGCAAAGATTATTTACTAGACGATTAATTACAAGATGCGTAGGATATACAAATTCATCAAATATTAATTATAAAACATATATAGAGAGATTGGTATATTTTAAATTAGAATCACTTGAACTTAGAAGGTTAAAAATAGATCTAACTACAATTTTTAAAATATCAAATAATTATACAGATATAAATATATCTGATATTCTTAACATTTCGAATAATTGTAGAACTAGAGGTAATTGTAAAAAATTAAATGTAATACATAATTATGATAATACAATTAAAAATATAATTAATAATAGATCAGTTAATATATGGAATTCATTAAATAATGATATAATAAAATCTGTATCTGTTTCATCTTTTAAAAATAAAATAAACAAAATCTGTTTCGACAAAATACTTTTTTTTAACAGAAATTTATAATTTTATATTGATTTATGTTTCATTTTGTATCTAGATTATTGCATTATCTCTTCTGGTTTTTTTAATGTGTTTTTGTTATAGAAAATTTAGGTTTTTATATATATATTTCAAATATATTATAATATAAAATTAATAATTCATTATTATTACAGATAAAGTGGGAAGTATTATTTTATTTTTGTTTGTTCTGTATTATATTTTGTTATAAATTTATTTTTGTTATAGAAAATTCGGATTTTTTATATCTATATTTCAAATATACTATAATATAAAATTAATAATTCATTATTATTACAGATAAAGTGTGAAGTATTATTTTACTTTTGTTTGTTCGGTATTATATGTTTGTTTTATATATATTTTGTAAATATGTTAAAATGTATTATATTACTAAAATACAATATTAATAATTTTCTATTATTTCAGATTATAGTGATAAGTATTATATTATTTTGTTTCGTAATATTATTGGTATGTTTTGTTATTAACTGTTTTTGTATAGGTATATTGGTTTATTTTATGTATAACTTGTTCTGTTTTTATATATATATATATGTTTCAAATTTATTATACAATTAAAATATAAATATAAATTAATAAAGTACCTACTATTATTACAGATTTTGGTAAGTATTACATTATTTGTTTGTTTCATTCTAGTATTGGTTTATTTGATTTTTAATATGTTCTGTTTATAATATATTTAAAATTTAACATTTAAAATTTAACATTTAAAATTTAACATTTAAATATTAAATTATATAACTAATAATTTATTACTAAAACAGGGTACAAGATGAAGAATTCTATAAAGTTAAAGTAGAAATTGAATATTTCGATGCCACTTACAAAATAATGTATTTTATTTCTATTTTCGATTATTTTTACGCTATCTTTTATTTCTATTTTGATCATTTTTCGTTTATTTTTACTATATGATTTATTTCTACTTTCGATTGTTTTTCGTTTATTTTGACGGTAACTGTAAAACGTTTTAATTTCCTTAATTTTTTAATTTCGTATTATTCTTTATTTATTTCTATAACGTATGTTATCGTTAGCAAATATTTATACTTTATACTTTCGATTATATTTTCGGCTATGTATTTGCTTAAATAAATTATCAATCAATCAATCAATCAGAGATTCAGAGCATACATTTAATATTTATTTTTTATTTTATTTTAATTCGTATTTATTAAGTACATTATGGATACTTATTGCCATCAGAATATAGGTTATCATTTATTAGAGATAATTACTAATACTTTTTCTTGTAGGAATATAGATAGAGATTAGAATTTTAAATATAACTGAGAAATTAGGAAATATTAGATATTTCATTATTAATTTTAAAAGAAATGATACATAATAAAACATATTTTTAATAATTTTTAATTATAACAGATATATCGAGTAGCATAAGTTATTAATAATAGTATAAATCTAGTATATTTGTTAAATAGTTTACAAGTATTAAAAAGGTCATTCGGTAATATGATATTTTATTTATAATAGAATCATTATTGTAGAGAAAAGGTATGAATTATTTAGATGATATTATTTCAGATATTAAAAAATGGTAGTTGATATAGAGGTGAGTGGTGTTTAGGTATTTATATATTTATATTCCATTAAGATATTTAATAATAAATACAATATAAGATACAAAAGATAATATTGAATTATTTGTTTTTCCCACTGAATTTTATATACAATTTATAATAAGATAAAATACGGTAAACACATAAATGTATATATTATATATATATAATATATAATATATAATATATATATATATATATATATATATATATATATTATGTGTATACGTATGTGTATAGGTATACGATACTCATACATACCATATACTAACTCACATGTAGTTTATTCATAAACATATAAGTAGAAAATATATAAAAAATACTATTAAGTAGAAACTATATAAAATTATATAGTAACCTTTATAAATCACAATTTTCTGATTGTTACAAAATGAATCACAATATTTCCAGCATACAGCTATATTGTTAAATATAAATATAATAAGTATTATGCAATATGTAATATATAATTTATAAATAAAATTAGTATTAAACATTATAAACTAAGATAGTTACTATACTAAATTAAGGACTATTGTGAAATACTTTAATATATTAATTCATTATTTAAGATGTATGCTTTTTTAGTAATATCATAATATACCTATAACATATAAAACAAATTAAAAGATAAATCTTCAATAATAAAATATTAAGATTATGAATTATAATTCTAAAACTATTGTTTCAACTTTATAAAATTACATATATACTAATAATAAAACTAATAATCCCAAAATTAAACATAAATGTATACATTTACATAATCACTTTATGTATATATATATATATATATATATATATATATATATATATATATACATATAGTGATTATATACATATAAACTTAACGACCATAATAAATGCCTAACATAATTCACTAGCACAGTTGAGATATTTGAATGGTACATTAATTTTCTTTAGTTGCACGATAAGATTCTTGTAATATATCATCACTCCCGGATTCATTGACATGCTAAATTTTGCAATCTTTGTGCAACCACGGATCATTCTAATCTATTATAATGTGTTTCAATTGGTTTTGGAAATATAAATATATTCCAATTCATATAATATCAATCTATAAAAAATCAACATATATATTATGTAATTATACCAAATATTTCAGAAAATAAAATCACATATTTTAAATATTATTATTATCATCATCATAATTATTATCATCATCATTATCATCATCATCGTCATAATTTGTATCATAATTAGTATTATTATAATGTTATTAATTTATGTTATAAATAAAATTAAGTCCACAAATATAGTTATATTAGATATATCGTTATCATTTGTTACCTTTAACTATAAAATTGTAAACTCATTGAATATAGGCAACTAGGCATTATATTTAATGATAATATAAACGATATAATAACTAACAATATTCTTTTTAATATTTATAATAGTGAAGCAATCAGATAAACAATGTACGTATTGAATGTCGTTATCTAATTCACCTATACATGTTCGTATAATATAATTATAAATTATATATTAACTTAATTTATTAAAAAATATCTATTATATATATATTAATAATTATTAAATTTATTACAAATAATTTCATATGCATACCGATGATATATACATATATATATATATATATATATATATATATATATATATATATTTCGTATTCTTCGTAATTACATGTGAAAGAAATATTTCAAAATCAAACGCAACAATAATAAAACGTACGGGAAAAAGTGGAAGTAATAATAACAATATATAAATGCAGTACAATAATTTAGATAAAAGTGAAAGTATTCGAATAATACAAGGATATTAGATATTCTCACCGAGAGAGAGGGATGATTTGAGATAGGTATTGAGTGATGTAGGAGATGTACTTGACCTAATACATGATAGATACATACGCCTATTGCAGTACGCACGTTTCAGGAAATGAAGGGAATATGGTGTGTAAGAATGAGATATATAATGAAAGTATATATAATGGAAGTATATATATATATATATATCGTATATTACATGTATGTATGAGTATGTATAGTATACCTAATTCACACAGTGTTGGTTCGTTCAGGGTATTACGTTGAGTATAACAACTTTGGCATAGTACTGCTCTTTTATTACTTATAAATATAATTACAATATTTAATATATATAATTTATTTATATATTTATAATATATATATATATTGGTGTGAATATGTATGTGTGTATATGTGTATATGTAATTAAATAATGATTATTAATATATTTTATGATTAATAATATTTATAACATAAAAATAAAATTTAGTTAAACTTGCATAATATAAGAACAATTATAGAATAGTAGTATTTTCATTTGTATGCCTAATTAATTATAAAAAATATAAAAATATTAAAAATTTAAATTATATAATAACATATTAAATTAAATTAAATTAAATTAAATTTAAATACAATATGTAGTATTATTCAGTTATTGATGTTTTAATGTGTATCGGTCATGTCAAGTTATGACTTATAACCCCTAGCGACACTATAGTGTTCTCTTTAAATCAGTATGATGGTAATACTTTGATAATGATAATTTATGATAAATATTATAAATAATAATATATATATAAATACATTTTATTACATGAATATAATACATATATGTATAATAATTTAATTATATTATTTTATTATTTTATTAAATTATATTCTTTATATAATTTTAATATTAACCTTTTTATATTTGATATATCATTTTTTTCTGAAAAATTAAATATATTTTTATTTAATAGTTATTATAGTATTGTTATTAATACTACATTTACATAGAACACATGAGTCATTTCACTAAATATTAAATTATATATATATAATATGTAGTTCGAACTAGCGATCGCTACACCTTCTGAGTTATATATATATACATGTATATTTATAAATTAACATTGTTTTTAAATTTGTTCATACATATTTGTAATACAAACACATATACACAATTTTATATTTCTTAATTTTAGTGAGAAAATATCTAATATAGTTGTACTGTGTCTTATATACATATATATAACTTTATATTATCTAAGTTTATATATATATATATAAAATTACAATAATGATGATATATTACTAACTTATATTCAGATATTGCATCAACGGGAAGTTACTATTGCAAATACCAGTTGAAGAAGGATCGCAGAATAAGTATAATTTGCTAACTATTGTATGATATCGTATTATATATGTATATATATTGTATATGTAGGATTGAAAAAATAATATATTGTTGTTTTTATATTATTGAATAATGTTTATATATTGTAAAGTATGGGAATATATATGGATATATATCTAAAACTCTTAAAATAAACATAACATTATTAAGGGAAGAGTAACCGAATACGGACATGACCGAATACATACACTATCGGTATCTCATACACTCTCTGTATCTCAAATCCATAATCCTATAAAACAAAATTCAATAAATATTCATAATTATATGAATAGTCTAAATAAGTATTTTTTATTTTTTAATTATTCAAAATGGTTATAATTATTACAATAAACTGATTTTTTTTAAATATAATAATACATTATTCAAAACTAAAGAATTCTAAATATGATGTAATTAAGTGCTATATTTCATAAAATATACAATAAGTTATAAGCATATATCTAGAGGTCATATAAATCACTAATACGGATACTCTAGATGTCTTAATACATACACCCAATAACCAACCAGCGCGTAGCGTGTGAACTATTCTAATTTTCATAAAAACCGCGTACGTTATAATATTAATACCACTAATCAATGAAGCTAAATCTATAAATGTTATTAATTAGATAATTAACTTCTATTATTAATTAATAAAATAATAAAAATTAATAAATTAATTAATAATTAAATTATATTAAATAATTCATAAAACACCCTGTTAATTATTGAATAAAAAGATTAAATATAATTTTAAAATAATAATAATATCTATATTCATATAATATTAATATATTGAAATTGTTACCCTAAAATATTGAGTCATCACATTTTAAGACCATATATTATTAAGTATCCGTATTAGGTTATTTTCCCCACAGGGATCCGTTAACATAACTTATACTACCAATCATAATATCATTATTATATTGTTTAGAATAATTATTGATATGTAAGGTATTTAGTAGGTAACATATTGTAATGGTCGATTAACTGGTTAAATATAGGTTTATATTGGTTTTACCCAGTACATTTTTGTGTTTTTTTTGTCCGTGTTTTACATCGTGAAAAGCTGGACATTTTACACGATTTTGAAATTTTACACGGTGAAAATTTAAAACATAATTATTAGTTAATATTTGATATAGATATTAATCTTCAATTAGATATAATAATGTATTTACATTTATTATACAATAAACAAATTGTTTTATATACATATCACTACATTTGTAAGGTGATTAATATCCTGTTTTACACTGACAAAATGTCAGTGTAATACACGAATTTTCTCACACAAAAATAAACTATATATATAATATATTTAATATTTTTAATTTATATTTTTTGGACAAATTAACTAAAATAAAAAAATTTAAACTATAGTTATTACAAATATTAAATATATTATATATATATATATATATATATATATATATATACTATAGTTATACATACTACTATATATACTACATTGTATGTATACTATAATAATACGTAATACAATGTATATATATATATATATATATATATATATATATTATATATATATATATATATATATATATATATATATATATATACATAGTATACATAATATAGTATACTATAGTATATGTGTACTATAGTAAGTAAGTCAATATTTCTATAGCCATGCTATTACAGATATTACTACACGCTTAATATATGCATAATACATGTATGCTTCATACACACACTCATAAAAATGCATATTAACCTGACGAGTCTAGAGTTATAAATTTTATTTGTTGACTATAATGGTGAAAGTATTGTATAGCTATATATTTCTCATTTACACACCCCTTCTTGAATCTTATCTGAATTAATAAGTTAATACTATTATATAATAAATTATATAATTGTAATCATATATATATGAAATTATATATTACTAAAAATATTGAATCTTATCTGAAGTAACACTTTAATAATATTATATAATAAATTATATAATTATAAAAATATATATATTCAACATATTAGTATTACTAAAAATAATATAATTGCATATAAATAATCATATTATAGAAAATGGTAAAATAATTATAGTTATATAATATTAAAACTATAAAATATATATATTTTATATATATTCTATGTATACATTCTATGTATACATTCTATTTATTTAATATACTAACTGTTTTTTCTAAATCATAAATCACAACAATATAACAGTATCCATAGCATGTTTCGTAGAAATATTTACTTGTGGATTGACCAACTAAATCATGAATAATATACATAGTATACATAATATAGTATACTATATTATATGTATACTATAGTAAGTAATATATATATATATATATATATATATATATATATATATATATATATATATATATATATATATAATGTAAATAATTACAATATGATATTATAATATAGATGTATAGTATGTATAGTAGTATATATGTATAGTATATATATATATTAGTCCTACTATATTCATATTCGTATAAGATTAAATAAATTAATAAGTTATATAATGAAGGACACATAATTGTTATAAAGTATAGTTTAGACCAGTGAATATAATATACTAGATTTATTTATACTTAAGTTACTAGTTTATATATCTTAATAGGGTGTTCACAATATGCGTATTTTGATTGTCGTACGAACAAATGCTGGACCGAAAAATATTCGGTCCAGCATTTAAAAATCGCGAGTGTTCACACGACGCGGGTTTAAATTGTCGTGTTTACCAATAACTGAAACGGAAATAAATAATTAAAGTAAATAAACAAACATTTTAAATTCAAATAATATTTTAATTTATATATTATAATTACATTTATATTAATTATGGATACTTATTTAAATAATATATTATCTTTAATAACTGGCGAAATAGCAAGGGATATTGCGTTAGAAAATGGTAATACGAGAACTATCTGGGCGCATAAGTATCTACAAGATCGTGACGAAACACATGCCGGCGCATGGTGCGTTTTAAAATAAATGATAGTGGATGACCCGGTTGCCTTCTCAAAGTACGTTAGGATGAGTCATGCGCACTTTATATGCTAGGCAAATATTATAAAAGATGATATAGAGAAACAAAATACAAATATGAGGACACCAATATGCTACCAAATGCGGCTAGCTATAACTGCATTTTTTAGCAACAGTTGATACTTTTCATAGCATTACCGTTGCTTTTAGGGTTGGCTATTCAACCATTTCTATGATTATAGATGAAACGTGTAGAGCTATATGCACAAGATTAAAAGCTAGCAAACTAAAATTAATATCGTCAATGGATAGCTGGAAAGATGTCGAAGAGGGTTTTAGGAGTAAATGGAACTTACCTAACTGTATTGGGGCGATAGATGGGAAACATATAGATATATCAATTGCTAATGGAAGGAACTCTATGGAAGGAACTCTATTGTACTAATGGCGGTTGTAGATGCCAACAGAAGATTTATTTATGTAGACATTGGATGCAATGGTCGTGTAAGCGATGGGGGTGTTTATAGTAACACTAGTTTGGCCCATTATTTAGAAGATATTACAAACCCTTTGAATATACCCCCACCTAAACCTCTACCAGGAAGGGAGATGGCAATTCCACATTTTGTTGTGGCAGATGATGCTTTCCCCCTAAAAACCTACATGATGAAGCCATTTCCCTTTCGAGGCTTATCTATTCGAGAAAGAATTTATAATTATAGACAGAGTAGGGCGCGTATATGTGTAGAAAATGCTTTGGGATGTTATCATCGAGATTTCAATTATTCAAAAAACCACTGCCATTTACACCCGCTAAAGTATATTTATTTGTTTTAACTACTTGCATATTGCATAATATGTTGATCGATAGTATAGCTGAAGATCAACGGAGTACCATGCATCCAGAAAATATGAAACACCTCACTAAAAATACTGTAAATGCAAGCCGTTCCAGAGAAAGATAAATCCGTGATGAAATTGCCGACTATTGCGTTAACGAAGGAGATCTAAATTGGCAGTACGATCGTATTTAATTGTTTATAAATAAAACTTTGATACAAAAATTATTATATATATTATATATTTATTACATAAAATATAAAATAATACACATTTAAATATAGAAATAACAATTTTTAAATAAATAAATATTTTAGTATATTGTATAATATAATACATATATATAAATTACATATAAAATGCTAAAATAATAAATTATAAATAACATATAACGTAGTAACTAGACAACAGTACAAAATAAATATTATTTTATAAAATGTTTATAAATATATAAAGAATAATAATTATTAACGAGTTAAATAACTGTCATATATATACATAATAAGTACCTTTTTAATATATATAAATATATATTATAATATATATAATATATATCATAAAGATTCTAGATCATCCATTGTATATGCATGAACTATATCATTCATTTTGTGTAACGCCACTCTTCTTTTATTATCGTTTCCATGTGACTCGAGTTCTTTGGTGAATGCTGCCATCTGCAAACTGGTGTGCGTTCTATTGACGGTACATTCACATTTGCATTGGCATTGCCCATTAACCGTAGTGGCATTCACCCTCTCTGCTATTATTTTATTAAGAGCCTCAGCTCTATCTAGAAGGTCAGCACTTGTATTTTTTCTTGTTTTCTTCTTCAAGGGAGGTAGAGTTTCTGACATTGCCACGAGTGAAGATGTTGGTGGAGCAATAGTAGGGGAATCAGTAAATGGAGAAGTAGGAGCAGTAATGGGAGTAGTAGGTAGAGTCAAAAAGGAGAGGGAATCAGTAATGTGAGAAGTAGAAGCAGTAATGGGAGTAGTAGGTAGAGTCAAATGTGAGAGGGAATCAGTAATGTGAGTAGTAGGAGCAGTAGTGGGAGTAGTATGTAGAGTCAAATGTGAGAGGGAATCAGTAATGTGAGTAGTAGGAGCAGTAGTGGGAGTAGTAGGTAGAGTCAAATGAGAGAGGGAATCAGTAATGTGAGTAGTAGGAGCAGTAGTGGGAATGGTAGGTAGAGTCAAATGTGAGAGGGAATCAGTACTTGGAGTAGTAGGAGCAGTAGTGGGAGTAGTAGGTAGAGTCAAATGTTAGAGGGAATCAGTAATGTGAGTAGTAGGAGCAGAGGTGGGAGTAGTAGGTTGAGTAAAAAGGTAGAGGGAATCAGTACTTGGAGTAGTAGGAGGGTCAGTATAGGGGGAACTGGAGTCGATAGGATTATCCAGCTGTGATTCATCTGATAAATAAAAAGTGAGATTTATTATAAGAAAAAATTATATTTAATAAAAATAAGTATGCCAATATAAATAGTATGTCAATAGTATGAGTATACAATATATATGTTATTATAACTATTGAAATAGTTAGTTATAATATGATTTAGAAATAATTACGTCATAAAGATTATAGAAAATAATATAACATGATATCGTTTAAACTATTAGCTAACTGAATTCTATATCCGTTGATATTGTGGCGCGCTTCTCTTGAGCATCTTCGAGGAAAGCCATTTCCCCCAAACAAGCAAAAGATTTAGGGGGCTTTTTCCAGCACTCCCACTTGGTTTTGGCTTTAAATATAAAAATTAATTTAGATATTAATAGAATTTAAATTTAATGTGAATGTATATATTATCTTATATACATATGTAATAATATATAATAACCATAACGATCATTCATGAGTTTACTCATTTAAATATTTACATATCATAAAAATATATAAAATTTGCGGACGCACCACTACATCGATTATAAATTAGAATCAAACGTTATGTTATTTGTTTATCTTTTGAATAGTTTATAAATTGAATATATAATATATAAATATAATGCAAAATATAAATATATTTGATGATGATGATGATGATATTGAGTTTATTAGCACTAAAATAGGGTCATGTAGACCCCTTCGCTCGTGCGGGAAGAAAATAATAATAAAATAATAGTAATACGATAATAATTTGATAATAATATACATTCAATATACAACGGAAAAACAATAATAAACAATATAAAGGACTATTATATACTACAGTCTGCATTGATATGGTGTAGTTGTATATACTACAGACTGCATTGATATAGTATAGTGTTATATAATAATAAGATAATAATAATACAATAACGATTTAATAATGATATAAATTTAATATAACACGGATACAAATAATAAGTTGGATGATTTAATGATTATGGGTAGAGAGAAAAGAAGAAGTAAGATTTATAAATCTTTTGTGGGATCTAATAGAACGAATGGTAGGAGGGAGGGAATTCCATAGAGTTGGACCGGAATTTTTAAAAGCTCTAGAATTTAGGGAAGTTTTACTAGAGTTCTGGGAGATAAGTAGAGGAGCATTTTGGTAACGAAGAGAAGATAATATAGTACGTTTTTTAATTAGATCAGAGATATAGCTAGGGGTAAAAGAATATATTGATTTATGGATTATAGATAGTATACGTAATTTACAACCGAGGGAGAATGGTAGCCACATACGAGATGATTGATGAGATGTTGTAGTAGAGTGATCCAGTCGAGTTAAACAGTAAGTAGTACGTATTGAGGAACGGATAATCCGATTAAGTGGAGCAGTAGCTTTAGCAGGAAGTAAATTCAGTAGGGAAGAACAGTAGTCAATACGTGAAAGTACAAGAGCATTAATTAGAGTTTTAGTAAGGTTTCTGGAAAGTGATGTCCGTATTTTTTTAATTCTGAAGAGATGAAAGTTGGATGATTTTGTAATGGATGATATGTGATTCTTAAATGATAATTTGTCATCAAATACTAATCCTAGGTTTTTGGAGGAATGAGAAGGAGAAATAATCATGTTATTTAGAGTAAAGTTTGGAAAGGAAGTTTCAGAAGTAGATATGTTAAGTACAGTAGTCTTAGAGGAATTAATTAGTAGTTTATTGGAGAGGAGCCATAATCTTATGGAGTTAGCACACTCGATTAATTCAGAGTTAATGGTATTATGAGAATTTATAGGGAAAAAGGTAAACAGTTGGATATCATCAGCAAAAATATGGTAGTGGATATTTGGAAATTTCTTAATTAGATCAGCAATAGGGCGGATATAAATAGAAAAGAGGGATGGACCTAGAACAGATCCTTGGGGAATACCGTGGTTAAGAGGAGAAAGAGGCGAGTAAGATTTGTCAATCATAATAGAGATATTCCTGTTAGTGAGATATGAAGTAAACCATTTTAATGCTAAGCCAGATATACCCATTAAAGTAAGTCGCGAGATTAATATGTTATGGTCCAGGGTATCAAAAGCAGATGATAGATCAAGTAGGATTAGCTGGCAACACGTGTTGCTATTTAAGGTAGATAATATAGTGTCAGTAATACGTAGGAGAGCTGTTTCGGTTGAATGACCCTTACGAAAAGCGCTTTGAAACGGGTCGAAAAGATTATTTTTATTTACATGGGCTATGAGTTGTTTGGAAACAATTCTTTCTAATATTTTACTTAATAAGGGTAGGTGGGAGATCGGGCGATAATTGCTAAATGAGTTTGGGTCTAAGTTTTGTTTTTTTAGAATAGGGGATATTATGGCAGTCTTGAGACAGGGTGAAACTTGGCCAGAGTTTAGTGAGTTCGCAATAATATCCAAGAAAATAGGAGAAAATAAGGGTGAAAGTTTGTGATATAATGATAAAGGTAGGGGATCAGTGGGGGAGGTACAGTGAGATTTCATGAGTAGGTCATTTACTTCATACAGTGAAGGAATAGTGAATGTACTTAATGAGTCAATATGATGGGTAATATATATGGTAGGATTGAGTATGAGTTGAGTAGATGCGCAAATAATATTATTAATGCTTGCAATTTTATGGTTAAAGAATTTTTCAAAAAGAGAACACAGTTGAAAATTTGACGTGTTAGGTAAAATGGGGAGGATTTTTTCATCTGGAGGAGAGAGAATTTTATTTGCTATTTTAAATAATTTGCGAGGATTGGAGGATATCAATGCTATCTTTTTGTTATAATAGATAGATTTTGAACGAGATATAGTAGATTTGTAATTTTTTCTAGCTAGTGATAGTGCTAATTTAGTTTCAGTAGAAGGATTTTTAAGAAATTTCTTCTCAAATTTTCGAACACTCTTCTTGATGATGAAAAGTTCGTGGGAGAACCAGGGAGAAAAAGGGCGGTCGGTAATTAATGTAGTTTTTGTAGGTGCATGTATATTGATAATATTTAGGAGAGTGGAGTTTAGGAGTACCGGACAGAGGGAAGTTGAAGAAGAGATCTCAGTTTTGATATTGTTTACAAATCTTGGTAGGTCGATAGACTTAACATCTCTATATGTAATACGTTTTCGTTTAATATTTGTGAATTTTAGATTTATAGAGAATTCAATAATAAAATGATCAGTTAGTAGTTCAATTTTTTGAAAGGAGTTAGGGTTTATACATCTAATAAGAGGACTGGATAGGGGTGTAAATATCATATCAAGTGTATTGCCACTAGAATGGGTAGGAAATGATATATGTTGGCACAAGGAAAGAGACTCAGTTAGGAGTTTAAAGTCACCATGGGGATAGATGGGAGAATTATAGTGATAGTTTAAGTCACCAAGAACTATTGGTAGATAGGTTGAAGATGAAGGAAGTTTATGGATAAAATCATGAAATTCATCAAAGAATAAACTGGTTTCAGGTTTTGGGGGACGATAGATAACGGTAAGATGTAGAGTTAAGTTAGGAAGCTTGAGGGTCAGCGAAATACAATCACTATATGAAAAGGGGGGGGAATGAAATGGATGGAGATAGGTAAAAATCATTACGTATCATAAATCCTACCCCACCACCACGGCCCATTTGTCGTGGAGCGAGATAGAGTGTATATCCAAAGTCCAAGATGGAGGCAAATATATCAGAGTCATTATTAGAAATCCAGGTCTCAGTCAATGCGATTATAATAAATTTTTGTAATTTAAGGTATGGGAACAGAAGGGATATATTTGATCTCAAGGAGCGAATATTGATCAAGGCTATATTAGAGGATAGTCAGGCTTGAGAGGAAGAATTATTTATAAATGATTTCTTATAGTGATCAAAAGAATCAAACCATTTTGTTAGATCAGATTCAGGGATGAGAAAAGGGGGATATGAAAGAGAAAAAACTTAACAGTTTTTAAGAAACAAATTCATTTTAGATCGTACTAAACTATATATAATTGTCGCTACAAGTTATCATTCATATGATATATAAATATAATGCAAAATATAAATATATTTAAGAAACAAATTCATTTTAGATCGTACTAAAATATATATAATTGTCGCTACAAGTTATCATTTATATGATATATAAATATAATGCAAAATATAAATATATTTAAGAAACACATTCATTTTATATCGTACTAAAATATATATAGATTTTTGTATACACTTCGGGCTAATATTGTATACAATATAATATTATATAATATATATTTTGAATAGTTTTTATCCATTAGAGGCGCAAAATTTATATCACTAATAATTAAATTATTAGTTGTATTTTTAAAATTATAATTCACTTTATCAATGTAAATGTACAGTGCTGTATATGTTCATTAATTTTATTATTAATAATTATAAGTATTATTAAAAAAACAATGCACTTTATAAACTTAATGTTAATTGTATTGTTATAATTGTTCTATTATTATTAAAAAACAAGTCATATTATTATAATTATAATTAATATATAATATATATTTATATTATATATTATATATTATATACTATATATATATTATAATTAATATAATAATTATAATAATTATCCCAAAGTATATAAATAAATCTATTATGATCTCAAAAGTGTATTTATTTCTATAATATATTTATATTTTGCATTATATTTATATATTATATTAATTATAACTACAGGCGTACTAAACAATGTCATATTTAATTATTAAATATATATTAACTATACTACTTATTATATAAAAAGTGTATATTAAATAGAATACTTATCGTATATTTATTTATGAATAAATTATATATATATATATATAATTATTAAGATATAGGATATAGATATAGATATAGATATATAAAAAAATAATAACCATAAATTCCAGTGATATTACTTATCTCTGTGTAACTTTGGTTCCTTTTATTCCTGTTTGAATATTCTTTAATTTTAATATTACATAAGCCCTCCCTTTCCCTGAATCCTTTTATCAACTTTGCTTTTACGTCATCTTTATTTTTTGTATTTAATTTTTTATATTCACTATAATTCATTTTGAATAATGTTATAAAAATAATATAAAAATAAATCAAATAATAATTTTAATGCAAATTTGTAAACATTAACAAAGATAGTAAGATATTTCGGTCCAGCATTTATTTCATTTCAGCACAAAAATAGGAATTTTTCTATTTTTGCTGTACGACGAAAAAAATAGGAATTCGTGTAAATGCCGGACCGAATTTATGATTTTGAAGAATTCGGTCCAGCATTTGTTCGTACGACAAGCAAAACACGCATCGTGTGAACACCCTATTATGGTGATAAAAATGTATAATAATTATTATAACAAAACATTATAAATAGAATATATTTTATAGATATACATATGAATAAGTACTCCTATAGGAGTATATATATATATATATATATATATATATATATATATATATATATATAATATAATATTATAAAATAATTGTACCAAAATTAAATTATATAAAAAGAAGATTACACAATTTTAGATTGATATATAATTGATATATAAGTAATATAATAAATGAAAAATTCCAATTAAATGTATATTATAATTAGATATATATAACTACTATTTACATATATTTCATATAAATTGACAAATTATAAAGAATATCACTGAATTATATTTGTATCAATATATGAATTAAATGAATTCTCATTATTTGCAAAGTATTCAAATGGTGAAAAAAATACATTGCAGATTTATACAAACACCCACTTCTAATGTATATGTATAAGGTATAGGCTATGCAATTATGCTATACAATACATTTAATATTACATTATTACGTATTAAAATGTGACATTGTTAAAATGTTATCATCTTTATTTATTTAAATTTATTAAATTAACGAAATTAAATATTTAAACCTAAATGAGTTATTGCATTTTAAAGCAGTTCTATCTATATTTTATATGTATTGTGTCTCACATAATGTTTCACATAGCATTATACAGCAACAAATAACAGCTTTAATTTACGTGAAAATAAGTAAATTTACGTTAAAATATTTACATATATTAATGAAATAATTAATAACCAATATTATATATATATATATATATTATTATTAAATAGTTTATTAACTACAAAACATCATATATTTATCGGCGTCATATAAGAAAATAATAAAGGTAATAACAATTTGAAAATTAATAAATAAAAGAACAAAATAAAAACAATATATATATAAAAGAGTAAAAACGATATTAAATATAGTAATAATAATAATAATAATAATAATAATAATAATAATAATAATAATAATAATAATAATAATAATAATAATAATAATAATAATAATAATAATAATAATAATAATAATAATAATAATAATAATAATAATAATAATAATAATAATAATAATAATAATAATAATAATAATAATAATAATAATAATAATAATAATAATAATAATAATAATAATAATAATAATAATAATAATAATAATAATAATAATAATAATAATAATAATAATAATAATAATAATAATAATGATGATGATGATGATGATGATGATGATGATGATGATGATGATGATGATGATGATGATGATAATAATAATAATAATAATAATAATAATAATAATAATAATAATAATAATAATAATAATAATAATAATAATAATAATAATAATAATAATAATAATAATAATAATAATAATAATAATAATAATAATAATAATAATAATAATAATAATAATAATAATAATAATAATAATAATAATAATAATAATAATAATAATAATAATAATAATAATAATAATAATAATAATAATAATAATAATAATAATAATAATAATAATAATAATAATAATAATAATAATAATAATAATAATAATAATAATAATAATAATAATAATAATAATAATAGTAATAATAATAGTTGATTTATACATTTTAAATAATAGTAGAATTAATTCTTTATAATAATATTAAACAACATAATTACCATAAAAGATAAATATATATATATACGTGTAACAATACTAGAACATATCAATCTAATTGTGAAGACATTTAGATGAATGTTAACATATAATCATATCTTAAAAAAATAAAGAATAATAATGAAAAGTAAATAATTGTTATATATATATATAACTTATTCGTACTACTAACGAATCCAGTCATTCATACAATCATTATCATAATCGTTATTCTTAATCTCCACTTCACATGAAATACACAACACTTTACTTTCATCTAATACAAGTAAATATATGTATATAGTATATATATATATATATATATATATATATATAACGAAAAGATAGTACACTATAGTGTATAAACTAGTATAAATCCTATGGTATATTATTTCATGTATTAGCTAATTATAATATTATATATATATATATATAAAGTAAATAAATACTATATAAATATCAATTACGAATATATTAATGGTATATGTTGTTAAATTCATATAACATCATTGTTTTTAATATAAATATATTATAATTTTAACATACATGTATATTATAAAGTTAATGAAAATTTAAATGTTATATTATAAACAAAGTATAAATATATATTATCGAGTTTCAAGTATACTATTTGATAATTATTTATGTTAATTATTGTATACATTAGTGTAATACTAACTTAAATGTTTCTTTAGAGAACATCCATTATTATCGAATTTAACAAGTCCGGCTAATACAAATATTCACTTTATTAATTTATCAGTGAAATGCATGTACTATATATTAATATATATATATATATATATATATATATATATATATATAACTGCCTGTGTGGCTCAGTGGCTATAGCCTTATAAGGCGTCGGACACACAAGCAGTAGGACACGGGTTCAATACTTGTCGGGACCATTAATTAATTTTATAAAATGGGTCTTAAAATATTATTTAGAAGTGATCTTATATAATTGTGTATAAATAAACGATCTGCTCTCGTTAAAACCATGGATGCCTTAACATGAGAGCGGCTTCGAAGGGACATTAGAGCCATATATAGTTATAAGTGAAAACTTCATCTAAGTTCCTGGATGGGATAAAAGGACTCCACCAAATAAAAATAACAATAACACTAGAAATAACAATATATATACATGCACATATAACCATATTTAGATACGTTGAAACATACCTACGCATTAATAAACATAAAATCTATATGTAACTAACAATTGCATTGAGTGGCGAGCGTTTTAACTTTGTTCTTTTTCGTGTTGAAGAGATTAACGAAAGGCATCTTCACATACTTAATAAGACCTATATATGGTCAACTTATTTATATTGTTAAGTTATATGATAATTACATAATATGATATAATACTTAGAAAACTATAGTTAACGATGTTATTTAATTAGCTGTGCATTAATACCACTTATTTGTTAAATTAATACATATAGACATGTATACATTGAAGTTAGAATTCAGAATATTTATTTAATTAAGAGAATTTTATAGATAACTAGAGATTATGTATACTTTATATATTATAATTATATGTACAATATCTATTTAGAATGAACATAAATAATACAGTTTCCACGGTTAAATATATGATATTAAAAAAATACGATTTAAAAATGTATATATATATATGTAATAATGAGTGGCTGAAATAGGTGTTAGCTTATTAATGGAATAATAATAATATAATTAAAAATAATAGAGAACCGTTGTATTTAAATAACATTTATTCAACAATCAAAAATAAAAACCATACACTAATGTAGTTAAAATTACCTCCACGAGGCAAGGAATAATCAATAAGGAAATACTATTAGTAAATCTAATATTATTCAGATTATAATATTTCTATGCATCAGTTAATTGGTCAAACCAATTATATTACTATATATATATATATATATATATATATATATATATATAAACATATTAATATTAATAAACTAAATAACATCACATAAAAAACACAAACATTAATATATACGAAATCAACGTTAATAATTTTATAATTATTACATAATACACAACAATAAAATAACTAATTTAAAATATATAATATACACTTAAAAACAACTACATTAATAATATAGAAGACGGTAGTCAGCTACGTATATATATATATATATATATATACCAAAGATTTTCCAAAGGAAATATATTGCACTCCCTATCTATCTCTAGTACCTCGAAATGTAAATTTAAAATGAAAAAACAATATTAACACTAGATGGCGAAATAGTATATGAAATGTTAAATCATGTGATATTTTTATTTAAATGTCTTGTTTTCTAATTATTGACTTGTATTGGTCCCAATACAAGTCAATGAATTATATACATACATTTAAAATCATTACAATATAATACAATACATGTAGTTTTTTTTAATATTAGATTTATAACATATATTTATCATTTATTTTATTTGTTTATATTAAATATAACTAATCAGTGTATTCTATTGTTATATAATTATATTATCATTTTAAAATCATGTAAATACATATTATAATACAATATACATGTATATTGTATATAATTTATTATTTACTATTACAATAAATATAGAAATGTCTTATAATCTGAATAATACCGCTAGATGGCAATATCGAATTATTTGGTGACACAAATATACACAAGTGCAATATCTTTCCTTTGGAAAATCTTTGTATATACTATGAGAGAAGTCAAAAAGAAATTCCTCTGATATCGATATTATATTATAATAGCGTATACATGTTACTGTGTTATTGTTTATAGAACTATAATTCAGCTATAGTATAAAGCCTATATATATATCAGCTATAGCTGATCAATTGTAACTATAAAGTTGCGGAATACATGAGTTATATATAAGTTATATATATATATATATATATATATATATATATATATATATACTATACTACTAACTATTAAAGAACTTAGTAATAACTCCTTTTACAGTGATATAATGCTTGTTAAGATTCTCTTTAATTAAAATGGAAATAATATATAATATACTAACTATTTAGTTCGGCTTCAATATATTATACTAATATATATATATATATATATATATATATATTTAAAATCTCTCCTATACTAACATAAACAATACCTTGACCCAAACCCCTTAGAAAGTATTGTCTGATCTCACATATACCCTTAATAAAATATTAGAAATAATTGTCTCCAAATAAAATCGCCCATATACACATTTTTTTAATGTGTCGACCCGTTTTAAAGCGCTTTCGTAATTTCGACAGAAACGGCCTTCCTCTTTATTACTGACACAATATTGTCTACCTTAAATAACAACATTTGTTCAAGCTAATCAGCTATAATTCTAGATCAATCCTACTTAACCTCTCGTCTGCTGTTGATACCCTGGAATATAATATATTATTCTCGCTAACTGATGGGTATATCCAGCATAACAAACTAAAATGATTTACTTCATATCTTACACAACATGATATCTCTATTATGATTTAAAATCGTACCTGCCTCTTTCTACACTTAAGCACGGTATTCCCTATGGAACCGTTTTAGGTCCACCCCTATTATATATTTATATCCGCTCTATTGCTGATCTAATTAAGAACTTTCAAAATATACACTATTTTTGCTTATGATGTTCATCTGTTTACCTTTTTCACCGTAAATTCTCATAATACCATTAACTCTGAATTAACCGAGTTTGCAAATTGCATACAATTATGGCTCCTCTCCAATAAACTACTAACATATATGTTAAGTATGGTAGTCTTATAGTCATTAATTAGTAGATATTAACTTATGATACTTCCTTTCTAAACTTTACTTTACATAATACGATTATTTCTCCTTACTGTACTTCTAAAAACCTAGGATTAGTATTTTATGACAAATTATAATTGAAGAATCACATATCATCTACTATAAAACCCTCCATCTTAAATCTCAATATAATTAAAAAAATACGGAACTCTCTTTTCAGAAACCTTACGAAAAATCTATTAAATTCTTTTTACCCTCCCTACTGAATCTACTTCATTCTAAAGCTACTACTCCATTACATTGGTTTACCTGTATTGTAATTTCTACATGTAATTTACTCTTTACGTACTATTTACTGCATAATCCAACTGGATCACACTACTACAATATCTCATCAATCAACTCGTATATGGCTACTCTTCTCCGTCAGGTGTAAATTACATGTGCTCTCTATAATCTATACATAAATATATTCTTTCACCCCTAGCTATATCTTTATCCTAATAAAAAAACGTATAATATTATTTTCTATTCATTACCAAAAACTCCTTATCTCCCGTAACTCTTATAAAACTTTCCTAAATTTAGAACTTATAAATATTCCAGCCCCACCCTATGGTATTATATAGCTTCTAGCATCCGTTCTATTAGATTCCACATACTATTTATGAATGATACTTTTTATTTTCTCTCTACCTCTCCTCCTAAATCATCAGACTCATTATTTTTGTATTCGTTGTTTTAGTCTAGTTTTATCATCAACGTACTATTGTTATCTAATTGTTATCGTATTATTATTATCTTATTATTCTTTTCTTCCCGCACGACCGAAGGGTTATATTTTAGGTTATTATAAACCATATATGATATATCATCATTATAGTGATCATCAATATCATATATACATATATATATATATATACATAAATATATAACATATTTTATAATATTTACCTGTTATGAATAAACTAATTGCCTTTTTTAAACTTGTATTGTTAGAATTACCCATTACATTTAATATTAGATTACTGGCTGTATGCTTAAATTCGGTTATAATTCCTGTAATAATATTGTGTTATGAATAATACAAGTGTTATGGCATATATATATATATATATATATATATATATATATATATATATATATATATATGTTATGTAGTGTATATTAGTGTATATGTGTGTGCGAATGAATTATCTTTAGATCAGCGCGCGGTAATGAATATGCGGTTTAAGTTTGGGTATGCATCGTATATAGGTACAATATTATATATTGTGCGGCGCGGAGTATTCGGCGAGTTATTATAGGTTATATAATGTCTATCAGGTGGTAACCTATGGCGCCTAAAGTATCGAACACAAATCAGCAAGAGACTACAAGAGACTATCAAATCTAATTGTATAGACATGCCCCTAAATATCGTGGGCGTATCGAGTCGTGGTACGTACACGTCGACTACATTGACTTTTAATAAATGAATTAAACTTTGACTTATTTAAAGTGATTTGAGTTATAGAGTAGTTTATTACGTATAATATAGACAACACTACATATATATATATATATATATATATATATATATATATATATATATATATATAATGATATAAGATTCTCTTAATAGGAATTTAATAAATCTTCAAATCCTGTCTATATAGTATCTATACATTATTCATATGTTAATTATTTAAATAAAATAAATATCATTAAAACTCAAGTATGACTCACAGTCATATGTTATAGCATATATCAATTACTAATATACAAACATACATACCATCGATGTAAATAATACAGCGTACGAAGTATACGAGTATAAAGTGTAAGCATATACCTGCGACTATACACTATACTGTACGATGCATATTGTGTACATATATGTTTATATTGTTAGTGTACGACGTACACTGTGCGGTGTATAGTGTACGTGCATAAAAAAGCAAAAAAAAATTATATTTTTAAAAATATTTGTGGAATTTCCATTTATATAGTATAGTTTAAACAAAATGTTGACAATTATATTAGTTGTTATGTATATGTATTATTATTTATATACATTATTATTAATAACTGACATATCTATGGTGTTAATATATACATTTAAAGGTTATTTCTATCCACACCATGTTAAAATTGCTATCTCTTCAATGTACAATTTCTAGGAAATATTGTTCATAGCCCGATATATGAATTTCACATTTTGTTTTCGGATTTTTCTTTCTAACGATTATATTTCCATATGTGCAAAAAGTGCTATTGAGTATATATTATTTTACATAAAAATGCATTATAAAAATTGGGTTGACCCACACATATATACATATATCCCAAGCAACCAAACGCGTTGCGCGTCAACGTAAAGTATATAATAACGTTCCAATATTGTATATATTATAGGTCAAATAAATACTTTGGATATAATTATTTTATTTATGCAATATATTTTCCAATTTTGTATATTTTATAGGTCAAATAAACACTTTGGATATGATTATTTTATGTATTCAATGTATGTTCCAATTTTGTATATTTTATAGGTAAAATAAACACTTTGGATATTATTAATTTATGTATTCAATATATATTCAAATTTGTATATTAATATATATAATTGTATAAGTCAATAAACACATTGGATATTACAACAGCGATATCTATTGTGCAATATTTATATTTATAAAATATATCTCTTATCAATAAGAATTATTATTAATAGAATTCTATATCAATATAATTGTATAATACGCACGCACACACACACATACACACATACACATACATATACACATATATATGTGTATATAAATATATACATATATATATATATATATATATATATATTATCTAATAGTGTTAATGTATACACTTATTTCTGTTTAATATTTATGTGATTTATTTCACATCCCATATTAAAGTACTAATGCACTAATGAACTAATTAGTTCATTGGTTTGGAAATATACATTATTATATTGAAATATGTATATAAGATGTAATTAGTTAAAACAAATATTAATAATATGATTATATATATATAATATAAATGTATATAGCATACAACCAATGTATTATATCATACATGTCGTGATAATGTGTGAAATGAAGCGTTGCGACAAGACACGCCCAAAGGGCGTCGCCAGACGGGACCTTATCCCGTTGCATCACCCACTGCGCATGTAATTGTGTTTGGCGCGAACATTGAAATTAACGGTATTGTTTATTTACTTTGTTCGATAATACTTCCTATATTAACAATTTATCAATATTTAGATTGTTTATCATATACTACAAGTTGATTTAATAAGGTAA
This sequence comes from Osedax fenrisi, assembly GCA_964019155.1. Classification (NCBI taxonomy): domain Eukaryota; kingdom Metazoa; phylum Annelida; class Polychaeta; order Sabellida; family Siboglinidae; genus Osedax; species Osedax fenrisi. Next base: position 9,325,041 of record OZ025240.1, read on the forward strand.
TATAATAATCGTATTGTTAAATATATACTTATATAATTGATAGGTGTTATCCTTTATAATATAGCTAGAGAAAAGCTCTCTAGCTCTGTGTCCTTTATCCAGAATTATATATAGTCATATTTTGTAATGCACTAAAACGCAGTTGTAATCCAGCTGTCATTTTATAATATTTATTTGTATATAATATACTTAATAATATAATTTATATATTATTCCCATATAATAATGTTTATATTATATATGTATACATAGTATACTATTTATTTGGATATAATATACTTAATTTAATATTTGTATACTATATATATATAATATATTATATATTATAATCAATAAGTGATATTAAATATTCAAAATAATAATGTATTCATAGTACAAATTTAGATTTTAAAGATTGTTATTAATATTTTGTTACTCAGTTATAATTTTATAACAATGAATAACCTTGCATACATATACCAGTAGTAATTTAAATACATTCAAAATAAATGTGTTTACTGCAGAAGTAATTTAATAAGTAATAATATAGCCAGTTATAATATACATATACTAGTAGTAATACATATATATATTATAACTGGGCATATCAAGTTGTATATATATAATTAGTAATTACAACTTGATTAATAATATCCGAAAAAATTCCAAGTTTTACTCAATTTTGTGAATATATTAAGAAAATATATTAAAACATGTTTTTTTACTATAAGGCATTTTTTTTAGAAATTTATGAAATAATCATATTTATATTATACCGTATTATAATATATTTTATATATAGTATCAAATTGTCAAATTATGTCAAACATATGTAAATATGTATTAATATATTAATTAAAACTAAATATATGTTTTGAATATATAATGTATACATAGTATGTATTACATATCATGTATCTAATAACATACTAGATATATGAAATGCAAACTACAATGCATTGTGTATGAAATTGAAATACACAAATATATTATATATATAGATTATTATTAATCTAATAATAAATCTAATAATAATAGTTATTTATCTAGTAAAATTGTATAAAGATATATATGTATATATATATATATATATATATATACACACACTTACACTCATACATACACATACACACATACATATACACATACATACACACACTCACACACAAACAAACACACATAGTACATACACGTATACTTTGCATGAACATATGGTTACACGCATATCTGTGTATGTCGTACGCTAAGAGGTGTCATTCAGCTGAATATGGGTCCTCCAATACTTGTCAACTCGGAACTTATAAAATAATATATAAAAATAAGTCAAAACAATTTTTATTTATTTCTGACTATCCTATGGTTCGCGATAAATCCTAGAAGTTTAACATGGAGAGAATACGAAATTTAACATGGGGAATTTTAAAAATTACTAAAAAGTGACGTTTAACCTACTAATAATTTGTTTTGTATTATGAAATTTTAATAGAACATAAACTAAATGAGATATTTATGGAAAATAAAAAAAATAAAATTTTAATTTTTTTCCTATAAATGAAATGAAATAAACGATATTTCTAGGATTTTTTTAAAAACTCGAATATATTAACGAATTTTTTTTTTTACAATTTATTTATATGTCTATATAATATAAAATGTAAAATTAAAAAAAAGATATTTAATTTATAAAAATATAATATGTATACCACTTTTACTATATTTGTTGAGAAAAAATCAATATTTTTCAAAAAGGTATAAAAAATAAACCAACATTTTTTTTTCACTTTTTATGATATTTTTTAGAAAACAGATATCATATATACAAGAATGAGAGCTAGTGATAATTTGTTTTAAATAATCAAGTTGTATCAACCATTTTCATGTATTTTCGTATATTTTTTGTTATAATGTATTTTTCTATAATACTTATCAATGTAATATTGTACTAATTTTTAACGGATTATCGTGTCACCAATATGAGCTCAAATGGAATAATTTTTTTTACAAATGTCTTAAAACATCTTCCTTTACCTTAGAATCACTGATCAAAAAAAAATGTTATCCAATTCACTCTTAACGTATGGCGTACGTCGTACGCTGGACATGTGTTTTTATATGTGAATATAAATGCATAGTAATCAAGCAAGAATTGTATAATTATAATCTCTTGCTGACCTAGAAAACTGTGTGCATAGTAAATTATCTTATGATCATGATTCATGTTACGTGAGTCATAGTTAAATATAAATTATTCACCTAACTTAGCGCGCATTCACGACGCCCGCTAAATAAAGTAGGAGGCGTCATTCCGAGGAGGAGACACTATCGATATATCTATATATCCTATATAGGTCATCGACATATCTGTATACATATGTATAATACATACCTACATACATATGCTGCAAAACCACATTTTAGTTGAAACACATTGTATTTTATTCAAATACTCCTTTCTATATCACATCTTCTCTCCTCGCATATAAATAAAATAATACTAGAATCACACTCTGCCCAACTCTTTAAATCCCTGTAACCCCCACCCATAAACCATAATGCCAATACATCATTTATCTATTGAATTAAACTCACACCGTAATACCAATCCCCTCAAAGGGATTTTGTAATACTATATAACAAATAAAATAATCATATATTTAAAAATAAGCATTTACTAAACAACACTGAATTGACTTACATTCTAGATATAATATTTTGATATTATAATATTATTAATAATATAATGAACAAACATAATAAACATGCACAAACAATCATATATATATATATATATATGTGTGTGTATGTGTGTAAATGAGTAAGTAAGTATATACGTAACTAACGTTCAAGCATTCTAGTGGTATGCTCGTTAGTATACGGATCTGTAATTCCAAAAAAGACTACAAAAAAATCATATACATTAATGTAATCAAATAATTCAATAATGTTAAATATCGTAGTATGATGATAATGATGATGATATGAGTTTATTAATCACTAACATAGGGCGATTTAAGTTCCTTTGCTCATACGGAAAGATAATAATAATACGATAATAATTAAAAAATTAATACGTTGAATATAAAACAAGACAGAATTACTGGATTAAAAATAATAATAAGTTGGATAATATAGTGATTAGAGGGTAATTATAATTAGTTATTAGAGAGAAACAATAAGTAATATTTATCTTTTGTGGGGTCTAATATATCGGATAGTAGGAGAGAGGGAATTCCATAAAGTGGGACCTAAAAACTCTAGAATTTAGGGAAGTCTTACCAGAGATATGGGAGATAATAATATTAGACTTAGGTAACGAAGCAATGGAAATATTGTAATTTTTGAATTAGATCAAATATATATATATATATATATATATATATATATATATATATATATATAGCTATATTTAGAAGTGAAATAATATATATATACTTGTAATATAAACTATACCATATATATTTATAACATATAATAACATACCTAGCAATATACTAACAGATAATGCATTTGATGATTTGTTTTTGGGCATGCTTCGATAAACTCTCCAAATTAACTTTATACACATATATGTAACAATTATATTATTGTAATTTTAATAATTATATTTAATAAATATAAACATATTTATTTTAATATGTTAATAAATGTTATATTAATTTATTATGGATTGGTTCATATTATATGTGTATACCAGATATATGTGTATACTACATATATATATATATATATATATATATATATATATATATATATATGTATATATATATGCGTGTATGTATGTGTGTATTTTTATATATACGTATATTTATAGGTATTATTAGTGTTAAGCTTTACTTAGTAATTACAACCTGACAAGTATTCTGAGAATAGATCTCCGATTTTGTCCGAGTACTTATCAAATATTTCTTATAGTAGTGATGTTTGTAATTGTCAATATATACATAGTATAGTATATATATATATATATGTATATATATATATATATATATATATATATATAAATAGTGTATGTGATATATATATATATATATAAATATATAAGAAGTATATATTATATAATTCATATGTTATTTACTTATAGTCTACTATCAGTGATAAAGTAACTATAGTTGTTATATCAGAGATAAAGTAATTATATATCTACTATCAGTGAGAAAGCCACTATATTCTACTATCAGTGATAAATCCACTAATCACTTATATCACGTGATGAAAACAAACCTTTAGCAGCCGTTAGTCCGATCAATTGTGCATATTTTTTAAAAGTTCCAAGTGCAGCTATATAATGGTTTATATGTATACATATATTATAGTATAATATATATAAATTAAAGTATATCCGAGTGTTTTACTAATTTAAAATGATGGTATATGAAATATTACTTATATATATATATATATATATATATATATATATATATATATATATATACATGTATATATATATATATATGTATATATATACTATGTATATTATGTATAAATATACACATAATTTTATATTGAATTCAATGTTATCTAATGTTCGTATTATTGGTTAATATTATATATTGGAAATAATTACGTCACTTATATTAATACGTGTATATACGTATACATATAATAATACATGTATATTTATATATTTTTTTAATATAATTTGTTTTGAAACGCATATTACTTTAAGTTATTTGTTTTTTATTATTTTTTTTGATTTAAATCGAATTCAAGAAAATCTAAAGAAATATAATTTGCTTAAGTTATCTTAATTGTTATGCACCTCTATTCCTCTATATATATATATATATATATATATATATAAGGTTCACCTATAGGTTTTTATTTTTTCATATTTAATATCATTATAGATATAAGAGAATTTTAATTACAAATTAAACGTAATATTAAATAATATTTTTCCCTTTCTTACTAAATAAAAGTATTTTGTCTGAATTAATTACACATTTAAAATAGTAAAGTACACCTTAATAATAGATAGTCTAGCATTAGTGAAACTAAGTTGGATATGTTATATATATATATATATTAAATGATAAAATGTAAGTAGTTATATTAGTTAACATGTTTATATATAAATGATGTATAATTTAAGTTGAATGAGTGATCTGTATAGGTAGAATTATAAGTCACGCCCCCTCTGAATATATACGCCTACATTATCGTATAAACTTCTATTATTTAAGATAATGATAATATATGATAATATTTTAATTAGATATTTTAAACATCATTTACAGTTTTAAATTAATATTTTATATAAATTATATACATTGTAATTTATTTTAGTATAGATATTATCTATTTAGGAGGGTGTATTATTTTGTTATTTGTTTTAGATTCCTTTCAGGAACTTAGATAAATGTTAACTTATACCAAATAGCTCTAGATTCCTTTCGAATAGGATTTCATATTAATGAATCCATTATTCCATTCAAGATCGAACGTGACCCGGAATACAACGTCCGCGCTATCCATGAACTACTGTAATGAACTTAAATCTTAAAATGTAGAATTATAGCGGAAAAACACATTGACATGGAAATAAACTTTGTCACAATTGTATTGTCTTCAAAAAGATGTTTGACCGTATGGCAGAAATTTTAATATTTACGAACAACTTATATAAATCATAGAAAACCTATATAAAAAGGCGAGCTGTGCAGTGATAATTAATGATACAAGAATAGACTTCTTTCGGACATCGGTAGGATTATAATAAGGTTTCCTCATGTCGCCAACTCTATTAAATATTTTCTTGGAAAAAATTATGCAAGACACTCTAAACAACCACACTTCAACCATATCTGTAAGAGGATATCATATTTGTAACCTAAGGTTTACATATGCCATAGATTTAATGGCAGGATTAATTCCAGAATTACAACAGCTCACAAACAAATTATATAACTACTCAGCGGAATACGGTATGAAAGTGAGTCTAGAAAAAAGTAAGATTATGGTAAATGAATTCTCAAACAGCCATTTAAATGTTATAACTATGAACGATTAAATATTAGAAACAGTTGAAAAACAGTCTGGTAAACCTAAGTACAATATAGAAAAGTAGAAGCATCTCATTACGTACCAAGATACACTTATACAAATCTCTGATTCTATCTATTGTATGTGAAACATGGACATTAAATGAAACCGTAGAGAAAGGAATATATGCAGTCGAATCTAAATCATAAAGAATCCTAGGAATCTCATACTGAGAAAGGAAAATGAATGATTATGTTTTCAATAACATTATTGAAGCAATATGCTCTGTTAAACAACTCCTTTAAACTATAAAAAGAAGAAAATTGACTAATTTTGGCCACACAATACGAAACGAATCTCTCCATAAAGTAATCATGTAAGGTTTTTTGAAGGAAAGAGAAGACAGGGATGACCGAGAACGAACTAGATGCATAATATCATAGAATGGATAAAAATTGATATCGGTGATATATTCGAAAATACGAAAACACATTCGACCTTGAGAAATAGAAAAAAAACATGTCTAAAAAATTTGCCACGATTCAAGTCCCCCCTACGACCATCCGGTTACGGGATTAAGTTTAAGGTTAAGGTTAAGGAATCTATGATATTAACGATAACCGAATTGTTATATATACTATTATATAATATCAATTCTACATATTATTATAAGGCACATTTTATTTGTTTGAACAGAGAACTTAATCCGTAACCTATTGACTGAGTATCTGGATCATGTTATTCGGAGAAAATAAATTATCCTAGAATTATATTAGGACAATATTTAATTTAGAGAGATAAGTATATTTCTAAAATATTTTAGGACAATTTATTTTCTCATAACAATGGCCCAAGATGCCTTAATCTATAGATCTGGTAGTCTGTTACATAATATAATATAATTTACTAAGTGACACATCCTTTCTTTCGATACATACATAGTTCGTAATACGAACTTAGTGAAAACAGCAGCTTTCAGATAATTAGCGTTAATAATATAATGTTTAATTATTTGATTACAAACATTTTACCACTTGATTGATTCTCTTCTTGAATCCGGGCGTTGTGTTTGTTATGTTCGATATGGTATATATGTCAATATCTGTAAATGCATATTTAAAGTATTACATTTACCATAATGAATATTTTAATTAATATTACTTAATATTATCAAATATTTGACATATACTTATAAGAGTAAGTAGAATAGATTATGAGATAATAATTATGCCATATGGCCATATTATATATATATATATATATATATATATATATATATATGTATATATTATGGTGGTGAATTCCATTCATCACATCCGGTAACTTAAATTAAGTTTCACTTATAACCACATTTTTCTAATATCCCTACAAATCCGTTCTTATGTTAAATAATCCAGGATTTAACGAGAACCAATAATTGTGTATACACAATAATATATTATAACATTGAAATATTATTTACAGGAAGGGTTTGAACTCACGACGTAGCACACGTTCCTGTATATTTAAAGCTGTAATTTATTTATACACACACATATATATATATATATATATATATATATATATATATAAATTGTCGATCATCTAGTCTTCTCTTACCGAGTTTCCTAAAAAAACACCACTAATATCGCTGTAAGATATTAATTCGACAATTCATTAGTATATAATTGTTTATCGATGATATATCTAACTTATATAGGTAATCAAGCTCACTGATTGGGTAGCCGAATAAGGTATAATCAACATATGTGAATGTACAACACCCACTATATATAGAGGTATATAATATATATATATATATATATATATATATAGAATTGTATATATATATATATATACATTCTACTCTACTTCTATTCCACTTATAAATATACATTATGTAAACTTATTTATTTTATGATTTAGATATTAACTCAATACACGTGATACAATAATTATAAAAAAAATCATTTATGCATTATTATAAATAAACTAAATTTATTAAGTCATACAAATAAATATGTATCATATAATTTAATTGATATTATAATACTACTACTTACCAGTTGAATTTTCGTTGAAGTTGATGTTGGTGTTAAGTTGTTCACGTATTTGAGCCATATCTATCGCAAGAATAGCGAGCGTATTAATATAAAGGGCGTGTCCCAGTTAATATCCGTATCGATGACGGGTAGCGCCACCAACGTGTTGATTAATAATAAATTACTAACTGCTTTCGTTGAAGTAGTCGCCGTTCAACGTGTAGCTATCTATAACGTCTGCATAGGGATATGATCGTAATAGAATATATTTAAATGATATCGTATATAGAACTTAACACTATTGGAAGTATTCAGAATATTTAAATTTGAAATACATAACTTAATATAACGTTACCTTAAAATTATACTATTTAGTATATTATTAACCAATACAATCATACTATGTTAATATTATAACTATAGATTATAAGTATAACTATAACTATATAATAATTATATAATTTTATATAATTATGATAAAAGAGTAGCCGGCACAATTGACCAAATTACTAATTATCCCCTTTCCAAAGAAATTTTATTCAAGAAACTATTAAACAATTAGTCTAATTAGCTAACCCAAGCAAAATAATGCTAACAATACTTCTGGAAAGATTAAACCCACAAGCTGAATATATTCTTTCAGAAAAACGAGCAGGCTTTAGAAGAGGATGTAATAAGTCGAATAAATCGTTGAAAAATTGGCGAATTATCATTGAAAACATCTAGGTGTTCAAAAAAATCTTTTCATAGCTTCATTGAATTTAAAAAAGCACTCGATCGTGTATTGCTATATTTAGTGTCGGTATCTCATAAGATATAACAAAAAGTATTAAAGCATTGTATGCAAATTAAGAAAGTGTATCTTACTGAAAAAAATATTTTATATTCCTTAAAAACTTCTATGGTATACAACATATATGTCCTATATCCCCTATTCTATTTAATATCTTCATCAACAAATTATGTCAGATATATCCATGTATACCCTATACCCTATCTAGGCATACCCTGATAAATCACAATTCCAGTATTTCCATAGACGGTAGTTAAATATCTAACCTTAGATTCGATGATGACACTGATCTAATAAATGGCAGTAACGATGAACTAATTACAAATAGTCTATACAAAATACGAGTGATTATGGTATGTAAATTATATCTGAAAATAGCAAAACCATGGTTAACAGCAGAGATTAAAGTTTATATTCAAATATCAGAATGAAAATGAATGGAGAAATATTAGAAGAAGTAGATACATTTAAATATCTAGAAGCAACTATAACTAAAGATGGTACCAGTGAAGCAAATATCCGAATTAGACTAGCCACCTCTAAACCAGTTTTGTAAGATTACAAATGTTATGGACAAGTCCAAAAATTGGCTTTAACACAAAAGTCAGTCTGTATAAAACACTGCTTCTCTCAATATTACTCTATTGATACGAAGCTTGGACAATTGATAAAAGATGGAGAAAAATGCAAGCCTTCGAAAATAAAGGTCTCCGACGACTATTACGTGTACATTACAGAGAGCACAAAACTAATATCTACATTATAGAGGAAAGTAACTTATATGTTGAGATGTTTACGATATTGTTATGAATTATCAAAGAAAGACATTTGTGTAGTTTAGGCCACATATAACGTAACAGTACTTTCGCTAAAAATATTCAACAAGAAAACTCAAGGTGCAAATATGGAATGGATAGACAACATTTAAATGGAAATGCAAAGATCTCGGATACCTACTTATTTTATATACTATATAATTATAATTAAATAAATATATATATATATATATATATATATATATATATATATATGTATATGTGTGTGTTCATAGAGTAATACCATTATTATTGTCGTATATATATATATATATATATATATATATATATTTGTATACTTGGTTGAGAGTATGTGTATGATGTACATTGATAATTCTTACATACGTTTCATACGTGTACGTATTAAGTACGTCGACCATGTGTATGTTAGCATGTGTGTGTGTGTGCGTATGTGTGTTAGTTTGTGTGTGTGTTCGTGTATGTATGTTCGTGTTTATGTTCGTGTTTGTATATACTAACTGTAGGTGTCGGCAGCATGCTTGGGTTTTATATATTGAGATCTCCATGCTAATTTTGTTTTTTCATCATCTAATTTAATTATATATATATAGATATATATATATATATATATATATATATATATATATATATATATATATATATATATATATGTGTGTGTGTATGAGACTATTACTAACAATATAGTTACATATAATTATGGTATATCTCTAAATTATGATTTTATCTTTTAATTTAATAATCAGAATTTAAAAAGATGCCATTTATACGTTAAGACGCAATTCTTCAAATTGATATGTAACGCAATATCATTTATCAAAATTCGATAACAAATATTCAACTGGTTCAATACTGACTACAAGGGCGGGCGGGCGGTAGAAGTGTTAAGTAAACTACGTTAACATTACGAGTACAATTACACATAATACAATGATATTACAATTATACACAATACTAATATTAGGATCGTTATGCATATATCTTTTCAAAGAAACGATGAAACTATATAATATATAGTTTCTGATAAATCGAATTATTCATTCATGTATTATATAGGGGACATTCTCCGATTAACGACCCCCTACTAATAACGACTCCCTCTCGTATCTCTGTAACTAAAATAGAATATACATGAACTGTTAGTAAATTAATGATAAATAAGAATAAGTATTTTGTTAAAAAAAATATGTAATCCTACAATTGTTATTTGATCAAATGTAATATTATTTTTTACTTTTTAAATATTTGAATAATAACTTTTTTAAAATAATTTTAAATACATTATTAATTAAAAGAAAACTTAATTTTTTTGCATTAAATTGTAGATCAATAAAATGTTTATAACTATTATAAAAATAATTTAATTTGAATAAATATTAACCCTATAAATATTAACTAATTATAGCAACCCATATGATTTTCCTATAACCGACTCCCCCCAAATTACCATAATACCAACACCGTGTGATTTATAATATCCAATCAAAATAGATCCGTATTTTACTTTAAAATATTTTGCAAGTTTTTGTGTATCATTGATATAGATTTCTGATTCATGATTCCAGGTGATTATATACATACTAATTAATAAATAAATATTAAATAATAATATACACTATTTTAATATAATTACTATAGAGTTTAAATTTAAATTTAATATTACTATTAAAACATAAATTCAATACAACATAAATTGCGTGTATGTTGTAATTAATTATATTTATGTATATCTACTATTTTTATTTGATATTATTACACTACAATTATTTATACCATTATTATTTTAGAGGTCGGTAATAGGAGAAGGGGGTCATTATTAGGCATATATATATATACGATTACCGACCCCCCTGTTTATTCATGTAAATATAATTATATCAAACATTTAAAATAGCCACATTATTCATTGCCATGATATTACCCTAATTACAAAATTTCATATACATATATTTAATATTGATTAAGTTATTAAAAATAATCATTTAGGGGTCGGTAATCGGAGAATTATCCCTTAAATAGATGCAAAGCAAAACTAGCATTGATTAATTCGTATAGTAATTATACAAATATATTTCTAGATTATTTAGTTATTACGGGTAGGTGCGAATTCTGTAATTGAGAAAATAAAATTGTGTTTCAGATTTTTATGTATAATATATTATTACAAAACCAAATATTATCTTCAAAATGATATAATAATAATGTTTTTACATATATTAAAATGTAATTTAATAATTAGTCAAATTTAAAATATTCATAATTTTAGAGATTATTTTCAAAATAATAATAATTTATTAGTTATACATAATTTATATAAAATATCTTCATTCATATTCTATAAAAAATAAAATTATAATAGATCTATATAATATTTTTTATTTTGTTAACTATTGTATTGAATACATTTATTCATTAATTAATTAAACAAAAAACATTAAATACACTTTTAAGAGAGCACTCTTTTCCCCTTAAGGTATTTAAGTATGTGTCTTAAATATTAAGTATTCTTAAGAATGTAAGTATTGTTATATACATGAAATACTATTAATTAAATATTAACATATAACTAAGAGGTATCAGATATTAATAATATATAAATTAGTAATTATATTAATAAATAATAGGATATATGATATACAATATAAAAAATAAATAAAAAGCCCATTCCCCGGGCACTCCATATAAATAACATACCGATGCCCCTATATATATATATATGATCATGTATACAATGTATACATATACATGTATACATTATAAAAATAGTTAGATATATTATCTTAAATCACAATTATAAAACAGAAATATAGACAAATATAGGATATATAAATGATCGTATACGTTATCTCTATAGGGGAAAGTAACCGAATGCGGACACTCTCGGTATCTCAGAAATAATGTTATTCATATTAGAAAATGAGTTTTTATCACTCTTGACTTATGATTCTATATAATTATAGCAATTATAGCAATTCCTAATTCTGCATTGCTGATATTTAATTTTTTCCTAACTATAATTTATTAATTATAGCTATTCCTGATTCTTCATTGCTATATATACAATAAAATAAATGTTAGCTGACATACAAACTAATGTAGAAAAATATTTAATATATTTACAAAATTATGAACAAATATTTCAACAAAATATTAAAAAAACAAAAAATATTTCAATATTATAAATTATAAATTCAAATTTCTTTAAAACTAATTAATTTCGACATACATTCGGATAACTTGTTCTCTATATTTTACGGAATTACATTCGATATTTACGTAGTCATTACATTAAAGGATAATGTTTTAAAATCGATTTCGAAAATAAGAAAATTGAAACATCGCAACGCTAATTTATTTAGTAAACAAGAAAAATCGAATTCGGCAATTGTTCAATTTAAAATCATAGGGAAACAGTTTGTTAAAAATATATATAATTTCTAAACTATATAATTGTAATATATTTATTACATTAAAAATGGATTGTATTACATGTAATTTAGAAATTAATAACGAAAATTATATATCATGTTCATGTGGTAATAAATACCATTATAAATGCTTATATAAAGCAAAAATAATGAAAACAAATTGGTCTAATAAATCACCACCAAAATATGCTATTCAGTTATTTAGATCACCAAATTTTACATTTAAATGTAATACATGTATAAATAATAATAATGATAATACACCAATAAATCAACCTAGTTTAAATAACTCATTACCATCGTCTACTATTATTGATAATAGTAATATTAATACTTTAATAAATAGCACAGAAAAAAAATTAAATATGTTACTATCAAAAATCACTGAAATAAGTGATATGATTGTTGTTAAAAAATCATACGCTAATGTAACCGCTAATGTAACTTCTACTGTAACCAATTCTGATACCTTTACTGACAATTTGGTAAAATCAGTAAATATTATTAAAAATAATATAGATAGCAATAATGAAATAATTATTCACAATATAAATATTCCTAATAATGATAAAACTAATTTCTTTAAATACTTAGTAAATATTATTTGTAAAACAGTAAATATTAATAAATCGTGTGTATTATCAATAGTTCAATTATCATTTAATAAATTAAAATTAATTTTAGATAATGTGGTCTCAAAAAAAATTATTTTATCAAATGTTAACCGATTATGTAAATTACGAGATCTACAAAATTCATTCATTAGAACATCTCTAGATGAAATATCACTAGAACGACATCAGATATTATACCATGTAGTTAAAAATAAATTAATTAAAAGTAAAAAAATTATCAAATGTATTTATAATTCTAGAAGTAGTTCCTATGAACTAAGATATATTATAAATAATAAAATTGACTGGAATATGTCAATTGGTGAAGATAATTTTAGTGTATGGAAATTGTCATATATTACTTATAAAAATTCCATTATTAATAAAAATAAAAATAAAAATACAGGTTCTAGATGACTAACCGGCAATAAAGATGAAAATATTAAAAATAACAATTTAAATATATATTACGCTAATGCTCGTAGTATTAGAAATAAAATGAATTTTTTGGAATTTTTACTTTCATCTAATAAATATGACAGTATATGTTTAGTTGAAACATTCTTAACGGTAGATGATAGAGATTCTCTATATTTAATCGGTGGAAAAAATTATACACTATTTAGATACGATAAATTAATTCATAGAGGAGGTGTTGCGATATTTTGTAAATCTAGTTTATGTCCTGTAAGAAATTTTATTTCACACATAGATGTTCAATATATACATTTAAAAATTAATTCAAAAATTCCATTTAATATTATATGTGTCTATAGACCTCCAAATTGTAATGATGTTTCTCATGAACAGATATGTAAATTATTTGATATAACCCAACAAAATTATAATTCATCTATAATTATAGGAGATTTTAATTTACCAAATTTTAATTGGAAAGAATATACATTTCCTAGTTACCCAAAAAGTTATGCATTACTTTACGATTCGATTATTAAAAATTCATTTTCACAATTAATAAATAAGCCAACTCGTAATAATAATATAATTGATTTACTTTTTACTAATGAAAAACAATTACTATCTAATATAAATATTGGAGACTATTTCGGATTATACAAAAATATAAGTGACCACTATTCTGTTTCATTTAATGTAAATATTGAAAAATACCCATGTAAACAGATTTTAAAATCAAACAATTTTGATTTCAATAATGCTAATATAAAATTGATTAAATATCATCTTTCTAGATTTAATTGGGAATATATAAATTCAAATGATTATAATATCGATCAAAAAGTAGAATATTTTAATAAGGTTCTAAATAAATTATTTATATCACATATTCCTAATATAAATAATACAATAAAACAGGTACTTCCGAAGAATATATTGAAATTGAAGAAGCAAGTAAAAAAATTATTTCGAAAATCTAAAACTAATTTACAATATAAATATAATTGGATAGAAGCAAAAAAAAAATTATCCAAGGAATTAGAATCTTTAAATTTTAAGAGAGAGATTAATGCAATTAATTCAAAAAATAAATTAAAGTTTTATAAATTTATGAAAAAAAGACAAAATTTAAAATCTGGAGTATCTCCTCTAATTGATATATCAAATAATAATATTTTATTTTCAGATCTCGACAAAGCAAATACGTTAAATTCATATTTTAGTTCAATTCAACAAAATGATAATGGAAATTTACCCGAATTTTATAACTTAACTAAACAAAAATTTGATAATATTGATTTAAATCTTGAAATAATTAAAATATTTTTAAATAGATTAAAATTACACATACTTTCGGAACTGATGGGATACCATCTTCTATGTTAAAATTATTATCTAATGAATTATGTAGGCCTTTATATATTATTTTTAATTCATCTATATTATCGGGTAATATACCGAAAATTTGGAAAAAATCTATAATCACACCAATTTTTAAAAGGGGTGAACCATCAAATTCAAATAACTATAGGCCTATTTCAATAACATGTGTAATGTGTAGAGTATTAGAACGTATTATTTCTAAACAATTAATTTTTTATTTAAAATCTAATAATTTATTAACAAAATATCAATATGGTTTTATAAGTGGAAAATCCACAGAATTACAATTAACAAAATGTTTAAAATTTTGGTATAATGAATTGAATAATAAAAAATGTGTAGATATAATATATATTGATTTTGCAAAAGCTTTTGATGTTGTTTCTCATGAAAAACTACTATTTAAATTAAAATCATACGGTATATCTAATAAAATAATAAAATGGTTTTATAATTTTTTATCGAATAGATCTCAAATTACACGGGTTGAAAATTCTTTTTCAAATAGTTCTATTGTAAAATCTGGAGTACCACAAGGATCGGTTTTAGGTCCAATTTTATTTTTATTATATATTAATGATCTTCCTAGTATATTCTCTTCAAAAATTCATATTGATTTATTTGCCGATGATACAAAAATATATTTTTCATACGCATCTGAGAGTGAAAGATTTCTTTTACAAAATAATTTAAATTTATTTTCACAATGGGTAAATAAATGGCAATTAAATATTTCATTATCAAAATGTGCAGTTATGACTTTAGGGAAGGTTACTCCATCAAAATATTTTATAAATAATATTCAATTAGAAAACGTTACTTTTTATAAAGATTTAGGAATAATATTTGAAAATAACCTTTTATTTAATAAACATATTGATTATATTTGTAAAAAAGCTTATTTTTCTTTGAATTCAATTTTTAGATGCATTACTACAAAATCCCCTAGAGCATTATTAAATGCATATAAAATTTATTGCAGACCAATTTTAGAATATGCATCCATAATTTGGTCACCTTTTTCAAAGGTTAGTAAATTTCGTAGTCTCATAGACCAAATTGAAAGAGTGCAAAGATTATTTACTAGACGATTAATTACAAGATGCGTAGGATATACAAATTCATCAAATATTAATTATAAAACATATATAGAGAGATTGGTATATTTTAAATTAGAATCACTTGAACTTAGAAGGTTAAAAATAGATCTAACTACAATTTTTAAAATTTCAAATAATTATACAGATATAAATATATCTGATATTCTTAACATTTCGAATAATTGTAGAACTAGAGGTAATTGTAAAAAATTAAATGTAATACATAATTATGATAATACAATTACAAATATAATTAATAATAGATCAGTTAATATATGGAATTCATTAAATAATGATATAATAAAATCTGTATCTGTTTCATCTTTTAAAAATAAAATAAACAAAATCTGTTTTGACAAAATACTTTTTTTTAACAGAAATTTATAATTTTATATTGATTTATGTTTCATTTTGTATCTAGATTATTGCATTATCTCTTCTGGTTTTTTTAATGTGTTTTTGTTATAGAAAATTTAGGTTTTTATATATATATTTCAAATATATTATAATATAAAATTAATAATTCATTATTATTACAGATAAAGTGGGAAGTATTATTTTATTTTTGTTTGTTCTGTATTATATTTTGTTATAAATTTATTTTTGTTATAGAAAATTCGGATTTTTTATATCTATATTTCAAATATACTATAATATAAAATTAATAATTCATTATTATTACAGATAAAGTGTGAAGTATTATTTTACTTTTGTTTGTTCGGTATTATATGTTTGTTTTATATATATTTTGTAAATATGTTTCAAATGTATTATATTACTAAAATACAATATTAATAATTTTCTATTATTTCAGATTATAGTGATAAGTATTATATTATTTTGTTTCGTAATATTATTGGTATGTTTTGTTATTAACTGTTTTTGTATAGGTATATTGGTTTATTTTATTTATAACTTGTTCTGTTTTTATATATATATATATGTTTCAAATTTATTATACAATTAAAATATAAATATAAATTAATAAAGTACCTACTATTATTACAGATTTTGGTAAGTATTACATTATTTGTTTGTTTCATTCTAGTATTGGTTTATTTGATTTTTAATATGTTCTGTTTATAATATATTTAAAATTTAACATTTAAAATTTAACATTTAAAATTTAACATTTAAATATTAAATTATATAATTTATTACTAAAACAGGGTACAAGATGAAGAATTCTATAAAGTTAAAGTAGAAATTGAATATTTCGATGCCACTTACAAAATAATGTATTTTATTTCTATTTTCGATTATTTTTACGCTATCTTTTATTTTATTTTGATCATTTTTCGTTTATTTTTACTATATGATTTATTTCTACTTTCGATTGTTTTTCGTTTATTTTTACGGTAACTGTAAAACGTTTTAATTTCCTTAATTTTTTAATTTCGTATTATTCTTTGTATATTTCTATAACGTATGTTATCGTTAGCAAATATTTATACTTTATACTTTCGATTATATTTTCGGCTATGTATTTGCTTAAATAAATTATCAATCAATCAATCAATCAATATTATATAATTTTATATAAAATATGTTTTAAAAAAATGTCGAAATCCCTAACCACATCCAAACCGTACCCGACCTGGCGTTGCTAGGTTTTTGATTATTTGCCTATCTATTATTAATTATAGATATTCCTGATAATGCATAGATAATCTTTATTTTTTTTTCTAATTAATATTTACTAATTCTAACTGTATCTGGTGTATACCCAGTATTGTTCGTTAAGATTTATTCGTAAAATATTTGGTAAAAATACAAAAAATAATTTAAATTAATACAAAACATATTAAAATAAAGTGTCTAATAATATTTTTTTGTAAATAACAAATATTTCATCATATTAGTAGGATTACCCGACACGGTGTGGCTAGGTATTTGATTGTTTACCTATTTATTATATATTAATTATAGTCATTCTTGATTATGCTAAAATATATAATTGCCAAAAAATACAAAAAAATTTAAAATATTACAAAATATGTTTAAAAAATGTCGAAAACTCAAACCTAAACCCAAACCCAAACCGTAACCGACCTGAAATTTATCGGTTTTTGATAGTTTGTCTATTTATTATTTATTAATTAAAGCTATTCCTGATTCTAAATGTATAGTATATACGATTGTAAAAATGTAAAAATATAAAAAATGTAAAAATAGTATATACAATTGTATAGTAATTAATTAAATAAAGTTTATCTGAAATACAAAAAAATATAGAAAAATATTTTTTTTAATATTTAAAATATTAGTGAAAAAATATTTCAAAAGACATATTAGAAAATACAACATATATTTCAAATATTACAAAATATGTTGAAAACCCAAACACAAACCGTTCCGACCTGGCGTTGCTAGGTTTTTGACTATTTGCATATCTGACATTTAATAATTATAACTATCCCTGATTTGTAATTGCTTGCCGTACCCAACCCACCTTTAGGTTGGTTACTCATTATTTGCAAATAATTGAAATCAATTGATAGCCTATATATTATTTATTAATGTATGACTATTTATGATTCTGCCTTTCTAGTATATAAATAACTTACATTTTTACTAAAATACAAACAAATTTAGATACAAATTTGTTTTTAATATTTCAAAAATTAGTGGAAAAATATTTGTAAAAATACATCATATAAAAATATGACTTAAATAATTGTCAAATACCCAAACCCAAACCGTACCCTGCATTACTCGATTTTGATTGTTTGCCTATCTATTATTTATTAATTTTATCTATTCCTGAGCTATTATTGCATTGCTAGTATACAACAAATATTACAAAATATATTTTTTTAAATGTTCTTAAATATTAAAAAAAATATAATATTTATATCTTATAATATTTATATAATTATTATATAATTGCTTTTATTATGTTATTATATAAATCCTTTAATTATATCTTAAAATAATAATATTTCAACAATTAGTTGAATATAAAAAATATTACAAAATATATTTAAAAAAAATGTACTCCGGTTCTCGAGTTAACTCACCAGATACAAACATACAAATACAATTAAATAGACTTTCTTTTATATGTATAGATTAAATTATCATTTAATAAATAAATATCGTTCACGATCGCGATCTAACTCAATATCACTATTTATAATATTATAATATATATATATATATATATATATATTTATCTTAGTGTAAACAGGAAATCAACATTATTATTAGGTATTATATTATTATTATCAACCTATATATATATTTTATATTCCAAAATATTCCTCTACCATTATATTTATATAGCTTTTATTATATTATTTTATTTCTGTAAACAAGTTACATTAAGGGTAATTTTCTCGACTAGCAGAAATGCTTCTACAATTTCCCATGGGAACCTGGAGGTACTTATAACTAAATCTAATAATAATAATAATAATAATATATATACGTATATATAGTACTATCATTATTATTTAATTTGATAAATTTGATAAAATAATAAGATTTACAAAATGTTAAATGGTCCTAATCTTGCTAAAACGATATATGGGTCGTTTTAATTTTTTAATTATCCAATAATATTTTCTAATACAAAATTAAAGCCTATAAGTATCATCATTTTATTATTTAGGATTTAATAAAAAATGTTTAAAATGTATGTTGCTCAAGTTCACCTACCGGTCCACCCTACATATTTATACTGAACATTAAAATGTATCATAATTATAGACGGAAATTAGTATAATACTATGTATAACACTATATATATATATATATATATATATATATATAACGTCTGGAAAGATTATATCGATTATCATTACATCTTGAATAACATGACATCCAGCAATAACCAGTACCTGTAAATAATAATAATAGTATTAATACTGTATATAATAATAATAGGAGTGTATATTAATTGTAAAACCATTTTACATTTATACATTATATGTAAATATAAAGATATATATATATATATATATATATATATATATATATATATATATATCAATATAATTACCATATAATGCAAGTTAATATTATGTAAAAAATTATTCTATATATATAGATATGTTATCATTGGTCGTGCGATATTGTACTATAGTACTATATATATATAGTATATAGAGTCGCGCGATATTATATACAATAGTATAGAATACTATAGTACTATAGTACTATATATTATATATTATATATAGTATATTGAGTCATTCGATATAGTACTATAGTAATAGTGTACTATATAATCGCACGACTCAATGATAAATGATATGATAACTCTCACAATACCTATAGGTATACGTGCACCTAATATCGATTATTATACAACACGTGTCAAAGGCTAACCTCTATGAAGATCGCAATCCGTTTTGTTGAAACCAATATCCGCCGGGTAATCGTAAATGATATCCGTGTAAGGGTGAACTCCGTAAGATGGACGCACATCTCCGTCCTTAATGTTAAGTAGGCATCCCCGATTCATTATGATCTATATGTCAGTGGTTAATATTTCACGAGTGTACAATGTACACTGTACGTGAGGTTGTTATGTGCATATTTCAATAAGTATAGATACGTATGATAATATATATGTTGTCTCCGGAAAACGGAGAATGATAGTTCTCGACAGGTTATAGATTTATTGAATGGAAACTGGACGTGGATGGGGAATGTGGTGTTGTTCGTGGATGGCCGTGGATGGAGAATGTGGTGTGGTTCGTGGATGGAGGTAGATGGGGAATGTGTGTGTTCGTAGAAGGGGGTATATGGTGAATGTGTGTGTTCGTGTGTGGGGGTATATGGGGTATGGAGGATAGACGTGTTGGTCGAATCGAAATGGAGGAAACCTCAAACTAAAACAAATATGAATACATATTAAACATAAATATCAATAGTCATGATTAAATATGTATCAATCGAGAAGTTCTCACAATTAATATGATATGATTTATTAGCCTTTCAGTGTACGCTGTTTGCACTAATAAACCATATCATACCGAACTTCTCGATAATAACGAGATCACGTGATGGGCGTAGTGGGCGTATCTATAATTAGATAACTAGATAAAACTAGTTAATCTAATTATAAACTATGCTCTCTTTTACAATTTACAAAAGAGAAATCAAATTATATAAAAAACAAATAACAAAATATATTTAATCAACATTCATCCAAATTACATAACATTTACATTCGTTCAAGTCACATCAACTAATTTCAATTTACAAAAAAAAGTATATATAAATCAATATATATATATATATATATATATATATATATATATATATATATATATATATATATATATATTATATTACGTATACGTAGAAATATGAAAACACAAATAATTAATGGCTACACTCACTATAGACAATATCAATGGCAGTAGGAACAATTTCCAACTTACGATTCGCTGATTATATTGATCTTCTAGCTGACTCAGAAATCTTTAAAAATAAAAGTTCTGAATCGTATGTAATGGAAATAAGTGATGTCAAGAGAAAAATACTCTTAAACGGTGATGGATGTGGACCAAATATCACCTTATATTGAGAATGTCAATAATTAGCTCAAGAATGTCAATACCTTCAAAAATATTGGCGTAGTGTTAACTGAAAACCTAACGAGCAAGAAAGTGATTATAATAAACTATCCACAGAAACTGCAGAAATGGATAGCTTAAAGAATATTAGTAAAGCCAGATAAATATAAAGAGATGTCAAGTACCTACAAGCTCTACAAATCGTTAGTACTATACATATTACAATATGGCTATGAAAAATGGCCCTTGGAAGAGTTTATACAGCAGATACGCGCATTAGAATAGAAATACCATAAATATCTCAGAAAAATAAAAACTAATATCTATTTATCCATTGAAATGAGAAGGACAATAAGTAAGTATAAACTTCTCTTAATGGGGTATCCCACTACGAGACTTTAAAACTCTAAATATTGTAACTTTAAAACCATATTATATCAAGTTGTAATGGGATACCACCTATAAGTTATTATATTTCAGGCAAGTTTCCGGAAAGTAAGGGGGTTTCCAACTAAAATTATAGTTATATTGATAGAAAATCATTTATAATTAAAATATTTTCGGCATGTTGCCGGAAATACTTGTAGTGGGATACCCCCTTTAGACATAGTGGTACTTAGAAATTAAATTTTGTTGGGCATATCTCAGGATAATAATCGTTAGCTAAGATGATTAATAGTATATTATTCAGTTAAAGGCCGAAAGAGGCCGTCTGAAGCGAAACTGGATGAATTACATATCGGATTATTCTAATCTACCCTTGCGCATACTCCTAAATAACACTGTTTATCGTGAAGAATGGATGAATTTGTGTTCATCATTATCACATGACAAGACATCGTCACGGGACTAAGCAACTAATAATTGTATGTTTAATTAAATTACTTAGATACTTAATTACAATAAAGTAAATAAAAAGTATTGCATAATTCGCAGTTTACAGTATATCCATTGTTACATACATTATCATCTACATACATATGTCCTATATCATTATATTAATTATCATAATAAGCCCTACTCCATTATCATAAATAACTAACCTTATATACACCATTGTCAACATTATATGTGAAGCGTGCGACAGCGTAACAATCTACTTCACAATCGACGAAGTTTTCTTTAGTGAAAGGACCCACTTCGCAGAAGGTAGCATTGTCTGCATTATCTTCATTGACTCGCTCGCTATGACATAACACGCATCTCCTCATTTCCTGAGACCTGCATGACAAATGAACGTGTATCGTAATAAATGAATACATGCTATGTTAATATATATATTAATATATATATATAGGTTATTATATAAATAATTAATAACTTACGTATTAATACAATGCAAGGCGGTCACTATGAAACATATTATATATATATTTAATAATATGTTTATTTTCATATTTACGTGCGTATGCAAATAAAATCTATAAATATATTGTTATACTTTTTATAGTAATATGTATTAATATATAATTTATAATATATTAATATTTACATTATATTAAATAAATTTAATATAATGTTTTGATAATTTAAAATTGAAATTCGATTTTAAAATAAATTATGAATTCATTTAAATAATTTCTAATGTAGAATTTGTATTAAATTATATAAATAACATATGTTTATATATTCCCATACAGATATATTTCATAAATATTATTTTCTAATAATAATAAAAATACAATTTATATAGAATAAATGACTATAAATAACAATTTAGAACAGTCATTAATATATAATAGGCTATATATAATATATATATATATTATAAATATATGTCTATGCAGGTATACATGTATATATTATAAATACAATACAATACAAATAGATTAATTCAATGAATATAATATTATTTACATGATTAATTGTTAAAATACTTGTGCGCTATCACATCCACTTAAGTAATTATAAATATAGAGATATCCATAATTTTAATCTATAAAAATAATAATTTATTATAATATTATGTTAATATTCTATTTATTTACCTTAAAATCGCGAGTTTTTTTACAAATCGATGGCCTTTTTCTATGCTATGTTAAATTATTGTTCCGGATTAAGGTTGTAGGAGATCTTGATATGATGCTTATTTAATACATTTAGTTATGATTATAGTAATTTTATTTAAAATAATATATATAAATATAAAGTTTACATTTAATATGAATACTAAACTTAAATTGAGATATATCTTATATATATATATATATATATATATATATATATATATATATATTTATATATATATATATATATATATATATATATAATAACAAAATTATTGATTTCCATAATATAATACTAATTACAAAATTTCAATTAAATATATTGGATAATTTATTTCAAATAATTATTTAGGGTAATGAACAGTAATTGCAATTACTGTCTCCATTGAGACTTTCCCCTATTTTTAATAAATAAAATAAAATTTTTAATCTAATATTATATCGATAATTTTAAGACATTATCGATGATTCTATTTAACATAACTATGATTATAAATTAATAACTTTATAAATTTAGTATACATAATATACATCCAAAATATATTTTCTGTTGATTTGATTTTCTAAAGTTATTACTAACTGTATAGTGATACTTGGATATAGTATGAGATATGTATGTATACATATATGTATATGTATATATATATAATACTGAGATTCAAGGTTCAAATGTTAATTAGTATAATGGATATATGGTAATGTGTTGTATATGGAAACAAGGAGTGCGGATACTGACCGCCGAGTGTAGAAATCCGGGGGTTAATAAGTAGGCCTACTATAATATTATACCATATCTTGAAGTTGGCCGACGCGATAAAATTGTATAGGGCGTGGCTAACTTCTAAAAGATAATTAAATATTCAAATGTAAATTACATTTAACGTAAATAATCATAATATTATAATACTAAAACATCTTACCTTACACTTGCCATACTTGCTCGGCAGTTTTTGACTATCTTCCAACCATCTCTATCTTCCATCGTCGTTTTTATTTCGTTTACATCACATAGTATATCATCCACCAGCTGATCGACATAGGTTCTGCGAGATCAACCTCTTTGTCTTTTACCATGAGTAGGTTGCCAGATTATAACATCAGATGCCAGTTCCAATTTGGATCTCCAACAGTGCCCAGAAAAACGCAATATTTGCTCTCTTATCGACGTGAAAATATCCGGTATATTTCCGTATATATCTTTATTATTTGGATGATCAAGATCTATTTAGCATAGCATTCAAGTATAATTTCCATTGAGTCTTTTTTCAAGCGATTTTATTAGAGTCCAGCTAACAGAACCATTTATTAACACAAACTCAACAGTTGCTCTGAAAAAGTTTATTTTCATATTATCAGGTAGTCTAGATTTCCATATAGAGTTCATCTCATTTAAGGCTGACCAGCTTTTAGCTAATCTGATATTGATATATTTTTCTGGTGACTGGATGTAGCTCCCAATATACTTAAAATAAGAAACTTCCTTAATATTCTTACCGTTTAGGCTTTTTATAACTTCATTTATTCCTTGATTTATACTGATGAATTTTGTCTTTCCAGTATTTATAGATAGCCCAATTTCTTTTGCAGCCTTTTCAATTTTATCTAAAAGTATTATTGCTTCATTAGTTTTATCAACTACTAAAGCTAGATCATCCGCATAGTCCACATCTGTAATTTTTATTGCAGGATATCTGTTGTTCCTTCTCTCAATTAGGGTAAACCGAAGACTATTATTTAGGTCTAATACTTTCTTCAAAACATAGTCAAGACAAATTATTAAAAGAAAAGGAGCAAGTGTATCAGCTTGCAAAACTCCACCCGATATGTTTATAAAGTCAGTATCACCATCGTCAGTTCTCACAACAGATTTAGTAGTTTTGTATGTAATCATGATAGCACTTATTATCTCATCTGATTTACCGTACGCATTGAGTATCTCTGCCATATTTCCTCGGTATATGGAATCGAATGCTTTGGAGAAGTTGATGAAAAGGATGGAAGCTGTCAGATGTTGTGCGTGTGCCTTCGATAATTCTTTTAACCTTAAGTATGACCAGAAGTAGATATATTAGTTCTAAAATCGTTCTTATATTTTCGTAATATAATATATACCGCAGCCTTATTATATTTAGTAACATTAGATTGTATATATTTGTAGCTATGCATGTTAAATTAATGCCACGATATTTGTTTGTAGAGCTCAGATCTCACTTCTTTGGTAAAGGTATTATACAACCTTTATTCCATATATCGATTAGATCTTGTTCATATACTCTATTACAGCAGATTAATAAAAAAATTTGAAATTCATTTATTTTCCAGATATCTATAGGAATTTCGTCAAGTCCGCATGCCTTTCCATTTTTGATTATGTTTATTGCTTTTAATAGTTCATATTTGTTAAAATGGCAGTTTTTATGTTTAAATGATTTGTAATTTTTGATATAGCTGAAACGGTTATTTCAGGTGGATTTCCAAGAAGATCTTTGAAGTGATTATTCCACACAATTATTCTTTCTTCTCCACTTATGGCTTTTATCTTAGCTTTATTGCTCTTTTTTCTTCCACTAATATCATTGATTAACTGATTTCCAAATCATAGCTGACTTTTTGTTTGATACTGCCATCTTAATTTCATCTATTTTCGATTGAAGCTAGATTTCTTGTTCTGTATCGTATATATCATATATTAATTTATGTGCTAACTTATAAGATTCAGTATTTTCTTCAGAAAGACAAGAGTTTTTTAATTGTGCTTCATGAAGATTTTTTCTTTTTAAACATATATCATGGTTCTTCCAAAGTGATCTTTTTTAAATTTTTCTTTAATCGTTATTATTTCTTTTGCAATTTCTCTGCACGAAGTCTCGAAATGTTCATATATGATATTGGTTGATATGTTCGATGTTTTGCCTTTTAGTAAATACAACTTGTTTCTGACTTCATTCACAAATCTAGTTTGGATATCAGGTTTGTTAAGACTTGTCCACTCGGTATTTGCTGCTATATTTTCTTCCTTTTATTTGATATTAGGCTTAATTTAAAATGTGCACTTACAATGTTACTATGCGATGGTCTGATGCTACGCTTTCAAAAGAGCAAAAAGCCCTGCAGTTTTTTCTATTATTTTTCATTTTTTATTTATCATTATGTAATCAAGCTGAACTTTATTTCCGTTTGGTAACTTGTGTTTCCATAGTTGACCCTTCCTTTTTTGATAAAATGTTTTTGTACATAATACATTATTTTTTAAAATATAATATTCAACCATTTCTATTTGATTTATCATGCAGTGCGAACTTGAAACCATCTAGAAAACCTAGATGAGTATTAAAATCGCCGGCTATGATTAACAAATGGTGTTTTGAATGTGTCTTGTGGTCAGAGCTGGGCACGATACTCAAAAAATGTATAATAGATATAATTACAATTACACACTTTTTTCTTATAATAGATACAACTACAATTACTTTAAAAAAAATAATAGTAGATACAATTACAAATACAGAATTTTCTTAGTAGATACATCTTAGTAGATACAAATATATTATAATTATATAAAATATATATAAACATATAGATTTATAAATTATATAGATATATATATTATATCATATAATATATATGTATATATATATATATATATATATTCATGGATGTCGAATTTGATAGTACATATCAAGGTACATTACACGGAATAATATCCCAAAATGTTTGCTAGAAAGTGATTTTTTAGCAAGTTATAGTGGGACCCATTTTAAGTCACTATATTTCCAGAAAATGTTCGGAAAGTAATGGGATAACTCACTACATTCTCCTTAATGTATCAGCTGCCTTTTATACCCTTGACCATAATATCCTTATAAATGGACTATCCTCTATCGGAATATCTGGTACTTCACTAGATTTGTTCATATCATACCTAACTGGTCATTTGTTTACGAAATTAGCATAAATTCACTAATTTATAAACCTCGTAAAGTTACTCATAGAGTACCTCAAGGTCTGTCCTTTGTTCACTCCTATTCAATATCAATCTACTTCCCTTATTTAAAATTATTGACAAATACCCCCACTATAGATCTATAATCGACTATCACTCGTATACAGATGACATATTACACTGTAGATTTATATATCCTAACAATGCAATACATTTACATAACAACTGTATTACTGATATACATAACTGTCTCACCAAACACTCCTTATCACTAAACTGTCTTAAAACTGAATCATTGCATATTAAAACATCTACTACTATATTCCTTCCACCACAAATTACCATTAACAATTTGAGTATTTCTTATGCTAATAAAGTAAAAACCCTTGGTATATTAATCGACCCAACACTAAAATTTCAAATTCCGACTAAATCACTATCACAGTCAATTAACTACATACTACACAACTTACGAACAGTAATACCCTTCATTAATTTTAATACTGCAATCTTCTCGCTACATCCCTCATTCTACCCCACATTGATTACTATAATTCCTATCCCTATAGGGACATATATGCCTCCTCACAATCTAATAAATAAACTCCAACGCCTTCAAAACACAGCTATCCGATTTATATATTTTTCAACATAGATAAACATTCCAGACAACATATATCTCCTCTAAGAACAAACTTACATTGGCTGCCAATAAAATCCAGTATAATTTATAATATTTCACTCACCATATATTTATCTACTCACTATAACACACCAGACTATCTCGACAACTTACTAACTCCCAACATAATTATTTACAGAAACAAAAATAAAAAAATTCAAATTAAAAACTCCAGTTCTATCATATTTAATATCTTCCCAATATAAATCTTTCTCCGTTCATGCTCCAAAAATCTGGAATGATCTACTTAACCATATCCGGTCAATTGACTCAACTGTAATACTCAATTTAAATCTCAAAACATGCCGTTTTCTCAATAAATACATTAACAAGCACGTCCGAAAACTTCCATAAAGAAGTTGATGGAAGTGCTCAAACGAATTAGGTAATTGGTAACAAGTAACTAAAATTATAGTAAACTTGCTAGAAAATAACTTTCTATCAAACAATTCCGAACATTATTTCCGGAAAAACTGGTTGTGGGATACCCCTTTTAAAAGGACATATTAAATACTTACACCTTATAACGTGTTCTTCAATACATGATATAGAATAAATTTGTTGACATTTAATGACATTTAATGATACCAACGATGAATCTTTTAGTGTATACATTGGTTGTACAAACGCTGGTATACCAGCGTTTATTTCATCTGAAATTATACTATGAGCCATTACATACTATAGAGAAATATACATTATTACAATATACTATTTTTCAACTCAAAATAATCAGCAACCTTTAATTTCGAATGTTCAACACGAATATAGTAAATTATCAAATATACAAAAAATAAATTATTAATATATTATTAATTATTATTATTTAAATTAATCATATTTGCTTTCGAGAAAGCTATTATGCCGAGCAAGCTCGACCTGGTATACCATAAGGTAAGGTAATCATATTTATTAAAATGATTTTTTATCTTTCAAAGTAATATATAATTTTGAATTATAAATCAATTAGTATATAAAATATATTATATAAATAATGTCTTTGTTTTCATTAAATATATATAATTAAGATATATAATATTTATAATAAAGTTTTTGATAATATCACTATAATTGATATATCATAATTTTTAACAATGAATTAATTTCAATATTTACAAAAGATATTTGATTAAAAATATATTGATGATTTATATATATTAAAATTAATTTATAATATGATAATATAAAATATTGATACAAAATACATATGATGTCCAAATGATATATTATTTAATAAAATGTATCTATTTAAATAATTATCTTAGTAGATACGTATCGTAGATACTATTTATGACTAATAGATACGATTACAAATACTTTTATAATTTTTATAATAGATACAAATACAAATACAAATGTATCTACGATACTGATTTTTTGCCTTAATAGATACTGTATCGGCGATACTGCCCAGCTCTGCTTGTGGTAGAGTTTAGATTTTCATAGAAATTTTCAATTTCAGCTGGATCACATACATTTTTTTTTGATTATAACATACTATGATATATATTTGTGGATTTACATTAAAGTTTACTATCATTATTATTTTGGATACTATATTGACATTTTCTAAAGCATTATATGAAAGATTGTTTAGACGTATTCCAATTCAACCGGTAGCTGCATTTACGTTATTTGTCCATGCGGAGAAAGTTATCAGACGCCAATATCCTACTGAACGTTCCTTTGTATCTACTCCTTCGTGGATAAGCCTATGTTCTTGTAAGCAAATTATATCGTGATATGTTGCTATTGCAGATTCAATAAGTTCTGAAATTTTACTTTCCTTTTTTATAGTTCGTACATTGAACGTAGCAATATGGATATCCCTCTTCGCCTTCATAAGTGAATTAATTTTTATTGGATTTGAAATAGGCTTTGAATTTGAGTTTTGCTCAGTAGGTTACATAGTTAATTTTTCGACTACAACCTGAGTAGAAATTGCAGGACGCCCTCCTTGTTACGCGCGACGAGCGATGCGGGATGAATGATTGTTGTTTGAAGAGTAGTAATGTTTGCTTTCGGTAGCTGAATAAAATGTGCAGTCGCTACCTCATACAAATTTACGTAACCCTGCTCTGGTGGATATACAGATACTATTCTTTGCCAAATGACAGCCTGGATTTTGTCCGGCACCGCTTATTGGCTAACCATTATATCTAATGGCCGTTCCCCTATCCGAAACCTGGAAAGCCGGTGGATTGGAGTTATCATCACCACATCACCACCTCGTTTCGATTCATCACGTATCTCTACGGATATAGATGAATAAATATGGGCAGAGTCTCCAACGGAAACTTAGACTCCTCATTATATCCACAAAAACTTAATGTAAAAAATATTCAGATATATAAAATATACAAATAGATACTAATATATGTCGTTCATTTATCATATAGTATATTGTGATACGTATTGATATTATTTAAAATATCTAAATATTTACATTTAATCAAATAAATAAGAAATATCGTAGGAATTATTATCAGAATAAATAAAGAAATATTCAATAGGTGTATAGACGTCTACCTATTAACACTTAAATAGTAATTATATTGTAGTATATATGTTATATATAATTATATATAGTTTATATATAATATATATTTTAAGGTTTGACGTATAGATAATATTTAAAATGTAAAATATTCACATTTAATCAATATCGTATAAGAATAAATAAACCAATTCTAAAAGTATATAAACCTGAATATTCATTATTTGATAAAAAATTAATTTAACTATAACTTATGTATAGTAATGTTATCACAAAAGTAAATTATGAATTCATGTATGTTCATACATTCTTGACATATCAACATATTCCCCAAGCAACCATAAACTAGTTGCCGCAATGTAACATTATAGGTCAAATAATATGTTCCAGTAGATGGTCGAATCATAGGTAGTTTGTGAGCAGATAAACGGTTTCCTTTTACATATAAAAAATCAATAGTGGAACGTATTATTTTACCCATAAATAAACACCTAGTGGAACGTATATGTTTACCCATAAATAAACACCTAGTGGAACGTATATTTTTACCCATGATTAAACACCTAGTGGAACGTATATTTTACCCTCAATAAACACCTAGTGGAACGTATAGGAACGTATAAGTTATTTATAATTAAAACGTTATTTATGTGCTCAGATATATACATACATATATTCATATATACATACATACATAAGTTTATACATGCATGCATACATACATACATACATACATACATTAACTACATACATATATTTAACTGCCTATTTGGCTCAGTGGCTAAGGCTTCAGACACACAAGCAGTAAGACACGGGTTCGACCCTCGTCCGGACCATTAATTAATTTCATAAAATGGGTCTTAAAATATTATTTAGAAGTGATCTTATATAATTGTGTATAAATAATTGATCGGCTCTCGCTAAAACCATGGATGCCTTAACATGAGAGCGGCTTCGAAGGGACATTAGAGCCATATATGGTTATAAGTGAAAACTTCATCTAAGTTCCTGATGGGATGGACTCATAAAAATAATAATAACAATAACAATAACATACATACATACATACATACATACATACATATATACATTAACAAATACATATGTATATGTATATAAAGAATCTACATAATTGTATTACAATATATTATATATGTATATATATATATATAGATAGAATGATAGATTAATAGTTTATTATATGTACGGATGATATGGATATGTGGGATAGGGTTAGGGGTAACGAGTAAGTACATATACTGAGACATGAAACACGGATGAACAAAACAAAAAGGAAAAAATAGAATATATACAATAAAAAACATAATGAATTAATCATGCCTCTAATATATATATATATATATATATATATATATATATATATAAATAATAATAATACTCAGTTTTATTACTCATAATAAATGAGAGTGAACCCATGTAGATATAGAAATTCAATGAACTTATCAAGATATCTACTTTTCAGCAAAAGGAATGAAAAAAAACACATTAAAGTAAAAATGGAGTAACGTAAAATTAGAAATTTCTAAAGAAAAGTAAAATATAAAGTAAAATTTAAATATTAAAATAGTTATAATACGAATAAACATTAAACATAAGTATTATATATAAGTAAAAATAAAGTTATAATAATAGATAAAAATAAAAATAAACTGATATGTGTACAAATAAAGAGGAAAAATAGTATATAAAAATTATATATCAATATCTCAGTTCTTAACTGACTTAAATATGTTGCCTACACATGATGCTCGATCTCTTTATAATTCACTACTTTATACACTTGATATACATGCTCCTGTACTTAATAAAACTACTATTTTACGCCCTAATATATCATGGTACACTATTGATCTTTCTACTCATGCTTGAATTTAAATTGAAAAAAGAAAAATCTTCAACATCCTTAACCACATATAAAAATTTGAAAAATAAACATCGCATCGATCTCATTAACGCTAAAGCTATGTTTACACATGACAAGTTTATTTCTATGCAACAAATAGCCAGTCAATTTAGTAATCAAATAGCATACTTGGTAAAAGACAAAAATCGCCATACCCTGAATTTACTAATGACAATTTACCTAATTAATTGATTCATTTTTCAATGACAACATCACCAATATTATTTTGTCATTACCCAAACCTATATCTATATATCTATTGTCCTCTACAACTAATACAATAATTTCCTTTTTTCTACCTTCTAATGATCAACTAATTTGTTTACTTAAAAAATCTCGCAGCTCTTCTTCTCTTGATCCAATTCCTTTAAAATTACTAAAAGATATAGCTCCTTGTATAATATCAAAAAGATATAGCTCATATCATCCTTGAATCACTTACTTCTGGTACTGTACCCCTCATTTTCAAACATTCTCTTATCACTGATA
Source organism: Osedax fenrisi (assembly GCA_964019155.1). Lineage (NCBI taxonomy): Eukaryota > Metazoa > Annelida > Polychaeta > Sabellida > Siboglinidae > Osedax > Osedax fenrisi. The sequence continues at coordinate 9,358,621 of OZ025240.1, forward strand.
TCATTAAAAAACATTCTCTTGACACCTCATCCTTTAATAATTATAGATCTATTTCCAATCTCTCAATACTTTCTAAAACCTTAGAAAGAGACGTTTCAAAACAATTCACTTATTTCTTGACTACTAATAATATACTTTGTACTTTCCAAAGTGCTTATGTACCGAACAAATTCACTGAAACAGCAATAACCATGGTAACAACAAATATATTATATGACCTTAATAATACATATGATTCTTTTTAATATATATCTACTTCCTATTTTTGATATAACTTATAAATTTCCCTTTATGATGATATATAACTTAACGTAAAATGCACTTCTGATATAAATTTTGCTCCAAGTCGTATGTTTATTAATTTTATACAGTTTATACAGTTTATTAAATATATACATACTCGGCTTTCAAATAACTCTCTATCACTTAATCCCAATAAAACATAAACTATATTTATACACCTACCTTCTCCCAGACGCCCATTAACAGTCCCACCATGTATCATAGTTAACAATGATAATATCTTATAATCTTATAATGTTAAATATCTCGGTGTTTATTTTGACAGTTCTTTATCTTTTCATCACCACATCTCAAATTTTCTTCGCTCTATAAACTATCATCTTCACTCTTTCCTTCTAATCCTTCTAAACTGATTGCTTTTCTCAAATACATATTTCTCCATATTTACATAGGTTGCATTACATAATTGGGTACCAAAATAATTTAAAATAATATTTAAAGTTTTTCTATTAACTCATAACTCTCTTCACCACAACCGACCTGAATATCTATCTTCCTTAATCTATATTCCTACTCATACTATCTCTCTCCGTTCTACTACTTCTACCTTATACATCTACCCTCTAAACTGTTATTGATGATCATTTTTTTTATACCTATTTATATCAATATCTACCATTTTATTTACTATTTATATTAATATTAAGTACTTTCTGTATTCCTATTTTTATTATTATTAGTTATATTATTTTCGTTTATATTCTGTTATGTTATTTTTTGTTTTTACTTTAAACGCTTGATTGCTATAGCACAAATAGTCTTTAAAATAAATTGAATTGAATTGAATTGAATATAGTTGATAAGCCGACCACAACGAATGCATGTTATATGGCTACTATTATATTGCTACTATACCAACTTTCAGTGTGGAAATGCACAGTCCATTAATACCTTGAGATGATCCCCTCACAATCATACCAGTATACTTACTACTAGGAATATAATACACCACTGCACATTACAATAAAAACACAAAAACATGAAATCGTTTCCTGTTCTAAAATAATAAATAAATAATAAATATATATATATATATAATAAAAGAATAATCGCAATTAATAATAATAATAAATAGTCATAAAAAATAATAATAGTATATTAATGGTATATTAAATAAATGAAAATAAAATGTAGATAAGAAATAATAGTAGTTACTCGTAATACAATTGTAATAAAATAATAATAAGAATAATAATAATCAACAATAAATTTAAAAACATATACAAATTATTAAAAAATATATATATTGTTAAAATAATAAAATTATAAAATATTCCAATTACTGAATTGTCGTCATTTGTTAAAAAATAAATATATATAAAATAAATAAATAAATTAATAATTATCATAGTAATAACTTTAATAGTTACCAATAATTTTTTTTAAAACATTTAAAAACTCTTTCAAAGGGTTAATTTTGTTTATATTAATAGATAGTGAATTCCATATCAAAGGACCTTTATAACCACTACAGAATTGTTCATAATAACCTCATATATTGGGAATAACGAATTCAATAATTGACTTAAGAGAATAAATTGAATTTTGTATTAAATAACTTAATAATTTGTTGATGTATGTTATGATTATACCAAGATTTATACATGTATTTATAAATATGTAATTCAATAATATCTTTAAATTTGAGAATACGTTTATATATATATAAATATGGTAAATATTTGTTCGATTATTTAGATAATAAATTGGCCTAAGACATCTATTCTGTAATATAGTAATACATTCAATATTACTTAAATATGTATTACCCCATAGTACTGAGAAATAGTCCAAATGACTATAGAATAATTATTAATATATATTATTAAGTGATAACTACTCCATTAAATTTAGATTTTAATCTATTTAAAGAAATACATCGATTAAGTTTGGATTTAATATTATTTATCTGTTTTTACAGTTGAGATTTTCATCTATAAATATGCCCACAAATAAAATATAGTCAGATTGTTTAATAATTAAATCTTTAATTTTTATTTTAATATGTGTACTAAATTTATAATTTATAAATGTTAAATAGAATCATCCATAATGTCTTAAAATTGTCGATATAATATTAAATTAAAAATTGTATTTATAATTATTAAAAATAGAGGAAAGTCTCAAATAATTATTCATTACCTTGAATAATTATTTGAAATGAATTATCCAATATATTTATTTGAAATTTTTTAATTAGTATAATTTTATGTAAATCAATAATTTTGCTATTTAAAATCTTAATTTAAGTTTAGTATTCATATTCATTTACGTCGTGTTTTTATATCGTTATACTAACGGAGTTGGTTGGGTTTTGGGTTGGGTTTGGGTTTAGCTATACAGTTCATAGACCCCGACGTTGTTATGGTTATGTTCTCCTCGCCTATCGAATATGTCAGCTGTCGTGTCCTCGATGCACACACACGACCCGCCTATTGTTAGCCACACCAAATTGACAAGTCGCATTCGCTGTATTCCGTTACCTAATTCATATATATATATTGGTTGGGTTTGGGTTTAAGTTTGGGTTTAAGTTTGAGTTTGGGTTTGGGTTTGGGTTTGGGTTTGGGTTTGGGTTTGGGTTTAGGTTTGGGTTTAAGTTTGGGTTTAAGTTTGAGTTTGGGTTTGAGTTTGGGTTTGGGTTTGGGTTTGGGTTTGGGTTTATGTTTGAGTTTGGGTTTGTGTTTTTACTATAATTCAGTACATTTTATTGGCCGGGATTTTTAATACATAGGGGTGGGTTAGAAAATAGTTCATAACTCCATAATTATAGTAATATGCATATCGTTACTTACCCATTTACTCCTTTTCGAACAATAAATTAACATTGCATAGAAAGAGGCCATCGATTTTTAAAAAAAACTCGTGTTTGTAAAGTAATTAAATTTAATTTTAATATAATATTATAATAAATTATTATTTTTATGGATTAAAATTATGGATATTGCTAAACATATATAATTACTTAAGGGGGTCCCGCACATTTAAAGTGATTCTAATTTATTTATTTTCATCTTTTTTTATATTCCATAATAATACTTATCGTTGTATTTTTTATTATCTGTAAAAAAATTGAACATGAATTCAGTCTATAAATTGCATAAAAATGTGTTTTTTGACGATAATATAATGCTATATTATATACTATTCAATATTACATTTTTATGCTGTTAAACTTCAAACGCTGTTTTCCCAGAATAATTATTTCGCGCTAGGTATGTGCATTCAATTATATAGAACATAATTATAATATTATTTTTGTTAACAATTTTATTAACTATCTCTCTATTTTACTATCATAATTAATAAAATGTACAGTAGTCATTGTATAAAATGATAATTTCTATAGAAATACCATAATTTTATTATAGATAATTTTTAATTTAGATATATACAATATAATAAATAATAATATTAAAATACATTTCTATTTTCCTATACATGTGATGTATATCATGTGATACATATTATGAATACAATAAAAAACAAATTATATCAATTGAATGAATAACATTTCAGTTCTATTTTTTTAGTGGACCTATGTTTTTCCTATCTATTTATACACGAAATTGGCAAATTGCGTGTTATGTGCGGGATCCCCATAAGGGGATGTGATAGCGCACACACATTTTCACAGTTAATCGTGTAAATAGATAGGCACATTGTGGTCTATTAATAGTCTGGCCCATAATTCTATTCATTAAATCAATCAGTTGTTATTGTATTGTAATTATAATATATTCATGTATACCTGCATACACATATATTTATAATATTTTTTATATGTAGCCTATTGTGTATATATATATATATATAACAATAATTGACTATTCTGAATTTTTATTTAATATCATTTATTCTATAGAAATTGTATATTCACTATTAAATACTTATTAATATTTAACATTATTAACTGTTCATGAGTATATTATATTTTGATATATTTTATAGTTACTGAGATACTAGAGGATTTGTAATTTGAGAATGTCCCCTATATTTGAATCGACACGGGATAATAGATATCACATTCATAACATGTTATATTTTAAATATTAAATATTATGTTATATAATGATTGATCTTAAATAATACTAAAGTACTTTTCTAATATTACATTATATTATCATATATCAAAGTATATATTAAAGTTAAATACTCCTCGTTTAATATAGAATACATATAAATATAGGAAAGTTATAAAAACATCGAAATATATTAGAAATTATTCATAATTTATTTTAAAATCGAATTAAAATTTTAAATTATCAAAACATTATATTCCATTTTTTTAAATAAATTTATTTCGATATTATTATATATTTTAAATAATATATATATTAATATTAAAAGTATAAACATATATATATAGATTTTACTTTTATACGTACGTAAATATGAAAATAAACATATTATTAAATATATATATAATATGTTTCATAGTGACCGCCTTGCATTGTATTAATACGTAAGTTATTAATTATTTATATAATAACCTATATATATATATATATTAATATATATTAACATAGCATGTATTCATTTATTACGATACACGTTCATTTGTCATGCAGGTCTCAGGAAATGAGGAGATGCGTGTTATGTCATAGCGAGCGAGTCAATGAAGATAATGCAGACAATGCTACCTTCTGCGAAGTGGGTCATTTCACTAAAGAACACTTCGTCGATTGTGAAGTAGATTGTTACGCTGTCGCCAAATTCAAATATAATTATGACAATGGTCTATATAAGGTTAGTTATTTATAATAATGGAGTAGGGCTTATTATGATAATTAATATAATGGTATAGAACATATGTATGTAGATGATAATGTATGTAACAATGGACATACTGTAAACTGCTAATTATGCAATACTTTTTATTTACTTTATTGTAATTAAGTATCTAAGTAATTTAATTAAACATACACTTATTAGTTGCTTAGTCCCGTGACGATATCATGTCATGTGATAATGATGAATACAAATTCATCCATTCGTCACGATAAGAAGTGTTATTTAGGAGTTTGCGCAAGGGTAGATTAGACTAATCCGATATGTAATGCATACAGTTTCGTTTTGGACGGCCTCTTTCTATTACCTTCAACTGAATATTACACTATTAATCATCTAAGCTAATTATCCTGAGATATGCCCAAACAAATTTATATTTAAGTACCACTATATCTAAAGGGTTTCCCACTACAATTATTTCCGTCAACTTACCGGAAATATTTTAATTTTAAAATATTTGTGTACTACAAATTTTGTGGGAAATCCCCTTACTTTCCGGCAACTTGCCAGAAATATAATAACTTAATTGGTGGTATCCCATTACAACTTGATATAAAATAGTTTTAGAGTTACAATATTTAGAGATTTAAAGTCTCATAGTAGGATACCCCATTAAAAGAAGTTTGTAGTTACTTAATGTCCTTCTCATTTCTATGGATACGTAGATATTATTTTTTATCAGTAGATATTAATTTGTTGCTGTGATATTTATGTTATTTCGATTTGAATGCGCGTGTCTACTTTATAAACTCTTCCGACAAAGTCCAATTTTCATAGCGATATTGTAATATGGATATTACTAACGATTTGTAGAGATGATAGGTACTTGCCATCTATTTATATGTATCTGGATTTCCTAGTATTCTTTAAGCTATCCATTTCTGCAGTTGCTGTGGCTAGTTTATTATAATCACTTTATTGCTCGTTAGGTTTTCAGTTAACACTACGCCAAGATTTTTGAAGGTGTTGAAATTCTTGAGCTAATTATTGACATTCTCAATATTAGGTGATATTTGGTCCACATCAATCGCCGTTTAAGAATATTTTTCTCTTGACATCACTTATTTCCATTGCATACGATTCAGAACTTTTATTTCTAAATAGTACGTAAACGTTGCAATTCACTTTCTGAGTCAGCTAGAAGATCAATATCATCAGCGAATCGTAGGTTGGAAATTGTTCCTACTGCCATTGATATTGTTGGCTCTCAGTCTATAGTGAGCGTAGCCATTCATTATTTGTGTTTTCATATTTCTGCATATACGTAATATAATATATATATATATATATATATATATATATATATATATATTATTATGTATATATCTTTATTGTTCAGTATGCTCTTCACTTTTATATTTAGTTGATTTCAACCTTTTATATTGTCGCAAATATTAAGAATATAATCTGTAATGCATGGAAGTTTATTAGATCTGTACGTTCACAAGATATTTTAGGATGTCGAAGTGATTATAAAGAATACATTAAGATTTATAATACATTCGAGTATCTTTCAATAGACGATAGTGTGTCTATGTTAACGGATATCAGTTTATTTTACATTATTTGTACGTATTACATTCATCATGTTGAGAAATCCGAATAATTACATGACCTACTTCGAGTACTAGAACATCTAGCTTCATCTGGTGAGATAATTCTCTAGCTGCCGAACTGATTCGGTACGATGCGGTTACGGGTATTGCGGTTCGATTGCCCCATCAAGATTGAACACATTAAGTGTAAGATTTGGGTAACATAATCTCCGTGCTTTGAGAATCAGTTACACTGTTATTTAACCTCTAATTAAACTATCTTAAACTGTTTAATTATTATTGATTATTATCACTATCTAATATATTGTGATTTGTGTTTATTTACATTATATTTTATTGTATTGCGTTATTTAAGTTAATTTTCCGTTTGATGGTATTATTATATTATACTGTATTCATATTTTAAATAAACTATCATATCATATCCTATCCTATAATATATATAAATATATATATATATATATATATATATATATATATATTAAATTATATAATACAAGTTGGTATATTAGTTAACTTATTTATATATAAATGATGTATAATATAAGGTGAATGAGTGTTCTCTATAGGTAGACTTATAAGTCACGCCCCCTCTGAATCTATACTCCTACATTATCGTATCAATTTATATTATTTAAGATTATGTTTGATAATATTATAAGTAGATACTCTATATATTATATACAGTCCTATTTATGAATTAATAAATGTACACCTTGTAATTTATTTAGTAAAGATATTATCTATTTAGGAAGATAAGTTATTTTATTATTTATTGTAAATGTTTTGTTATTTGTTATTTATATCAGTAATTGTATTCTTATATTATACTGTATTCATATTTTAATTAAACTATCATATAATATCCTATCCTATCCTATAATATATATATATATATATATATATATGTTATCGGGTTGAATTCTTCCCGTTTATTTTATTATTATAATGAATAAACGTGGTATGGATATAACTTTATTTAACTAAATCTTCCTATAAACCCTACTCGTCAGTGATCGCGAATAAAATAAATGAGATAATATATTTATATCATTCAATAATTCGACGTTTAGTATTCATGATTTAATGATTTGTATGACAATGATTGGCAAGTAAGACAATCGTAATTATTCGTTGGGGATTTTGAAATGTTGTATTTTCTACATTACAACATATATATATATATATATATTATCATACGTATCTATACTTATTGAAATATACACTAACAACTATATGTACATTCGTGAAATACTAACCATTAACCTATAGATCATAATGAATCGGGGATGCCTCCTTAACAATAAGACCGGAGATATAGCTCCATCTTACGGAATTCACCCTTACACGGATATAGAGTACTATATATATATACCCTATTGATCTAGAGTTCAATACAACGGGTTGCTGGCTTCATAGCGGTTAGACTTCGACATGTGTTTTACATTAATATATATCGGTGCATGTTTACTTATAGGTACTGTGGGATTATCATATCATTTATCATTAGTAGAGTCGTGCGATATTGTACTATATATATAGTAATATAGTACTATAGTATACTCTACTAGTGTATACATAACGCATAACTCTATATACTATATATAGTACAATATCGAATGACTATACCAATGCTAAATTATCTATATATATATAGAATAATTGGTTACATAATAATAAATTGCATTATATAGTATATTTAATAGTATATATGGTAATTATATATATATATATATATATATATATATATATATATATATATATATATATATATCTTTGTATTTATATATGATGTATAGTTATTAAATAGGCTTTACAATTAATATACAATATTATTATTAATATTATTATTATTATTTACAGGTCATGGTAATTGCTGGATGACATGTTATTCAAGATGTAATGATGATTCATATAATATTTCTAGACGTTAAATATATATATAAATATAATAATAATAATAATAATAATAATATCAGAATTTAGGCATGACCAAGGTAATCGAAGAAGCGCAATGCTTATCTAGTCGTTTACCTGAAATATATTCCCAATTAACAATTATGAGGAGAACAAAAATAAAAGTAAAATTTATATAATATAGAAGTAAAATATGTAATTTTATAAATCTTATAAGAATCATGAGAATATAAAATTATAAATCATATACAAATATAAATACCTTTAAAAATAGTATTAAAAGTAAATAATTATAATTAAAAAAATTAATAGTATAAGAAATTAAAAGTATAATTGGAGTATATATATATATGTTAGTTTTGAATGCTGTAGTTAAAGATTACTAATAAATTAGATCCAGAGTTGCCAATATTATGTTGAAATTAATGATGGTATATGATGTATCAACTTCAAGGATATGGGTACGCCAGTTCCAATGCCTTAGGGATCTTAATATCGCCAATAATAAGAACACTGACAATACTTGCCCACTCCACAAGTATATCCCATCCCCCGATACGTATCATAATCATATCAAGTCCAAACATATTAGCCACTCCGGTCATAGAAAAAATATAATGAAAAAAAAAAAAAAAAAAAAACTAATATATATATATATATTCCAACAATTAAAAACTCCTCATAATGTCATTCATCATATAATCATAAAATGTAAAGAAGAAAAATAAATTAATATAAAAATCTAGGAATATAAATATAAAATAATTATAAAATTAAAAATTAAAAGACAAATCCTATTGAATAAAAAAATTAAACATAACTAAAAATAACTAAAAAAATAAATAAAAAAATAAAAATAAATAAATAGCTATATTATATACAAAAATTAAAAAAAAAATTAAGTAAATTTATAGTAAGTCGAACACTGTAAACACATTTTTTTTTAATATTATAATAAGTCAAGAAAAAGTCAAGAATAAAACAAACAAATAATATTTTGTAATTTTATATTATGTCAAAGTTATATAAATAATAAAAAAATTATATAAATATTAAAAATAAAAATAAAAATAAAAATAAAAATTTAAAATTATAAAAAACATCAGAAATGTATGTTAAATTTATATTATGTCAGAAATAAAAATTAAAATAAAACAATAAAAAAATAATTATTTAGACAAATTTCCCTTTTTAAGTCATTTTTAATTCAAGAATATATTTTTTAACACGTCTTCCAAACGATTTAATACACCTATTTTTTGTAAGTTGAATGGGAAGTAAGTTCCACTGTCTAGAGGACACATTTCTCACTCTAAACAGATCTCTGCTAGTTCTTGACTTGAATCTTACAAATTTATCCGTGTTTTTATTAATCAAAAAAAGTTTTTGAATGTTACTCGGTAATTTATGATAATATGCTCTGTGAGCAACTTTAATCGAACTTAATTTTACAATATGATCAAAATTCAAAATTTTATTTTCTCTCAAAAATACATTATACGATGAACTTGTGATTAGTTTTAGTATTCGCTTTTGTAATCTATTTATATAATCAGTTAATGAGGAAAAAGTATTTCCCCATATATGGGCACAGTAGTATAAGTGAGGAACAAATAAAGCATTATATATAGATAGTAAAGTATATTTGTTTGCCATTGGTCTAACTTTCCTTATAATTCCGGTTATCCTAGATAACTTTTTGGAAATGTAATTATACTGTTCTTTCCAGTCTAGTTTGTCATCAATGAATACTCCAAGAAACTTATAGTTTTTAACCTTTTCGATCTTGGTATTATTTATTCTGATATCAAATATAGAGTTAGTATGTATATTTCTAACATTGAAAAGGATAAAATTAGATTTTTTCAGGTTTAAAGTTAACTTGTTTGCGCAAAGCCATTTATTCAATTTTTCAAGTTCCTTATTCATTTTAACATTTAATTTACTTAGTGAATCACTATTAAAAATAATATTAGTGTCATCTGCAAATAAAATTGTTTTGAAGTCATTGGAAATATTCTGTAAATCATTAATATATATTAAAAATAAAAGTGGCCCAAGAACCGAGCCCTGCGGAACACCATATTTCATAATCTCAGTAGTTGAATATTCATCTTTATAGTGAACAAATTGTAGTATATTAAGTAGGTAACTTTTAAGTAATGAAAGTGCTGACCCCCGTATACCATAATGCTCTAGTTTAACAAATAATATGTCATGGTGTATAGTATCGAACGCTTTTTTTAGGTCAATTGATACAACTGCACATTTTTCCAATCGTTCAAGACTTTCAGATATTGATTCAGTTAGATCCATTAATGCATCCAAAGATGAAATACCTTCTCTGAATCCATATTGTGAGTCACTCAATATATCATTTTTTGTTAAAAATACATTTAATCTTGTTTTTATTATCTTTTCAAATAATTTTGATATTTGTGGTAACATTGATATTGGTCTATAGTTGGATAACTCATTTTTAGCACCAGATTTATATATAGGAATTATTTTAGACATTTTTAAATCATCTAGAAATAAACCAACCTGTAAACATTTATTAAAAAGTAGTGCAAGAATTGGGCTTATCTCATCCTTTATTTGTTTAATTATATGCATATTAAAACCTAAGGTATCAATGCTATACTTATTATCACAATTTTCGATAATTTTTTTAATTTCATTAACGCTAGTAGGAAATAAAAATAATGAATTTTTGTTTTTATTAGTTAATGTCTTATAGATTTACTGCAAACTATTATCACAAAATTCCTTAGCTAAATTTGGGCCTACATTTATGAAATGATCATTAAACTTATTTGCAATTTCACTTATAAAGTTTATTATTTTTATTTACAAGGTAAAAATAGTTATTTTACTATATATCATACACACAATTATTTGTATATTAAGGTTAGTTTTAAAATTATTTCTGCATAAACCTATTTCAAAAATTATGGATTTATGAATATTATAGTTTATATATTTCTTTTAAAAAAATAATTATGAAAACGAGTAGCATTTATTATACATGATACATATACAAGTGTTTATATTGTTAAATAATATATTAGTATGGTAATGCATTTAATGATTACAAATTATTCTCAAAATGTGTTGTTATAAACATATATTTTATAAGATAATACACTATATATATATATATATATATATATATATATATATATATATATATATAATACATATATGTATTGTCCCTTATTATATTATCAATATTAATGTGAGGACTGAATACATATTTATATACCATTGGTAGAGCTTTTAAATTTAATAATCTTGCGATTTTATTAGTTATCCACATTATGTTATTCAGTTTATCTCTTACATAAAATATGTTCATTAGTAAGCGTCGTACAAATAAGTAAAAATAATTTGTATATATATTAATAAAAAAAATGATGTAAAAATTAAAAAAAAATCGATTTACTTTTTAAATAATATAAATAAAAGTTTAATAAAACATATATTAAATCACTAATATTTAATATATATATTTTGAAATTTAATTTGTATATTAAAGAACTATTTAATTACAACAAAGTATGTAATATATTTATTTTAGTGAGTAAAATTAATTATTATATAGTGTATATAGCGTGATACCCAAAAGCGTAATGTGGCCACCTTTTATCGGAGAATATGGTAACTTCACAAATATTTTAAGCCAATCATATTAACTATTAAATATAATCTGAAATAAAAATATATATATATATATATTGATAGTTATATATTCATATATATATAATTAATCGCGTTATATGAAAACATTGATCGAATCAACATCCACTATATCCTAACCATACACATATATGTATATATATATATATATATATATATATATATATATATATATATATATATGTATTGTTTTTATATTTTTTTATTTCCATACATATTATAATGGTAATTTTTAATCATGGTATCATTTATAATTTGTAAACGTATTTTTTTTTTTTTTTCATAAATAAAATTCTATTATAATATAATTATTTTTCTAATAATTGTACGTCACGGAATAAACCCCTTATTAAATTACTAGTTATCACTTTATAATTATTAATATATTAGAAATATAATTGAATTTGTGTACAACATTTCCTACGTATTTAAGTATACTTTCAAGTATACCCTATATATATATAGGACATATGTCAGATGTATACCATTCTGTTTCTAGATCTCGTACTGAACAGACGTATTTTCAATACATTTAATTTCTATTGTGTATTACATGCATATTCCTATTCATTCTAAATTCTATTGAATTACAATTCTATATTCTACATGCAATAGTAAAAGTTAAATACTGTTATAATAATATTATAGACATATATTTAATGTATATACTTTTCACTGGAATATAACAATAATCGACCTTCATATCATCTTTCCCCGGAGATCTCCTCTGGGAGCTGTGTTCTGTATAGTCTACCCCTACCTACCCTTGTATAAAGGTTAGCACTACCTGCTGTGATTTATAGTGTTCTGCTGTTAACTTTCTCAACAGATACGCTTCACTGACTCTCTGGATACTAGGCTGTTTCAATATGGCGTGTATGCAGTGTAAAGAACATATAAACATATCTACAGAAACTATATCCTGCTACTTGTGTGATGCTGGGCTGCATGTGAAATGTATCCTGGATGCTGGAATTTTGTCTACGAAGTCGTAAGTAAGTCGTCGAAGTCGAAACCATCTTGCAGTCTACTAGAAGCTCTCTCATCGAAAAACTTCCTATTCAAGTGTCCGGCCTGTATTAATAACCTTCTAACTCTCAATGTACCTATTCTCAATGCACCTACTCTAACTGCCACCACACAAACTACTGTTACTAACGCTACATACAATACAAAATTTGAGGACAACATAAACACAATACTAGCTACACTTAAATCACATATACAACAAATCCAATCCTTTACTGAGGACAAACATATATACTTGATATACCGACTACACGACTACGAAAGTATGGTAACAAACGATTTAGCTGGAGAGGTGCAATTCTCTGGAATAAACTTACCCAATCCATACGCAAATGTCAATAACCACTTTCAAATATAAACTCAAGGAGCTATTTAAAACGTTCCCCATTAAAATACCACTTACCTAACCCTCTTTGAAATGTAATCGTTTTATTATATTATTATTATATTATTATTATATTTAAGAATGTTATTTTATTATATTATTTTTACGGATGATCATTAAATCATCCGGGAACCCACACCTGTAAACTGTTCGACAAACAGTAAAACACATTGTAGAATATTATATTAATCTTTGTGTATAAATAAATACTATTACTACTACTACTACTACTACTACTACTACTACTAATATATAGGGTATGTCGACATGTCGGTAAATAAAGTGAAGTTTAAGTTCGATATAAATTACGAACATTATTTTTATATTCTAGTCGAATATCAATAATAATATTTATATAAATACACAATTAGTTATAGGTTAAAGTAACCTAGTAAGGCCACTTTAACAATAAATGATATTAACATTTTATGACTAAATATTTGTATTCAAAAATTAAAATATATGAATATTATATGATTATAAATATTATTGTGATTTTAAAATTTGATATAATATTTTTATCCAATAGATAACTGGAGTATTCGTATTCGGTACCCATATCCGAATACGGATACCCTGTGTTATAATACGGACTCTATACTAGTATATCAACTATATATTATTGAATAACCAATCAGATAAATTACAATTACAATATTTATAATTAATTTACTGAATAATTTAATATAATTTAATTAGTAATTAATTTATTAATTTGTATTATTGTATTAATTAATAATACAAGTTAAGTATCTAAATAATACAATTTTTAGATTTAGCTTTATTGGTGGTATTAATATTATAATGCACGCGATTTTTATGAAAATCAGAATAGTTCATACGCTTAGAGCTGATTGTTTATAGGGTATCCGTATTAAAACATGGAGTGTCCGTATTATGGATTTATATATATTTTAGATATATGCTTATAACTTAATGAATATTTTATAAAAAATATAGAAATTATGTTTAATGTTTAGAGTGTTTTATTTTTAATAATATAGAGATATATTGTATATCGATAAATTTTTATATTCTTGAGAATGTTTTAAGTTGATATTTTTTTTCATAAATTTTAAAACGTAATAAAAAATCTGTTTATTTGATATATCAGCACTATTTTAAATAATAAAAAATTAAAAAAAATACTTTTTAAGACTATTTTTATTATTATGAATATTTTATTCTTTAAACATTTTTTTTGTAGGATTTTTGGTTTCTGAGATACCGAGAGTATCCGCATTCGGTTACTTTCCCCTACGATCATTTATATGATCCTATATTTATCTATATTTCTGTTTTATAATTGTGATTTAATATAATATATCTAACTATTATTATAATGTATACACTATACATGTATATGTATACATCGTATACATGATCATATATATATAGGGGCATCGGTATGTTATTTGAATGGAGTGCCCGGTGGAGGGGACTTTTTATTTATATTTTATAATGTATATCATATATCCTATTATTTATTAATATAGGATAGGATAGGATGGTTTATTTATACACAAAATATGGTAATAAGTGATTACCCTCACTTGTGTTGAAAACGAACATACAAAATAAACAATAACAGTAAATAATGTAGCAATATAATATATCATAATAGAGATGGAACCAGATCAACATCAATGAAATGTTATTTTAATTTTAAATTTAAATAGTCATGAGACTAATAGAAAATACGTGAGGTGACTTCAATCTACGTAGGCGGTAAGGCAGCAGATTCCATGCAGTAGGAGCCATGCTTGAAAAGGAATGAGAACGCATCATGTTACGAGTATCAGGTGATTCAAGTATTGTGGCATCAGACGAGCGCAGATGTGGGAGGATGTTGCGAAGAGTGAGCAATCCACGTAAGTATACAGATCTGCCTAGGAATAGTGTTTTCTGTGTTAAGTAGAGAAGACTAAATTGACACCACTTTCTAAACGATAGCCATTTCATGTTGCCTTTGTGGGTGTCAGTTAAAGCATGATATAATCGCTTAAGCCTATGAATCAATTTTACGGATTAGCTAATAATTCTATCAACTTTTATAACTTCATAATTCTTAATTCCGTAGAATAGAGAACAATAATAGTCTATTCGAGTGATGTTGGGTGAACAATAGTTTTTAATGTGGCGAATTTTTCTAAAAATAAAGATTAGCGGATTTAGAGATTTCATTGATATGAGCACCGTATGATAGAGTACCATCAATTAAAACAATAAGATTACGCACAGATTCAGAAGGCTTACTTATTATACCGTCAATTGACAGAGTAGGGAAAGTGACAGGTACCTTCGAGATATTAATAAGTTCAGTTTTGGAAGTATTGACAATGAGGTCATTATTTAGTAACCAGTGAATAATCTCAGAATAACAATCTGACAGCACAGAATTAGAGTTCATAGATTCAATGGGTAGTTTCATTAGTAGTTGAATGTCATCAGCGTAGATATGGTAATAGATATTAGGTTATTTGCGAATAATATTAGAGATAGGACGTAAGTATATAGAAAAGAGAAGTGGGCCAAACACTTATCCTGAGGCGATACCCCTTTAAGAATGTAGGTAGGTATGAAGTCATTGATTTTAACAGACGAAGTTCGATCAGTGATGAACGACATCAGCCACTTAAGGGGGGAAACTTCATTACAAAGTTCGATGAAACGGTTAATGAGGATCGAATGGTTGAGCATGTCAAAGGCACTAGATATATAGTGACCTATAGGTCAAGCAGGAGTATTTTTACGCAATAAGGCGTGTCAACCGAGTTATAAATCAGGTCACTGACATGGGTGAGGGCAGTTTCAGTAGAGAAATATTTTCTATAAGCACTATGAATCAAGCAGATTATTATTTTCAAGGTAATTGATGAGCTGACAACTTCCATTATCTTACTTATTATTGAAAGTTGTTAGATCAGTCGGTAAGTGGTCAATACAACTGGATCAAGAAATGATTTTTTAAGGATGGACTTAATGATGGCATATGTAAGGGATCTGTCCATTATTCCATCGTCAAGTGATTGAGACATCAAGTAAAGTATTGCATTTTCATTTATAGGGACAATATTCTTGAAAACAACCAGTGGTAATGGGTCAATTGGGGAAATGGAATTAGCAGTGAGAATCAAGTTACGGATTTCAGTAATAGAAGGAGGTGTGAAACAAGAGAGTTTACAAGATATATGGTTAGTCGTTATAGGAGCATAAAGGGGCATCGGTAATTGCGCCAATTTAGAGCTGATGTTGTCAAAGATACGGGATAGCTCAGTAGATAATGAGGAGACTCACAGAATACCATCAGGCAGTGATATAGACGTTGATTTGATGATAGTACCAAGGATGCTATTAGCCATTTTAAAAATCTTTCAAGTGTAATTTCTACATGCATTAAGTTTCGATACATAGTAGGACGTTTTATGGTGATTTAATTCAAGTTTATGGGCTTTACTGGCTATCAGAAATTTAGATTTGTGAAAGGGAGAGGTGTGCATCTTACGTTCAAGTTATCTGAGAGAGCGTTTTACCGTAGATATATAGGAGGTGATCCAAGGAGAGGAAATATGGAGGGTAAAATAACGAGATTTGACGAGGGACAATGCATTAAGCGAGGAAGAAGAACATACATTTAGGTTGTCAAAATATATATTAGTGTTATATAAATAGTGGGAGATACTCGAGCAAAGATCCATATAATTCAGATTTTTAAATCTCTATAATGCATTAGTGATTTAGTAGATGAGGGCCTCTTAAGGAGAATGTAAGTGTGAAAAATATAATTAATAAATAAATGTATTCAATACAATATTTAACAAAATAATAAATATTATATAGATCTATTATAAATATCTGTTATATAAAATATTAATGAACACATTTTATATAAATTATGTTTAACTAATACATTATTATTATTTTTAAAATAATCGCTAAAATTATGAATATTTTAAATTATACTAATTATTAAATTATATTTAATTATATGTAAAAACATTATTTTTATAACATTTTGAAGATAATATTTAGTTTTATAATAATATCATATACTATTAATATTACTATAATTAAGATACGAATTAATCAACGCTAGTTAGGTTTTGTATCTATGTATATAATACATGTAATAATAATTCAATTTCTCAGCAACTCTATATATTATATAGTTTCATCGTTTCCTTGAAAAGATATATCCGTAAACATATGCATAACGTTCCGTATAGTAGTATTGTGTATAATTGTAATGGTATTGTAGTATGTGTTATTGTAATCGTAATGTTAACGTAGTTTATTTAAACACTTCTACCGCCAAACCACCCATCCATCCAATTGTGATGAATGTTGCGTTATTTATTTATTGGTATAAATATATATTTAAATGATATCATATATTGTAATTATATTTTAATATTTTATTTAAACAACTCGTGTATGAATATGGAGTTGATTTAAATCAATTGCAATTAATTGATAATATATAATTTATAACAATAGATATATAGACAATATAATATATTTAATGTATACATTTATATATATATACAATTTATATTATCACATTTCATGGATAGGCGGGGGGGGCTAACAATACTTAGCCCCCGCCCCCCCCCCCATATTTTTAGTAAAATTCATTGGCATCAATTTGTATTAATAAAGATAACATATTAGATTTAATATATATATATATATATATATATATATATAACTTGTATTATAGCACATTTCATGGGAGGGGGGAATCATAAAATCCGAGAATTATAATCAACTATATATAGTTGATTATAAATCTCTATTTTGATTACACGGTTAACATATACATTTGAAGAATTGCGTCTTAAGACTTAAGACTTGAGACTTAAAACTTATAAATGACATATTTTTTGCATTCTGATTATTACATTTAGAGATACATTTATAATTTATATATATATATACCATAATCACATGTAACGATATCGTTAGTAATAGTCTCATATATATATATATATAAATATATATATATAATTCAATTAGATGAAGAAAAAACAAAATTAGCATGGTTATCTCATTATATAAAACCCAAGTAAAGTCCCTTCTGTTAGTACACATACACGAACAAATACACACACGCGCGAACATACATACTAACACACACACACATACGCGCGAACATACACATAGTTCGCCGCAGACAACACCTATATTTAAACATGGTCGACATACATAATACGTGAAAGTAAGAAACGTATGTAAGAATTATCAATGTATATCGTACACATACTCTCAACCAAGTATTCACATATACATATACGATAATAAGTATGGTATTACTCAAAGAACACACACACGTATATATATATGTGTGTGTTTGTGTATATATTTATTTTATTTTATATATTAATGATTTACTAAATATATCGACAATATTTAAACCAGAACTTTATGCTGATGATACGAATATAATTTGTTCAAGTAATACTAAATATTCAGATTATAGTGATAATTATACTTAAGTATTATATTGTTTGTTTCTCATATTATTATTTTGTTTTGTTATTAACGTATTCTGTAGGGTGTATATGTATACTGATTTTTTTTAACGTGTTCTGTTTGTATATATATATATATATATATATATATATTTCAAATTTATTATACAATTAAAATATAAAATTAATAATATATGTCCTGCTATTATTACAGATTTTGGTAAGTATTACATTATTTGTTTGTTTCATTCTAGTATTAGTTTAATTTATTTTTTAAATGTTCTGTTTATAATATATTTCAAATTTATCATTTAAATATTAAACTATATAACTAATAATTTATTACTAATACAGGATTAATAGGTAAGAAGAATTCTATAAAGTTAAAGTAGAAAATGAATAATATTGCCACTTACATATATTAAATAATGTATTTAATTTATATTTTAGATTATTTTTACACTAGCTTTTATTTCTACTTTCGATTGTTTTTCGTTTATTTTTACGGTAACTGTAAAACGTTTTAATTCTTTATTTTTTAATTTTGTATTATTCTTTGTTTATTTCTATAACGTATACTTTCGATTATATTTTTGGCTATGTATTTTCTTAAATACATTATCAATCATTCAATACTATTACTAATCAAATTAAATGTTCACTTAAGTTAGTTAATGTGAATTAATAAAGTTAACATATTGGTTAGTGATAAACAAGTTGACACTGAATATTGATAACTATATTTACATATTTATTAATGTATTGAATATTCAGTCAAGTAATATATTAACAATTGTTCTACTGAAAGTCTAATTAAACATGCATGTATTAACTTATAAGT
Source organism: Osedax fenrisi (assembly GCA_964019155.1). NCBI lineage: Eukaryota > Metazoa > Annelida > Polychaeta > Sabellida > Siboglinidae > Osedax > Osedax fenrisi. Next base: position 9,378,613 of record OZ025240.1, read on the forward strand.
TTTTAGGATTTTATATTGATGATAAACTAGACTGGAAACAACACTATGTATATGTTACTTCGAAGCTATGTAGAGTTATTGGTATAATACAATAATTATCTACAATTAACCTCAATTTAAATACTATACTCTAAATATTTAAATCATTATTATTATCAATTATTGTTCACATATAATGAGTATATATCACATATTTAAATACAATTTTTAAAACAAATAAATTATATATCGCAATTTTACAGGAGCATTACAATTCATAATATTAAATACAAATATTAAATTCATGATTTCATGAAGAGCAATTTTATTTTTATGTTTGATGATATTGTAAAATTTAATTCTATAACATTTATATATATATAGGTTTCTATAATAATTACTAATTAATTTGAAATTAGACTTATTAAAAATAAAAATTATTGTAATAAATGTATTATATCTAGAACTTATAAAAACTTATTTCGTTTAACAAATATTTGCGTAAAGTACTGGAATAATCTTCCAAGTTCATTAATTAACATTTATAATTTAAAATTATATTCGAAACTTTTCAAAAAAATATAAATTAAATTTTAATTTTATATTTGTTTTATATTTTATTTAAATATTTTAATGTTTTTATTATATATATATATATATATATATATATATATATATCATTATATCATAATAATTATTTAACTAGAAAATGAAGTGGACAATTCAGGTTTAATTTAAATATATATGTTTTGAAAATCGCTAAATATAGATGTACTATATAATAATGTTTCATAATTATAAATACATTAATATTATTAAATGATTCATTATAATGGACATGTTACATCATTAATGATCCGAATATCCTCGAGAAGGACAATGGCCTATGGTATACTACATATACTTGAATAACGTCTGCGTATAAAGACATATTAACAATTCTGTAAAAGTGTTAATTCAGCTCATTCAGCTCATTCAAACGTAAATGTAATCCTAAGTATAACCTAAATGTGTAGAGCCCACCTTAGTGTATTATCATCATTTATATGTATTGTATAATGTCTAAATAAGCACACACACAAATACATATATATATATATATATATATATATATATATATATATATATATTGTATATTTGTAATTTATTTGTTATATATATATATCTTATCATAATTGTATTTTATTAATTTAAATCAATCTTTAAACTTATAAGTAAATATATGATATACTACATACGCTAATTGTAAACAAATGCCATCACTAATACAGCATCGGATTATAATAAAGCTTTATTAGTATTGGTAATTCTCATTGTCATAAACATAGTGATTGCGGTATTCCATAAAATGCACAAAGATAAGTCAGGTTATTAACACCTTATTTGGTTATATACGCTATATATAACACCTTATTAATGTATAGATAACAGTTAATATTTGATGAATATACTCTATTGAAATACTACACAGTAAAAACTAAACATTCATTAGACATATTCAGAGTCTAATGAATGTTTAATTTTATACAATTTAACCTAAACGTTCTTGAAATATATTTTTATAATTAACGTTTATCAACGGCGTATAAACATTCTTTAGACATTTAATTCCAATGAACCTTAAATATTATAAAATTTAAAATAAACGTTCATGAATAACTTTGTATAAAGAACGTTTATTTAAAATGTATAAAAGTTTATTATATATTGAAAATCATAATGACTTTTGTAATAAAAGTAGTATATGATTGTATATTAAAGATAAAATATTGAATAGCGTGAAAATATAGTGAAAATAAAGTGATATAAATATACTGATATTATTATAGACATATTATTAAATACAGAATTATTTAAAAAAAATTCTTGCCAATAATATTAATTTTCGCCTAGATAATTTTTTTAAATACAGATACAATATCATATTTTACATTTTCGTTATTTTGTTAAATTGATTTAATTTAGCACTAATAGAATTAAGTATTAATTATTATTTTATTTCTATATTTAAGTTGATATTATGATTTAATATATAAAGTTATTATATTAAATCATAAATTCTTTAATGATAATTCATAATTTCATTTATGTGTCAACTTAATTATAATATTTAACAATAATTATAATCATAATTATATTGATAATTAAGATAATACAATTTGAAATAATGTTATAATTATTGATCAATATCAAACATTAAAACATTGTATTTAATATTAAAAATAATATTTTTTATTAAATTCATGTTTTAAATATAACCTATATGTAATTCTATAATATATTGTAATATATAAGTTATTACAAGTTAAATACTAATATGAACATATCCCATATAATACATTTAGAATTATAAGCATATCAATAATATAAAATATTCAGAATATAGAGTCTAATAAACGTTTATACAAAAATGTTCATTAGAATATATAGTCAAATGAACGTTTATGCAAAAACGTTCATTAGAATATAGTGTATAAAGAACGTTACAAAAGGTTCGCTATTTATATCACCCAATGAAAGATTAAATTGAGCCTAATGAACGTTTAGTTTTTACTGTGTACTACTATATTTCGATGTGTTTAAATATATATATATATATATCTTACCTTACCAGGTCGAGCTTTCTCGGCATAGCATGACACATTTTTTTCCATTCATCTCTGTTTCCCATCAACGTCTTCAGTTCATCTATAGTGCATCCGCTGTCTTCTCTAAGTTGTGCAGTATATGTCTTATTCGGACGTCCAGGTTTTCGTTGCCCATGTAAAGGTTCCCATAGAAGCACTTCGCTGATCATATCTTATCTGCTTCGCCAATAATATCCTGAGAAACGCATCCTATGTTCTTTAATTGTAATCGTGATCTTTGGGATATTTCCATATAATTCATTATTAGACGTATAATCTTGCCATATTTTATTTTAGTCAGCGCGTAGCATTCTTGTATATGCTCCATCAATCTTTTTCTCTAGAGAAGGTGTTAATGTCCATGTTAATGCCCCATTAAGCTGCATTCAACGTGATTACTCGAGAGCTTTTCGTATCGCAGGCACAAATGAATGGAACAAGATTCCCTTTTATCTTCGTCTAATAATTAATACGCTTAGTTTTAAAGCTAAGTTAAAAACTTATTTATTCAGTATCGAATTTTGTTAATTGTTAATTGTTAATTGTAATAATTCCTCTCTATGTAGGGAGTATACACTATTGTTAATATATATTATATTTAAACGGTGTCTAAATAAAATAATAATAATAATAATAATAATCTACATAAAGTAACACATATTAGATAGTTTTTAAGTTAAAAACTGAACGAGAATATGTAGAGATAAATTATGTTACTTATTTAATATAATATATATTAGTTTTTTCTATGTTGATAAATCGAAGCGTAATTATAGTATAACATGTGGATAAAAAGAATAAATTAATGTAAAAGTCCGAGTAAATATAAAATATATTAAAAATAGTAAACTTATTATCAACTGTAATTTAATTTTCAGTTCTTTGGCTGAACAATCACTAATTATAATATTTGTGGAATCGGTAAATAGTATAAAAGTATTATTAACAGGATGTCGGCTAATCATTCGTTTTTTTATGGTGAGACCGAGATTTTTATTATCATCTAATGATTTTCTCAAGACATATATGTCTCAAGACTATAGTCTAAACATATTATAAAAAGGAAAGGTGCAAGCGTGTCTCCTTGTAATATCCCAGTAGTGATCTCGGAGTATGGTGTATCTCCATCTGGTGATCTTGTTTCTCGCTAGAGTATCATGATTGCTTCTAATGTTTCTGTGGTTATTCCATACGCAGAGAGAATATTTTTCATTTTACCGCGATGTATCGAATCAAATGCTTTGGCGAAGTCTACAAACAATAGTGTGGCCGGTAGATTCTTTTATATTAATCCTTCAATTATACGTCGGATTGTAAATATTTGTCCTGTAGTTGATCTATGCTGGCGAAAACCGTTCTGATTTTTCCGTAGGATAGGATCGATTTCCGGTCTTATGCGATTTAGGTGCATCAAATTATAAATTTTTGCTGCAATGGACGTTAGGGTTATACCTCTATTTTTTCTATATATATATAGGTATTTAGATATTATTTAAAATGTATTCTCTATATTTTTATTTGTTATTATTATTATTATTATTATTATTATTATTATTATTATTATTATTATTATTATTATTATCATTGATTGATTGATTAATAATTTATTTAAGCAAATACATAGCCGAAAATATAATCGAAAGTAGCTAAAAACTAGCTAAAAACCTCGGCCTCACAATTGACCAAAAGCTGTCTTATCTACCACATATAACTAATATATCGAAGTCCATTAATTACACCTTACATACGATCCGACTTATTAGACCTTCTATAACTACTGAACTTGCCAAACTACTAGTTACTTCCTTAATACTGCCCCGACTTGACTACTGTAACTCTACTTTAAATTCACTCCCAGCACATACTATCAAAATGCTCACTAAATTACAATATAGAGCCATCAGAACCATTTTCAGGATAAAAAAATACTCAAGACAACATATCACACCTTATATGAAATCCATTCACTGGCTACCCATCCATTACCGCATACAATACAAATTACTCCTACTGACCCACCATGCCACCCATAATAATAAACCTGACTATCTTACTGAACTACTTACGAACTACAAGTCATCCCGACCACAACGAACAATACATAAATACAAACTAAATATACCAATAACTTTATCACTAAATAAAAAACAGGAATCTTCTTTTTCTATAATATCACCTAAACTATGGAACTCCCTACCTCACTCAATTAGATCTATAGTTTCTGACCACACCTTTAAAGTCAAATTGAAAACACATCTATTTAATATAGCTTATAATAATTAATATACGATACACCGCCGAAAACTCATTACTGATGTTGATCGCAGTGTCTAAACAAATTGGTTACAAGGTTACAAGGTTACAATTATAAAGTATAAATATTTGCTAACGATAACATACATTATAGAAATAAATAAAGAATAATACGAAATTAAAAATTTAAAGAAATTAAAACGTTTTACAGTTACCGTAAAAATAAACCAAAAACAATCGAAAGTAGAAATAAATCATATAGTAAAAATAAACGAAAAATGATCAAAATAGAAATAAAAGATAGCGTAAAAATAATCGAAAATAGAAATAAAATACATTATTTTGTAAGTGGCATCGAAATATTCAATTTCTACTTTAACTTTATAGAATTCTTTATCTTGTACCCTGTTTTAGTAATACATTATTAATTATATAATTTAATTATTATTATTATTATTATTATTATTATTATTATTATTATTATTATTATTATTATTATTATTATTATTATTATTATTATTATTATTATTATTATTATTATTATTATTATTATTATTATTATTATTATTATTATTATTATTATTATTATTATTATTATTATTATTATTATTATTATTATTGATTGATAATTTATTTAAGCAAATACATAGCCGAAAATATAATCGAAAGTATAAAGTATAAATATTTGCTAACGATAACATACGTTATAGAAATAAATAAAGAATAATACGAAATTAAAAAATTAAGGAAATTAAAACGTTTTACAGTTACCGTAAAAATAAACGAAATACAATCGAAAGTAGAAATAAATCATATAGTAAAAATAAACGAAAAATGATCAAAATAGAAATAAAAGATAGCGTAAAAATAATCGAAAATAGAAATAAAATACATTATTTTGTAAGTGGCATCGAAATATTCAATTTCTACTTTAACTTTATAGAATTCTTCATCTTGTACTCTGTTTTAGTAATAAATTATTAGTTATATAATTTAATATTTAAATGTTGAATTTTAAATGTTAAATTTTAAATATATTATAAACAGAACATATTAAAAATCAAATAAACCAATACTAGAATGAAACAAACAAATAATGTAATACTTACCAAAATCTGTAATAATAGTAGGTACTTTATTAATTTATATTTATATTTTAATTGTATAATAAATTTGAAACATATATATATATATAAAAACAGAACAAGTTACAAATAAAATAAACCAATATACCTATACAAAAACAGTTAATAACAAAACATACCAATAATATTACGAAACAAAATAATATAATACTTATCACTATAATCTGAAATAATAGAAAATTATTAATATTGTATTTTAGTAATATAATACATTTGAAACATATTTACAAAATATATATAAAACAAACATATAATACCGAACAAACAAAAGTAAAATAATACTTCACACTTTATCTGTAATAATAATGAATTATTAATTTTATAGTATAGTATATTTGAAATATAGATATAAAAAATCCGAATTTTCTATAACAAAAATAAATTTATAACAAAATATAATACAGAACAAACAAAAATAAAATAATACTTCCCACTTTATCTGTAATAATAATGAATTATTAATTTTATATTATAATATATTTGAAATATATATATAAAAACCTAAATTTTCTATAACAAAAACACATTAAAAAAAACCAGAAGAGATAATGCAATAATCTAGATACAAAATGAAACATAAATCAATATAAAATTATAAATTTCTGTTAAAAAAAAGTAGTTTGTCGAAACAGATTTTGTTTATTTTATTTTTAAAAGATGAAACAGATACAGATTTTATTATATCATTATTTAATGAATTCCATATATTAACTGATCTATTATTAATTATATTTTTAATTGTATTATCATAATTATGTATTACATTTAATTTTTTAAAATTACCTCTAGTTCTACAATTATTCAAAATGTTAAGAATATCAGATATATTTATATCTGTATAATTATTTGAAATTTTAAAAATTGTAGTTAGATCTATTTTTAACCTTCTAAGTTCAAGTGATTCTAATTTAAAATATACCAATCTCTCTATATATGTTTTATAATTAATATTTGATGAATTTGTATATCCTACGCATCTTGTAATTAATCGTCTAGTAAATAATCTTTGCACTCTTTCAATTTGGTCTATGAGACTACGAAATTTACTAACCTTTGAAAAAGGTGACCAAATTATGGATGCATATTCTAAAATTGGTCTGCAATAAATTTTATATGCATTTAATAATGCTCTAGGGGATTTTGTAGTAATGCATCTAAAAATTGAATTCAAAGAAAAATAAGCTTTTTTACAAATATAATCAATATGTTTATTAAATAAAAGGTTATTTTCAAATATTATTCCTAAATCTTTATAAAAAGTAACGTTTTCTAATTGAATATTATTTATAAAATATTTTGATGGAGTAACCTTCCCTAAAGTCATAACTGCACATTTTGATGATGAAATATTTAATTGCCATTTATTTACCCATTGTGAAAATAAATCTAAATTATTTTGTAAAAGAAATCTTTCACTCTCAGATGCGTATGAAAAATATATTTTTGTATCATCGGCAAATAAATCAATATGAATTTTTGAAGAGAATATACTAGGAAGATCATTAATATATAATAAAAATAAAATTGGACCTAAAACCGATCCTTGTGGTACTCCAGATTTTACAATAGAACTATTTGAAAAAGAATTTTCAACCCGTGTAATTTGAGATCTATTCGATAAAAAATTATAAAACCATTTTATTATTTTATTAGATATACCGTACGATTTTAATTTAAATAGTAGTTTTTCATGAGAAACAACATCAAAAGCTTTTGCAAAATCAATATATATTATATCTACACATTTTTTATTATTCAATTCATTATACCAAAATTTTAAACATTTTGTTAATTGTAATTCTGTGGATTTTCCACTTATAAAACCATATTGATATTTTGTTAATAAATTATTAGATTTTAAATAAAAAATTAATTGTTTAGAAATAATACGTTCTAATACTCTACACATTACACATGTTATTGAAATAGGCCTATAGTTATTTGAATTTGATGGTTCACCCTTTTTAAAAATTGGTGTGATTATAGATTTTTTCCAAATTTTCGGTATATTACCCGATAATAAAGATGAATTAAAAATAATATATAAAGGCCTACATAATTCATTAGATAATAATTTTAACATAGAAGATGGTATCCCATCAGTTCCGAAAGTATGTGTAATTTTTAATCTATTTAAAAATATTTTAATTATTTCAAGATTTAAATCAATATTATCAAATTTTTGTTTAGTTAAATTATAAAATTCGGGTAAATTTCCATTATCATTTTGTTGAATTGAACTAAAATATGAATTTAACGTATTTGCTTTGTCGAGATCTGAAAATAAAATATTATTATTTGATATATCAATTAGAGGAGATACTCCAGATTTTAAATTTTGTCTTTTTTTCATAAATTTATAAAACTTTAATTTATTTTTTGAATTAATTGCATTAATCTCTCTCTTAAAATTTAAAGATTCTAATTCCTTGGATAATTTTTTTTTTGCTTCTATCCAATTATATTTATATTGTAAATTAGTTTTAGATTTTCGAAATAATTTTTTTACTTGCTTCTTCAATTTCAATATATTCTTCGGAAGTACCTGTTTTATTGTATTATTTATATTAGGAATATGTGATATAAATAATTTATTTAGAACCTTATTAAAATATTCTACTTTTTGATCGATATTATAATCATTTGAATTTAGATATTCCCAATTAAATCTAGAAAGATGATATTTAATCAATTTTATATTAGCATTATTGAAATCAAAATTGTTTGATTTTAAAATCTGTTTACATGGGTATTTTTCAATATTTACATTAAATGAAACAGAATAGTGGTCACTTATATTTTTGTATAATCTGAAATAGTCTCCAATATTTATATTAGATAGTAATTGTTTTTCATTAGTAAAAAGTAAATCAATTATATTATTATTACGAGTTGGCTTATTTATTAATTGTGAAAATGAATTTTTAATAATCGAATCGTAAAGTAATTCATAACTTTTTGGGTAACTAGGAAATGTATATTCTTTCCAATTAAAATTTGGTAAATTAAAATCTCCTATAATTATAGATGAATTATAATTTTGTTGGGTTATATCAAATAATTTACATATCTCTTCATGAGAAACATCATTACAATTTAGAGGTCTATAGACACATATAATATTAAATGGAATTTTTGAATTAATTTTTAAATGTATATATTGAACATCTATGTGTGAAATAAAATTTCTTACAGGACATAAACTAGATTTACAAAATATCGCAACACCTCCTCTATGAATTAATTTATCGTATCTAAATAGTGTATAATTTTTTCCACCGATTAAATATAGAGAATCTCTATCATCTACCGTTAAGAATGTTTCAACTAAACATATAATGTCATATTTATTAGATGAAAGTAAAAATTCCAAAAAATTCATTTTATTTCTAATACTACGAGCATTAGCGTAATATATATTTAAATTGTTATTTTTAATATTTTCATCTTTATTGCCGGTTAGTCATCTAGAACCTGTATTTTTATTTTTATTTTTATTAATAATTGAATTTTTATAAGTAATATATGACAATTTCCATACACTAAAATTATCTTCACCAATTGACATATTCCAGTCAATTTTATTATTTATAATATATCTTAGTTCATAGGAACTACTTCTAGAATTATAAATACATTTGATAATTTTTTTACTTTTAATTAATTTATTTTTAACTACATGGTATAATATCTGATGTCGTTCTAGTGATATTTCATCTAGAGATGTTCTAATGAATGAATTTTGTAGATCTCGTAATTTACATAATCGGTTAACATTTGATAAAATAATTTTTTTTGAGACCACATTATCTAAAATTAATTTTAATTTATTAAATGATAATTGAACTATTGATAATACACACGATTTATTAATATCTACTGTTTTACAAATAATATTTACTAAGTATTTAAAGAAATTAGTTTTATCATTATTAGGAATATTTTTATTGTGAATAATTATTTCATTATTGCTATCTATATTATTTTTAATAATATTTACTGATTTTACCAGATTGTCAGTAAAGGTATCAGAATTGGTTACAGTAGAGGTTACATTAGCGGTTACATTAGCGTATGATTTTTTAACAACAATCATATCACTTATTTCAGTGATTTTTGATAGTAACATATTTAATTTTGTTTCTGTGCTATTTATTAAAGTATTAATATTACTATTATCAATAATAGTAGACGATGGTAATGAGTTATTTAAACTAGGTTGATTTATTGGTGTATTATCATTATTATTATTTATACATGTATTACATTTAAATGTAAAATTTGGTGATCTAAATAACTGAATAGCATATTTTGGTGGTGATTTATTAGACCAATTTGTTTTCATTATTTTTGCTTTATATAAGCATTTATAATGGTATTTATTACCACATAAACATGATATATAATTTTCGTTATTAATTTCTAAATTACATGTAATACAATCCATTTTTAATGTAATAAATATATTACAATTATATAGTTTTAGAAATTATATATATTTTTAACAAACTGTTTCCCTATGATTTTAAATTGAACAATTGCCGAATTCGATTTTTCTTGTTTACTAAATAAAGTAGCGTTGCGATGTTTCAATTTTCTTATTTTCGAAATCGATTTTAAAACATTATCCTTTAATGTAATGACTACGTAAATATCGAATGTAATTCCGTATAATATAGAGAGCAAGTTATCCGAATATATGTCGAAATTAATTAGTTTTAAAGAAATTTAATTTTTTTTTAATTTGTAGAAATAACGCGTTAAATTTATGCGACTTTTAATTTGGTTGCTATGCGTTGCCTATGCTATGCATTATTATTATTATTATTATTATTATTATTATTATTATTATTATCAGATTTGGTTTTAACAACCGGGTAATTATAGAAGCAGCTTATCAAGAAAAGTAAAGTAAGATTAAATAATTATACTTGTGAAGAACTTGACAAAGTTATCAAAAATCATCTTGTAATATATAAAAATTAAAATTAAGAAAACATTAAGAAAACTAAAAACACAAAAAAAACTAAAAACAGACAAGAAAGGTTAAGATGAGTAAATATATGTTAATTTAATATAAATAATAATATATATGTATATTGGAAAATATTATAATATAAATTTATGAATTATCTACATAAAGTAACACATATTAGATAGTTTCAAAGTTAAAAATTGAACGAGAATATGTAGAGATAACTTATGTTACTTATTTAATATAATATATATTAGTTTTTTCTATGTTGTTAAATCGAAGCGTAATTATAGTATAACATTTGGATAAAAAGAATAAATTAATGTAAAAGTCCGAGTAAATATAAAATATATTAAAAATAGTAAACTTATTATCAACTGTAATTTAATTTTCAGTTCTTTGGCTGAACAATCACTAATTATAATATTTGTGCAATCGGTAAATAATATAAAAGTATTATTAACAGAGCAGTTCAGCATGTCATTAATAAATAAAAGAAAAAGAAGCAGCCCAAGAATAGATCCTTAGGGGACTATATTAGTAGTATTAAACCTACATTTATTTAAATTTGTAAACTAACATATCTCATTAAAATATTATGATAACCATGACAGAGGTAATTTATCTCTTATACCGTAAAAGTCAAGTTTTTTAGGAGTATTTCATAGTTGACTGTATCAAATGCTTTTTTTAAGTCAATAAATTATTACAATAACACATTATTTATTAGAGATCAGAGAATAAATAATAGCTTTTTGAAGGTTTTATATAGCATTTACTAATGTCATTCCTAAACGCAAATTGTGAACTACGAATTATGTTAAGAAAATTACAGAAAGAAAGTAATCTTAAGAAGAAAAAAAATTCTACAATTTTCCAAAATTGAATATTCAATATATATATATATATAGGTATTACTATTATATAATTAAAAATGTATATAAATAAAACATTATAAATATTAAACATATAAAATACAACACAGGTAAAGAACGAGCAATGAACGCTGTAGGAGGTTATGAATATTTTGTAATCATATGTTTTTATAGTATTATGAGTATATATCTTATATAACTTGTCAACAAATAACATATGTCAGTCTCATGTTTATGCATTGCGAGAATATAACATATATTATATAACTACATTATGAGAATACATAAATTGACGAAAAAAACATTAAAAACTCAATACTTATTATATTCTAAATGTATTATATATATATATATATATATATATATATATTATTTTACTTGATACTAGTATACTTTATAATTATAGTATATATAAATGTATATATATATACTAATATGTAATCATATATTATATTATGTAAAAGGAGAAAGTAATTTAATATGGACATTTTAATAATAAATGGTCTTAACATATTATGACACGATATTTGTATTCGAAAATTACAATATATTAATATTATATGATTATAGATATTATTGTGATTTTAAAATGTTATTTAATCTTTTTATTCAATATATAACGGGGGTGTCCGTATTCGGTACCCGTGTCTGAATACGGAAACCTTGGGTTATTAAACGTACATCCTATATACCACTAGATAATATATATATATATATATATATATATATATTATTGATGAACCAATCATACAAAATACAATTACATTATTTATAATTAATTTTCTGAATAATTTAATATAATTTAATTAGTAATTCATTTATTTATTTTTATTATTTTATAATTAATAATACAAGTTAAGTATCTAAATAATAACTTTTTTAGATTTAACTTCATTTGTGGTATTAATATTATAACTCGCGTGACTTTTTATGAAAATTAGAATAATAAATATGTTCCCCAATTAAAACATCTAGAGTATCAGTATTAGGGAATTATATGACTTCTAGATATATTCTTATAACTTAATTAATATTTGATAAAAAATATAGAAATTATGTATATAATGTTTATAATTATTTAGTTTTTATAATATATTGTTATATTGTTATATCGATACATTTGTATTTCTTGAGATAATTTTAAGTGGACATTTTTTTTCATAAATTTACAAACGTAATAAAAAAATCTGTGTATTAAATATATCAGCAATATTTAGGTTAATTAAAAAATAAAAAATACTTATTTAGACTATTTATATAATTATGATATTATTTTATTCACTAAACAATTTTTTTGGTGGATTTATGGTTTCTGAGATACCTAGATTGTCCGTATTCGGGCACTGTCCATATTCGGTTACTTTCCCTTTTGTCCTAGATATTGCATTAGTAAATATTTATATTTTATACGGATGACAAGATATACATATTAACAATTCATAACAATACTAAAGACACATATACTATACACATCAATAATTTGTTTAATTTAACATACTATATTATATAGATTATACGATTTCAAGCTGATTATACTAAGTAAGAAGATGTGTATATTGGTTTGTTAATATATGACTGAAATAATATTGATTATATATAATATAAAAATTTGAAAACAATAATTTCATCTAATAAATTATTATTATTATTATTTATATATATATATATATATATATATATATATATATTATATTAAATAAATACATATCGTATTTTCAATAATATGCGTTCATTATATTATTGTCAGTATTATTATATATGTTTGCGATAATTTCTACTAAATTGCATCAATATATTACTATATATGTTCTACTGTTGTTTCCGAGTATATTACCCTAGATATTAATATATAATATAATTGTAATCTTTTATTACAAATTAATATAAATTAATAAAATATAAATATAATATAATAAAATATATAATATATAATAAAATATAAATAATAATTTATTGATTTAATAATGGTATATATATTTATATAGGATGGAATCATTTGTTGACAAGACATATAATGACCTATTTAATAAATATATTGAAATACACATACACATTTTTTATTTATATATATATATATGATAAACTATATACATTATAGTATGCACTGTATATATATATATATATATATATATATATATATATATATATATACAGTTATTAGATAAATAACTTACTTTCACAACATTAAACACATTAATTTTACACAATTTTCAGTGGTTATCAATGATTTATTATATTCCACACTAACTTCAATATTACCCTTCCAAAATGTACTAACCATACCACTTAATAAATAAGCAGAACTATATACATAACTTCTACATTAAATAATTCTATACAGTGGTTTTCTACTATGTTCCGACATAAAAATCGATTTGTAAGAAAGAAAAACAGAATATACAACTATCTCTTGCCGAACTACAGACCCGTCTCTTAATTTCCACTTCTAACTAAACTAATTGAGAAATTTATCAATAGCGACGGATTATTATATGACACCGGCTCTCAGTACTGCAAAATTCAACAGGTTGAATGTTGCATGTAGTAGTATGTGTACTAAATTTATAAATTTATTAAATTATAAGCATAGTTATGTTAAATAGAATCATCCATAATGTCATAAAATTTTAGGTATAATATTAAATTAAAAATGTTATTTATATTTATTAAAAATAGGGGAAAGTCTCCAATTACTGTTCATTACCCTAAATAATTATTTGAAATGAATTGCCCAATATATGTATTTGAAATTTTGGAATTAGTATAATATTATGGAAATCAATAATTTTGCCATTTTAAATCTTAATTTAATTTTAGTATTCATATTAAATTTAAACTTAATATTTATATATATTAAACTTTGAATAAACTGACTATCATTATAACTAAATGTATCTTCTACAACCTTAATCCCGAACAATAAATTAACATGTAGTAGAAAGAGTCCATCGATTTGTAAAAAAAACTCGCATTTTAAAGTAAATAAATAAAATATTAACATAATATTATAATAAATTATCATTTTTATGGATTAAAATTATGGATATCGCTATACATATATAATTACTTAAGGGAATGTGATAAATCAACACAATTTCACAGTTTGTCATATAAATAGATAGGCACCGTATGGTTTTATTAATAGTCATTTATTCTATATAAATTATATTTTATTATTATTAGAAAATAATATTCAAGAATAATATTGCGAATCTTCAAGGAAACCCTAGGACAACTGTCATATCATGCTACAGCCCAACAAATATTAGCGATGAAAATGAAACAGCAAATTTGTATACTGAACTCAGTGCAATAACTCGGAGTATACCGGGATAAAACATACTTATAATTGGAGGTGACTTCAACGCACATCTCGGCCAAGAAGACGGTCTAAAATATGCATTTCATAATAGCACAAATCGAAACGGAAATATGCTTAAGGATTATCTACAAGAAAATAAGTTATTATGCTTAAATACGCACTTCCAAAAAAGAACAGGTTAAAAATAGACATATACATCGCCAAACAATTATTCTTCACAGATTGACTATATTATCAATAGAAAATGTAAAAATAGTGCTCAGAATTGTAGAGCCTATAATACCTGATGATAATGATGATGATGATGATGATGATGAAATATGTTTTATTAGGCACTGTTATAAAGTGATGACACTCCTCGTAAATGCACGTAAAATAAATAATACAAATAAAATACAACAACCATAAAAACAAAGTGGAAATAAACTAACTAACAATGTGGAAGTGATAATAATGTAATTAGATACTGGATAAATATGACTTGAGATGAGCATTAAAGGAGGTGGGAGATTGAATATATCTTATAGATGAAGGGCATGCATTCCAGATAGATGGGACAATGTAGGAGAAAAAGCGTTTCTGGAATTTAAGGGAGGATGGCTGTGGGATAATTAGATTTATACTGGAAGTTGAACGTGTACTGTGGATGGTGGAGCGAATTAAGAGTAGGTCAAATATATATGAAGGAATAGAAAAATATATAGATTTATGGGTAATAGAAAGGAGTCTAATTAGAGATCGTTTTCTATAGGGAAACCAGTTTGGTATAATTTGAAATGAGTCAGTCTCTACTGACTCATTTCATTAGAGGATTATTAGAGGAATAGTCATATAGTTTAATATTGAAAATGGATCGTATAGATGATCTGATGATTCTATTTAATGAGGCAATGGAAGAAGCAGGAAGGATATATAATAAAGAAGAACAATAATCAATACGAGAAATTACAAGTGAATTAAAAAGGACAGCACATAGGGGACGAGTAATATGTTTACGGATACATCTGATTCTAAATAAATGATAATTAGCAGCTTTAGAAATTTTAGCAATATGGCTAGAAAAAGATAGATCAGAGTCGAAAATAACACCAAGATTGAGAACTGAATTTGAAGGTGAAATAAGAATTTTTTCAAGGTAAAAAGAAGGGAATGATGGGGAGTTCGTAGGTATATTGAGGAGGGCAGTTTTTGAAGTATTTAGTAAAAGGTTATTGGAGAGAAGCCAGTATTTAATAGAGGAGGCACACGCAATTAGCTGAGAATTATCTGGAGTAGAAATAGAGAGGAATGAGTAGAGTTGGATATCATCAGCATATATATGATAGAAAACGTTAGGAAATTTGGATATAATAGACCGTATAGGTACTATATATATGGAGAATAGAAGTGGGCCTAGGACAGAACCTTGTGGGACACCATAGAGTAGGGGACGGGGATAAGAAAAGAAATCACATAATTTAACAGAGGATGATCTATTTATGATGTAAGATTTAAGCCATTTGAGGGCACTACCATTAATTCCAATCATCTCAAGTCTTGAGATAAGAATATCATGGCGAATAGAGTCAAATGCACAAGATAGATCAAGTAGAACTATTTGACAACATAGTGAGGGAGAAACTTTGGTATATATATTATTTAAGATTTGAAGGAGGGCAGTCTCAGTTGAATGACCTTTACAAAATGCACTTTGCAGGACATCATGGGAAGAGTTTAGTGACATAAATCTATTTATTTGATGGACAACTATTCTTTCAAGTATTTTACTAAAAATAGGAAGTTGGGAGATAGGACGGTAGTTACATAGGAGATTAGGGTTGGAAGACGTTTTTTTAAGAATGGGAGTGATGATAGCATGTTTAAAAGAGGGGGGTAAAACTCGATTGGAGAGATAAGATGAGAATATAGTATCAAATAAGGGGATAGGGTACTAGCGAGACTTTTAAAAGTATAAATATTGATAGGATCAGATGGAGAGGAGGAATTGGATTTTAGAATTATGTCGTAAATGTTAGATATTGAGGTAGTAGTAAATATAGATAGATACTTATCAATTGGTTTACTGATTAATATACAATGGATGCTATATTTTTGGTGAAGGGAATAGTTGAACAAGTAGATAGGATTTTATTCGAGGAAAAGTTAGAAAATTCATTACAGAGTTTATTTTTAGGAATATGACCACCGTATTATTACTGCACACATAAAATTGAGCTTAAGAGCTAACAAAAAGAAATACAGTAAAACTAAGCCATATGATTAGACAACATTACAATATGACAAAGATATACGTAGTGATTTTGTGACTAGAGTAGGTAATACATTTGCGGATCTGCAAACATTGGAAACTGATAATACAGCATATTTATGATATTCGCACTTCGAAACAGCTTGTAAAGAATCAGCAATCGAATCCATTCTATTGAAACCAAAGTTAAAGAATAATACAAGAAAATACTTGTAAAACTAATACACACTAAATTAACACACTCTGTACAATATAGCTTAGAAATATAGTCACAAACATCTAGACTTAATAACGAAATTACATAGTGGACTTGAAGTTGTAAGCTTAAAGTTCCTTAGAATAATACTAGTATTATTCTAGAAAGAGCAAACATTAACAGCCTCATAACAATATAACAGCCTTAAAACAGCATATTCTTAAATTACAGCCTCATATCTGCCTCATAATAGTATCTTATGGGAAAAAACAGCCTCATAACAGCATGATGGTAATATCTTCATAATAGCCTACTACATTATATAAAAACAGACTCATAAAGGCATTATGATAATATTCTTATAATAGCCTATATAAATTCTATAATTAATATAAATTAATTCATAATAGCCTATTTAAATTCTATAAAAACAGTCTTATAACATCATTATGGTAATATACTTATAAATTATAATAAAACAACCTCATAATAGACAATAATATACATTGTATTTATACAAGTCATTTATAACTACATTATTGATTAAATATATTTAAAATAGTTATTATTTTATGAAGTATATTAAATTAAGTTAAAGGGTGGAGGCGCGAGTTAAAATATGATTAATATTTTTATTTTAACAAAAAAAATGTATTATATATTACCCATGTTTAATGTCTTATTTATAAATTTGTAAAACTTCATTAATTATTTTTGAGTATTTATATTAATATGAAGTGATTTTATAAGCGTAATCGATGTAATAATTATTTGAAATTGACAGGATTTTTTGTAAATACTAGTCACATTTAATTGTATATTTCGATATTGTATACACATCTTTTACTAACAAATTTATATTTTTACATTAAGCATAAATTATAGTTATATTCCATATACTCTCGACCCCATTTTGCAATTTTCTTCCAAACATCTCTCATCATTATCACATTTTAATTAATTTCATCAATTTCCTCTAAGTCAATATCTTCCTTTAAATTATCTACGCAGTTGGTCACTGCACGCCGTCCTTATTTTCGCTTTCTTTTTGGTTCTCAGAATATGAGGTTATGGGCATCCTCTTACTTATGACGGATAAAATATCCAGCAATACTTAGACGACGTGTAGCTATTATGTTAGTAATTTTTGACATGCATATTATATAGTTTCTTATTGGACCATTTATCTTTCCAAGACACATTTAAAACCATTCGAAGAAGTTTGGTGTTGCATCCATTAATTCGTATTTCTAGCGATTTGTTGATAGTCCAGATTTCGCTTCCATATAATAAAATGGTTTCTATGGTAATCTTGAACATTTTTATTTCCAGTGTTTTGGCTAGGTTTGATTTCCAAAGCTTTTTCATTTTGTGGCACGCTTTCCAGTCAAGTGGTTTACGGAATTCAAAATCTTTAAATGAGCTGCTCATCCATGATCCAAGCTATTTGAATTATCAACTATTGTAATTTGTGAATTTAACATAGTGCATATATTTACTAGGTTTATTTGAGCGAAAGCCATGATCTTAGTCTTTTCCGAGTATATCTGAAGTCCAATTTCTGAAGCATTCATTTCTACTCTGGAAAGCAATTATTGTGCTTGTCAATTTCTTCTGATATTTGAGCAATATCGTAGGCATAACTTAAATCAAAGATAGCTACTACAGGTTTCCTTCGACTTTGTTTCTTAATTAGATGGAAACCTAGTTCCACTTCATTATCCTTTAAAATATATACTTGATAAAAAATATAAAAAAATATTAAATATTATTAAATTTGTTTTAAATAAATATCAAAAACTCAAACCTAAACCCAAACCCAAACCGTACCCGTCCATACATTTATCGGTTTTTGATTGTTTGCCTATTTTATTATTTATTAATAAGCTATTCATGATTCTTAAATTCGGTAGGATGTAGGCAGGATCTATAATAGTAGTTGTGGAAATTCATATTGAATGAAGAATAAGGAATAGTGAACGTAGTTGATAGTTTAGTAGCTTTATTATGTGTTACAGTTATCTATAAAAACTAAAAGTATTGACAAATATAACAACAAGATTTGTGATATGGGTTAAAATCTATAATTAACTTTATCTATAAATATATATATATAGTCAAACGTTAATCAGAAACCCTGATAATTCACATTTTTGAGTATGGTTTGTTTTGTATCCACATTAATATATAAGCACAATTCGATATCTCAGAAAGTTGATATATCAGATACATTTATTCTTAAAGTCTGAGTTAGTGGGAATTTACGATATATATATCAAAATACAATTTATAAAATCAATAAAATCTATATATCTATAATATTTTACTGTCATTTTGTTCAGTTAATTTGTTTCTTTCACTTGTTATCACAAGCGCATAGTTACAGAAAAGATTTTTGCTAAGCTCTATACAAAATAGTTGGTTATAATAATATATGGTTGAATTAAGTATTAATACTAAATTTAAAATTTAAAATAAAATGTATAATATAAAATATATGTGATTTAAAAATACACCATTATTATTAATTATATATATATTTTGGAGGGTTAAATATTATATAAATACAATTATTAAATAATAATATAATTATTAATTATTAAATAAAAAATAATTTATAAATATTACAAAATTAATAAATAATAAATAATTATTTATTATAATTGATAATCGATAATTAATAAATAATTAATAATTAATAATTATTTTTATTAATTATTTATCAATAATTATTAAAATTAAATAATTAATAACAATATTTAATTATTAATTATTAATTAATTATAAATAATTAATAATTATTATTAATAAATATTATAATAATTATAATAAAAATGTATAATAATTAATAAATAATTAATAATATTAACTATTAATTATTAATTAATAATTATTTAATTAGTAATTATAATTTATTATAAATAAATATTATTAATAAATATTATAATAATAATTATAAAAAAATGTATAATAATTAAAAATTATTAAAATTAAATAATTAATAATTAATAAGGATAATTATTAATTATGAATTAATCATATATAATTAATAATTATTATTAATAAATATAATAATAATAGTAATAATAATAATTTATAATAATTAATAATAATTAAATAATTAATTATTAATAAGTATTAAATAATAAACAGTTTAAACTTAGATAATAAAAGCAACTTTCACTATATATATATAGTATATAAAATATAATAATATATACTAAAAAATATAATAATTAAGTAATAATATAATATACATGGATGTAACCCATATATAATATTAAATAACAACATTTGTATATTGTTATAAATATGTATATGTGTATATGTATTTATGTGTGTAGTTATATGTGTAAGTATGTGTATATGTGTGTATGTGTGTATATATAATATACATATATATATATATATATATATATATATATATATATATTATAGATTATACTAGTTAAATTAATAGAGTAAATTTAGTATATAACATTAAATTTAGTATATTATGTGTATATGTATTTACGAATTGATATGTGTGTACGCCGCACGACGTTGAAGCACATGTGTGTATGTGTGCATGTGTATCTAATTGTATGTTTATATGTGTGTATGTGTATATATATATATATCTAAGATAGATTATATAATTCATATAGATTATAATATATTTAGGATATAACATGCATTACATATCCTACTTAAACCGAAAATACAGGTGGAATACTAAGATAATAATAATTACATACACACAATATACATACATGTATGTATGTATGCACGTGTGCACATGTGTGTGTATATGTGTATATGCGTGTATGTGTATTCGTGTATATGTATGTGTATGAATGTATGTGTATAACATCCACATATACACTGTATATATGTATTTGTATTATACAAATTGTATATATATAGATATTACACGTTCAGATTATTTTAAATTGTGCAGTGATGCGTAACATATGTACTTGAGTGACATATATAATCACCTCCCACCTCGAACTCTAAAATTCATATCATAACAAACGGCGGCCTGATTCGACATTCACGGAATAAGGATACTCTTGGTATCTCAGAAACCATAAATACTATACAAAATAGTTTAAAAAATGATAATAAAAAATGAATACAATATTTATAATTATATAAATAAGTATTATACTCAGTATTTTGTATTATATAGTTATTAAAAATAGTGCTGATATATCCAATAAACTGATTCTGTTAAATTAATTATTAATATTTAATTATAATTTAATTAATTATTTAATAATTATTAAAATTAAATAATTAATGATTATTAAAATTAAATAACTTATAAATAATTATTAATTATTATACATTTTTTTATAATAATTATTATAATATTTATTAATAATATTTATTTATAATAAATTATAATTAATAATTAAATAATTATTAATTAATAATTAATAGTTAATGTTATTAATTATTTATTAATTATTTAATAAATAATTATTAATTATATATTTGTATTATTATTATTATAATATTTATTAATAATAAATGTTAATTATTTATAATTAATTAATAATTAATAATTAATTATTGTTATTAATTATTGATAAATAATTAATAACAATAATTATTAATTATTAATTATTTATTAATTATCAATTATCAATTATAATAAATAATTATTTATTATTTATTAATTTTGTAATATTTATAAATTATTTTTTATTTAATAATTAATAATTATATTATTATTTAATAATTTTATTTATTTAATATTTAACCATCCAAAATACATATATAATTAATAATAATGGTGTATTTTTAATTCACATATATTTTATATTATAAATTTAGTATTAATACTTAATTCAACTATATATAGTTATAACCAACTATATAGAGCTTAGCAAAAATCTTTTCTGTAACTATGCGCTTGTGATAATAAGTGAAAGAAATAAATTAACTGACAAAAATGACAGTAAAATATTATAGATATATAGATTTTATTGATTTTATAAATTGTATTTTGATATATATATCGTAAATTCCCACTAACTCATACTTTAAGAATAAATTTATCTGATATATCAACTTTCTGAATTATCGAATTGTGCTTATATATTAATGTGGATACAAAACAAACTATACTCAAAAATTTGAATTATCAGGGTTTCTGAGTTACGTGTTACTATATATATATTTATAGATAAAGTTAATTATAGATTTTAACCCATATCACAAATCTTGTTGTTATATTTGTCAATACTTTTAGTTTTTATAGATAACTGTTACACATAATAAAGCTACTAAACTATCAACTACGTTCACTATTCCTTATTCGTCATTCAATATTAAAAATTACTAACATAATAGCTACACATCGTCTAAGTATTGCTGGATATTTTATCCGTCATAAGTAAGAGGATGCCCATAACCTCATATTCTGAGAACCAAAAAGAAAGCGAAAATAAGGACGGCGTGCAGTGACCAACTGCGTAGATAATTTAAAGGAAGATATTGACTTAGAGGAAATTGATGAAATTAATTAAAATGTGATAATGATGATAGATGTTTGGAAGAAAATTGCAAAATCTGGTCGAGAGTAGGGATATCCTATATGGAATATATCTATAATGTATGCTTAATGTAAACATATAAATTTGTTAGTAAAATATTTGTATACGATATCGAAATATACAATTAAATGTGACTAGTATTTACAAAAAATCCTGTCAATTTCAAATAATTATTATATGTATTACGCTTATAAAATCACTTCATATTAATATAAATACTCAAAAATAATTAATGAAATTTTACAAATTTATAAATAAGATATTAAAAATGGATAATAAATTAATAATACATTTTTTTTGTTAAGATAAAAATATTAATCATATTTTAACTCGAGCTTCCACCCTTTAACTTAATTTAATATCCTTCATAAAATATTAATTATTTTAAATATATTTACTCAATAATGTAGTTATAAATGACTTGTATAAATACAATGTATATTATTATCTATTATGAGGCTGTTTTGAATCCATTGATATAGATATAAGTCACTTTAATATATTTCAAAGAAAAGCCTACTTTTTTAATATTTAACATATATAATATAACTAATATCCAATCACAATCACTGGAACCATTTTGTTAATTTATCGATTAAAGTGTCATTCACGTATCTATCTTTTACATGCATTGCGTGAGTCGATTGCTTATCCACTTTATTTATATCGATGATTGTTTTTTGCTGTCTTAATAGTGTATTGTCCAAATATAATTTGGACAGAATTTCTGTAATAAAAAATGTAAAATAGAAATCGACAAATTACTCAAACTTAAACATATATAATCATATAATAATCATATTCAGTTTCAATTATTTGTCATTTAACCTATAGAATGTGATCAACGCCTGTAACTGAAGCTCACTCTCCGATTAGTCATAGGTATGACTCTGTCCGTTGCTTTATTAGGCCACTTGAGATTTCTTTTAACTTAAAGTTTTAAGATGACATTTTTTTTCATAAATTTAAAAACGTAATAAAAAATCAGTATATTGGATATATCAGCACTATTTTGAATAACTATATAATAATAATACTTACTTATTTATATAATTATAAATATTTGTTTCATTAATATTTGTTTATAGTATTTATGTTTTCTGAGATACCAGGAGTATCGATATTCGGTTATTTCCCCTATGCATACATTTATTAATAATAATAATATTTAGAAGTAGGTGCATTATAAATTGAATAAACATGTAATAGGCATATTTCTATGTATATAATTATTAACTTTATTTTAATAAATTGATATCATTGAACTAAAGAAATTAACATTTATATTTTTGAAAATAGGTTTAAATTTAATTCATAAATATGTATTTAATAATTTATGGAAATATTCTCTCATTCTTATAAAGATCAAAATACTACATATATATAGTGTTATAATACCACTATTAATTGCCTGAATGATCTGTGATGGTTCATTGTGCAGGCTTCAAACCTGTAGCCGAAGTAAATTCGGAGTGGTTCGATTCCACCTTTCGGGCGCAATATTTTTGTTTTTTTATGATTCTTAAAAGGCATGTAGAAAAAGAAATTAAATATAGTAAATCAAATAATATAAAAAACATAGCTAGCAAATATTAAAATATTGTTTAGTTAATAAAAATAGATAACAGAATCAGTTTATTGGATATATCAGCACTATTTTGAATAACTAATATCTATTAACTAATATATCTTTTTTTAATTATTTTTATAGTATTTATGGTTTCTGAGATACCAAGAGTATCCCTATTCCGTGAATGTAGAAGCAGGCCGCCGTTTGTTATGATATGAATTTTAGAGTTCGAGGTGGGAGGTGATTATATATGTCACTCAAGTACATATGTTACGCATCACTGCACAATTTGAAATAATCTGAACGTTTAATATCTATATATATACAATTTGTATAATAAAAATTTAATATGTGGATGTTATACACATACATTCATACATATATACGAATACACATACACGCATATACACACACATGTGCACACGTGAATACATACACACATACATGTATGTATATTGTGTGTATGTATTTATTATTATCTTAGTATTCCACCTGTATTTTTGGTTAAGTAGGATATGTAATGCATGTTATATCCTAAATATATTATACTATATTAATTATATAATCTAACTTAGATATATATATATATTTAGATATATATATATATATATCTATAAACATATATACATACTTACACATACAACTACACACATAAATACATATACAAATATACATATTTATAACAATATACAAATTTTCTTATTTAATATTATATATGGGTTAAATCCATGTATATTATTACTTAATTATTATATTTTTTAGTATATATTATTATATTTTATATAATATATATATAGTGAAAGTTGCTTTTATTATCTAAGTTTAAACTGTTTTATTATTTAATACTTATTAATAATTAATTATTTAATATTATTAATTATTATAAATTATTATTATTACTATTACTATTACTATTATTATATTTATTAATAATAATTATTAATTATATATGATTACTTAATAATTAATGATTATCCTTATTAATTATTAATTATTTAATTTTAATAATTTTTAATTATTATACATTTTTTTATAATTATTATTATAATATTTATTAATAATATTTATTTATAATAAATTATAATTACTAATTAAATAATTATTAATTAATTATTAATAGTTAATATTATTAATTATTTATTAATTATTTAATAAATAATTATTAATTATTATACATTTTTATTATAATTATTATAATATTTATTAATATTATTAATAATATTATTAATTATTTATAATTAAATATTGTTATTAATTATTTAATCTTAATAATTATTGATAAATAATTAATAACAATAATTATTAATTATTAATTATTTATTAATTATCGATTATCAATTATAATAAATAATTATTTATTATTTATTAATTTTGTAATATTTATAAATTATTTTTTATTTAATAATTTTATTTATTTAATATTTAACCCTCCAAAACACATATATAATTAATAATAATGGTGTATTTTTAAATCACATATATTTTATATTATAAATTTTATTTTTAATTTTAAATTTAGTATTAAAACTTAATTCAACATTAACCAACTATTTTGTATAGACCTTAGCAAAAATCGTTTCTGTAACTATGCGCTTGTGATAATAAATGAAAGAAAAAAACTAACTGAAAAAAATGACAGTAAAATACGTATATAATACGTAAACGTAAATACCCACTAACTCAGAATAGAAGAACAAATATATCTGATATATTAACTTTCTGAGATATCGAATTGTGCTTATATATTTATGTAGATACAAAACAAACCATACTCAAAAATTTGAATTATCAGGGTTTCTGAGTTACGTTTGACTATATATATATATATATATATATATATTTTTATAGATAAAGTTAATTATAGATTGTAACCCATATCACAAATCTTATTGTTATATTTGTCAATACTTTTAGTTTCTATAGATAACTGTCAAACATAATAAAGCTACTAAACTATCAACTACGTTCACTATTCCTTATTCGTCATTCAATATGAATTTCACCAACTACTATTATAGATCCTGCCTACATCCTACCGAATTTTAGAATCATGAATAGCTTATTAATAAATAATAAATAGGCAAACAATAAAAAACCGATAAATGTCGGGACGTTATGAGGCTATTTTTATAGAATTTATATAGGCTATTATAAGGATATTATCATAATACCTTTATGAGTCTGTTTTTATATAATG
Source organism: Osedax fenrisi (assembly GCA_964019155.1). Classification (NCBI taxonomy): domain Eukaryota; kingdom Metazoa; phylum Annelida; class Polychaeta; order Sabellida; family Siboglinidae; genus Osedax; species Osedax fenrisi. Next base: position 9,405,546 of record OZ025240.1, read on the forward strand.
TAGTAGGCTATTATGAAAATATTACCATCATGCTGTTATGAGGCTGTTTTTAAAGAATTAATGTATGCTATTACCATAATACTGTTATGAGGCTGTTTTTTTTCCATAATATTCTATTATGAGGCAGATATGAGGCTGTAATTTAAGAATATTCTGTTTTAAGGCTGTTATATTGTTATGAGGTTGTTAATTTTTGTTGGGCTCTTTCTAGAATAATACTAGTATTATTCTAAGGAACTTTAAGCTTACACTTCAAGTCATCACTGAACTCACCTCACTACACACTATGTAATTTCGTTATTAAGTCTAGATGTTTGTGACTATATTTCTATGCTATATTGTACAGAATGTGTTAATTTAGTATGTATTGTTTTACTAGTAGTCTCTTGTATAATGTATTATTATTTATGGATAAATATAAAAATAATAATAACCATATACAGCCTTCTTCATTTATAAATTATATCTATTAACTATACATGTTATTTAATCATGATATAATATACAATATATTCAACATGATATAATATAATATTTATTAAGATAATATAAATTATTTATTAATATTGTATCTATTAATAATGATAATGTTTACTATGGTGTATGTGATATTGTTAATCCCGACATTTGTTATGTATGTATTTATACATTGTATGCATCGATATAAAGAAAGATTATTTATATAACTTTCTTTATATCGATGATTGTGGGTCGCTGTCTTAATAGTGTATTGTCCAAATATAATTTGGACAGAATTACTGTATTAAAAAATGGAAAACAGAAATCGACAACTTACTCAAACTTAAACACATATAATCATAATAATTATATTCAGTTTACATTATTTGTAATTTAACTTACATAATGTTATCAACGCCTGTAACTGAAGCTCACTCTCCGAGTAGTCATAGGTATGAATCTATCCATTGCTTTATTAGGCCACTTGAGATTTCTTTTAACTTAAAGTTTTAAGATGACATTTTTTTTCATAAATTTAAAAACGTAATAAAAAATCAGTATATTGGATATATCAGCACTATTTTGAATAACTATATAATAATAATACTTACTTATTTATATAATTATAAATATTTGTTTCATTAATATTTGTTTATAGTATTTATGTTTTCTGAGATACCAGGAGTATCGATATACGGTTATTTCCCCTATGCATACATTTATTAATAATAATAATATTTAGAAGTAGGTGCATTATAAATTGAATAAACATGTAATAGGCATATTTCTATGTATATAATTATTAACTTTATTTTAATAAATTGATATCATTGAACTAAAGAAATTAACATTTATATTTTTGAAAATAGGTTTAAATTTAATTCATAAATATGTATTTAATAATTTATGGAAATATTCTCTCATTCTTATAAAGATCAAAATACTACATATATATAGTGTTATAATACCACTATTAATTGCCTGAATGATCTGTGATGGTTCATTGTGCATGCTTCAAACCTGTAGCCGAAGTAAATTTCCGAGTGGTTCGATTCCACCTTTCTGGCGCAATATTTTTGTTTTTTTATGATTCTTAAAAGGCATGTAGAAAAAGAAATTAAATATAGTAAATCAAATAATATAAAAAGTAATATAACAAATATAGCGAGCAAATATTAAAATATTGTTTAGTTAATAAAAATAGATAACAGAATCAGTTTATTGGATATATCAGCACTATTTTTAATAACTATATAATAAAAAATACTGAGTATAATACTTATTTATATAATTATAAATATTGTATTCATTTATTATTATCATTTTTTAAACTATTTTGTATAGTATTTATGGTTTCTGAGATACCAAGAGTATCCTTATTCCGTGAATAAGTCGAAGCAGGCCGCCGTTTGTTATGATATGAATTTTAGAGTTCGAGGTGGGAGGTGATTATATATGTCACTCAAGTACATATGTTACGCATCACTGCACAATTTAAAATAATCTGAACGTGTAATATCTATATATATACAATTTGTATAATACAAATACATATATACAGTGTATATGTTGATGTTATACACATACATTCATACATATACACGAATACACATACACGCATATACACATATACACACACATGTACACACGTGCATACATACATACATGTATGTATATTGTGTGTATGTAATTATTATTATCTTAGTATTCCACCTGTATTTTCGGTTTAAGTAGGAGATGTAATGCATGTTATATCCTAAATATATTATACTATATGAATTATATAATCTATCTTAGATATATATATATATACACATACACACATATAAACATACAATTAGATACACATGCACACACACACACAGGTGTGCCTCAACGTCGTGCGGCGTACACACATATCAATTCGTAAATACATATACACATAATATACTAAATTTAACGTCATATACTAAATTTACTCTATTAATTGAACTATAATAATCTATAATATATATGTATATTATATATACATACATTCACACATATACACATACTTACACATACAACTACACACATAAATATATACAAAATATATACACATATACATATTTATAACAAATTTGTTATTTAATATTGTTAAATCCATGTATATTATAGTATTACTTAATTATTATATTTGTTAGTATATATTATTATATTTTATATAATATATAGCTAAAGTTGCTTTTATTATATAAATTTAAACTGTTTTATTATTTAATACTTATTAATAATTAATTACAATTATAAATTATTATTATTACTATTATTATTATATATATTAATAATAATAATTAATTATTTATGATTAATTAATAATTATCCTTATTAATTATTAATTATTTAATTTTAATAAATAGTAATAATTATTAATAATTAATAATTATTAAAATTAAATAATTAATGATTATTAAAATTAAATAATTAATGATTATTAAAATTAAATAACTTATAAATAATTATTAATTATTATACATTTTTTTATAATAATTATTATAATATTTATTAATAATATTTATTTATAATAAATTATAATTAATAATTAAATAATTATTAATTAATAATTAATAGTTAATGTTATTAATTATTTATTAATTATTTAATAAATAATTATTAATTATTATAAATTTGTATTATTATTATTATAATATTTATTAATAATAATTATGTATTATTTATAATTAATTAATAATTAATAATTAATAATTGTTATTAATTATTGATAAATAATTAATAACAATAATTATTAATTATTAATTATTTATTAATTATCAATTACCTGATTACCTATCCCGTAGCGTTGAGCCGTAGGGGCGCTGATGAATCTCTCACAATGTTCCTCCACTTTGTTCTATCTGTTGCTGCTCTCATGGCGTCACATACATTTAGTCCTGTCCACTCGTATATGTTGTCGGACCATTTCAGTCTCGGACGAACTCTCTTTCTTGTGCCATTTACAGTACCTTGAAGGAATATTTTTGACATAGAGTAATCGTCGCGAATGATATGACCATACCACCGTAGCTTTCTCTCTTTCACTTTTGTTAGTAGGTCTTTGTGATTGCCGATTATTATGAATACTCTGTTTCTGACTTCTATATTTGTAATTCTGTCTTTATATGATATTTTGAGTAATCTTCTTAGACATCTTGACCATTATTCTTCTTTGAAGTTCTTTGCTGATTGTCCACGTTTCACATGCATATAAAAATATTGAACTTACAAGTGAATGTAAGAGAAGAATTTTAGAGTTTAGCGTTAAGTTTCTGTCGTTCCAAATCGGATTAAGTTTTGTTAATGAGGCTGTCGTTTGGGCAATTATTGAAAGGATTTCCTTTGTTTAGCCATTATCATCTAAGATGGAGCCTAAGTATTTAAAAGTATCGACTGATTCAATTATTTCGCCATGTAAGGAGATACTATTATTGAAGTGACCTTCACAGTTTGTCATAATTGTTGTCTTGTTTGTATTGATTTCCATGCCATAAGTTCTAGAAGTAGAATCTATTTTATTCATCAGATTAACAAGTTTGTGTTCACTTCCTGCTAGACCGTCGATATCATCCGCAAATCTTAGATTTGTAATTACTCTTCCTCCAATAGATACTGTACCTTTGTGGTCTAGTAGAGCTTCGTTCATTATTTGCTCCAGCATTATATTGAATAATGTGGGGGATAATAGATATCCTTGGCGTACACCGGTTCTTGTGGTGAACCATTCTCCGACTTTACCTTCATAGTATATTGCGCTTATTGCTTTTTCGTATAGGCTTTGTATTACTTTTATGAGTCTGGCATTGATATTGAATCTTTTCATTGTATCCCATAGTGCTGCAACCCATATCCTATCGTTTTTTTAAAGTCAATGAATATATGATAAAGCGGTTTTTGATGTTCGATGTATTTTTCTTGAATTATTCTTAAGTTGAAGATTTGCTCATTAGTGCTTCTACCAGCTCTAAAACCTACTTGTTCTTCTGACAATAGTTCTTCGGCGATTGGTTGCAGTCTTCTCAGGATAACTTTCAGCAATATTTTACTCATATGTGAAATGAGACATATTGTTCTATAGTTCTCACACTTCTGAATATTTCCTTTCTTATGTATACATATAATTAAGGATTGGGTCCACACCATGGGCCAGTCCCCAGAGTATTATCAATTATAATAACTAATTATTTATTATTTATTAATTTTGTAATATTTATAAATTATTTATTATTTAATAATTAATAATTATATAATTATTTAATAATTTATTTATTTAATATTTAACCCTCCAACATACATATATAATTAATAATAATGGTGTATTTTTAAATCATATATATTTTATATTATAAATTTTATTTTTAATTTTAAATTTAGTATTAAAACTTAATTCAACCTTAACCAACTATTTTGTATAGAGCTTAGCAACAATCTTTTCTGTAACTATGCGCTTATGATAATAAATGAAAGAAAAATTTAACTGAAAAATGACAGTAAAATATTATAGATATATAGATTTTATTGATTTTATAAATTGTTTTTTGAGTATTTTGATTATTGTATTTTGTATATACCGTACATTCCGACTAACTCAGACTTGAAGAACAAATATATCTGATATATTAACTTTCTGAGATATCGAATTGTGCTTATATATTAATGTGGATACAAAACAAACCATACTCAAAAATTTGAATTATCAGGGTTTCTGAGTTACGTTTGACTATATATATACGTAACTCAGAAACCCTGATAATTCAAATTTTATAATTTTATAATTTTATAATTTTATAAATTTTATAATTCCTTATATATATATATATATATTTATAGATAAAGTTAATTCTAGATTTTAACCCATATCAAAAATCTTGTTGTTATATTTGTCAATACTTTTAGTTTTTATAGATAACTGTCACACATAACAAAGCTACTAAACTATCAACTACGTTCATTATTCCTTATTCGTCATTCAATATGAATATCCACAACTACTATTATAGATTCTGCATACATCCTACCGAATTTAGAATCATGAATGGCTCTTATTAATAAATAATAAAATAGGCAAACAATCAAAAATCGATAAATGTCGGGACGTTATGAGGCTATTTTTATAGAATTTATATAGGATATTATCATAATGCCTTTATGAATCTGTTTTTATGTAATATAGTAGGCTATTATGACGATATTACCATCATGCTGTTATGAGGCTGTTTTTAAAGAATTAATGTATTCTATTACCATAATGCTGTTATGAGGCTGTATTTTTCTATTTAATCCTATTATGAGGCAGATATGAGGCTGTAATTTAAGAATATTCTGTTTTAAGGCTGTTATATTGTTATGAGGTTGTTAATTTTTGTTGGGCTCTTTCTAGAATAATACTAGTATTATTCTAAGGAACTTTAAGCTTACACTTCAAGTCATCACTGAACTCACCTCACTACACACTATGTAATTTCGTTATTAAGTCTAGATGTTTGTGACTATATTTCTATGCTATATTGTACAGAATGTGTTAATTTAGTATGTATTGTTTTACTAGTAGTCTCTTGTATAATGTATTATTATTTATGGATAAATATAAAAATAATAATAACCATATACAGCCTTCTTCATTTATAAATTATATCTATTAACTATACATGTTATTTAATCATGATATAATATACAATATATTCAACATGATATAATATAATATTTATTAAGATAATATAAATTATTTATTAATATTGTATCTATTAATAATGATAATGTTTACTATGGTGTATGTGATATTGTTAATCCCGACATTTGTTATGTATGCATTTATACATTGTATGCATCGATATAAAGAAAGATTATTTATATAACTTTCTTTATATCGATGATTGTGGGTCGCTGTCTTAATAGTGTATTGTCCAAATATAATTTGGACAGAATCACTGTATTAAAAAATGGAAAACAGAAATCGACAACTTACTCAAACTTAAACACATATAATCATAATAATTATATTCAGTTTACATTATTTGTAATTTAACTTACATAATGTTATCAACGCCTGTAACTGAAGCTCACTCTCCGAGTAGTCATAGGTATGAATCTATCCATTGCTTTATTAGGCCACTTGAGATTTCTTTTAACTTAAAGTTTTAAGTTGACATTTTTTTTCATAAATTTAAAAACGTAATAAAAAATCAGTATATTGGATATATCAGCACTATTTTGAATAACTATATAATAATAATACTTACTTATTTATATAATTATAAATATTTGTTTCATTAATATTTGTTTATAGTATTTATGTTTTCTGAGATACCAGGAGTATCGATATTCGGTTATTTCCCCTATGCATACATTTATTAATAATAATAATATTTAGAAGTAGGTGCATTATAAATTGAATAAACATGTAATAGGCATATTTCTATGTATATAATTATTAACTTTATTTTAATAAATTGATATCATTGAACTAAAGAAATTAACATTTATATTTTTGAAAATAGGTTTAAATTTAATTCATAAATATGTATTTAATAATTTATGGAAATATTCTCTCATTCTTATAAAGATCAAAATACTACATATATATAGTGTTATAATACCACTATAAATTGCCTGAATGATCTGTGATGGTTCATTGTGCAGGCTTCAAACCTGTAGCCGAAGTAAATTCGGAGTGGTTCGATTCCACCTTTCTGGCGCAATATTTTTGTTTTTTTATGATTCTTAAAAGGCATGTAGAAAAAGAAATTAAATATAGTAAATCAAATAATATAAAAAGTAATATAACAAATATAGCGAGCAAATATTAAAATATTGTTTAGTTAATAAAAATAGATAACAGAATCAGTTTATTGGATATATCAGCACTATACTATTAATAACTATATAATAAAAAATACTGAGTATAATACTTATTTATATAATTATAAATATTGTATTCATTTATTATTATCATTTTTTAAACTATTTTGTATAGTATTTATGGTTTCTGAGATACCAAGAGTATCCTTATTCCGTGAATAAGTCGAAGCAGGCCGCCGTTTGTTATGATATGAATTTTAGAGTTCGAGGTGGGAGGTGATTATATATGTCACTCAAGTACATATGTTACGCATCACTGCACAATTTGAAATAATCTGAACGTTTAATATCTATATATATACAATTTGTATAATACAAATACATATATACAGTGTATATGTTGATGTTATACACATACATTCATACATATACACGAATACACATACACGCATATACACATATCTCACACATGTGCACACGTGCATACATACATACATGTATGTATATTGTGTGTATGTAATTATTATTATCTTAGTATTCCACCTGTATTTTCGGTTTAAGTAGGAGATGTAATGCATGTTATATCCTAAATATATTATACTATATGAATTATATAATCTAACTTAGATATATATATATATTTAGATATATATATATATATATATATCTACACACATACACACATACTTACACATACAACTACACACATAAATATATACAAAATATATACACATATACATATTTATAACAAATTTGTTATTTAATATTGTTAAATCCATGTATATTATAGTATTACTTAATTATTATATTTGTTAGTATATATTATTATATTTTATATAATATATAGCTAAAGTTGCTTTTATTATATAAATTTAAACTGTTTTATTATTTAATACTTATTAATAATTAATTACAATTATAAATTATTATTATTATTACTATTATTATTATATATATTAGTAATAATAATTAATTATTTATGATTAATTAATAATTATCCTTATTAATTATTAATTATTTAATTTTAATAAATAGTAATAATTATTAATAATTAATAATTATTAAATTTAAATAATTAATGATTATTAAAATTAAATAATTAATGATTATTAAAATTAAATAACTTATAAATAATTATTAATTATTATACATTTTTTTATAATAATTATTATAATATTTATTAATAATATTTATTTATAATAAATTATAATTAATAATTAAATAATTATTAATTAATAATTAATAGTTAATGTTATTAATTATTTATTAATTATTTAATAAATAATTATTAATTATTATAAATTTGTATTATTATTATTATAATATTTATTAATAATAATTATTAATTATTTATAATTAATTAATAATTAATAATTAATAATTGTTATTAATTATTGATAAATAATTAATAACAATAATTATTAATTATTAATTATTTATTAATTATCAATTACCTGATTACCTATCCCGTAGCGTTGAGCCGTAGGGGCGCTGATGAATCTCTCACAATTTTCCTCCACTTTGTTCTATCTGTTGCTGCTCTCATGGCGTCACATACATTTAGTCCTGTCCACTCGTATATGTTGTCGGACCATTTCAGTCTCGGACGACCTCTCTTTCTTGTGCCATTTACAGTACCTTGAAGGAATATTTTTGACATAGAGTAATCGTCGCGAATGATATGACCATACCACCGTAGCTTTCTCTCTTTCACTTTTGTTAGTAGGTCTTTGTGATTGCCGATTATCATGAAAACTCTGTTTCTGACTTCTATATTTGTAATTCTGTCTTTATATGATATTTTGAGTAATCTTCTTAGACATCTTGACCATTATTCTTCTTTGAAGTTCTTTGCTGATTGTCCACGTTTCACATGCATATAAAAATATTGAACTTACAAGTGAATGTAAGAGAAGAATTTTAGAGTTTAGCGTTAAGTTTCTGTCGTTCCAAATCGGATTAAGTTTTGTTAATGAGGCTGTCGTTTGGGCAATTATTGAAAGGATTTCCTTTGTTTAGCCATTATCATCTAAGATGGAGCCTAAGTATTTAAAAGTATCGACTGATTCAATTATTTCGCCATGTAAGGAGATACTATTATTGAAGTGCCCTTCACAGTTTGTCATAATTGTTGTCTTGTTTGTATTGATTTCCATGCCATAAGTTCTAGAAGTAGAATCTATTTTATTCATCAGATTAACAAGTTTGTGTTCACTTCCTGCTAGACCGTCGATATCATCCGCAAATCTTAGATTTGTAATTACTCTTCCTCCAATAGATACTGTACCTTTGTGGTCTAGTAGAGCTTCGTTCATTATTTGCTCTAGCATTATATTGAATAATGTGGGGGATAATAGATATCCTTGGCGTACACCGGTTCTTGTGGTGAACCATTCTCCGACTTTACCTTCATAGTATATTGCGCTTATTGCTTTTTCGTATAGGCTTTGTATTACTTTTATGAGTCTGGCATTGATATTGAATCTTTTCATTGTATCCCATAGTGCTGCAACCCATATCCTATCGTTTTTTTAAAGTCAATGAATATATGATAAAGCGGTTTTTAATGTTCGATGTATTTTTCTTGAATTATTCTTAAGTTGAAGATTTGCTCATTAGTGCTTCTACCAGCTCTAAAACCTACTTGTTCTTCTGACAATAGTTCTTCGGCGATTGGTTGCAGTCTTCTCAGGATAACTTTCAGCAATATTTTACTCATATGTGAAATGAGACATATTGTTCTATAGTTCTCACACTTCTGAATATTTCCTTTCTTATGTATACATATAATTAAGGATTGGGTCCACACCATGGGCCAGTCCCCAGAGTATTATCAATTATCAATTATAATAACTAATTATTTATTATTTATTAATTTTGTAATATTTATAAATTATTTATTATTTAATAATTAATAATTATATAATTATTTAATAATTTATTTATTTAATATTTAACCCTCCAACATACATATATAATTAATAATAATGGTGTATTTTTAAATCATATATATTTTATATTATAAATTTTATTTTTAATTTTAAATTTAGTATTAAAACTTAATTCAACCTTAACCAACTATTTTGTATAGAGCTTAGCAACAATCTTTTCTGTAACTATGCGCTTATGATAATAAATGAAAGAAAAATGTAACTGAAAAAATGACAGTAAAATATTATAGATATATAGATTTTATTGATTTTATAAATTGTTTTTTGAGTATTTTGATTATTGTATTTTGTATATACCGTACATTCCGACTAACTCAGACTTGAAGAACAAATATATCTGATATATTAACTTTCTGAGATATCGAATTGTGCTTATATATTAATGTGGATACAAAACAAACCATACTCAAAAATTTGAATTATCAGGGTTTCTGAGTTACGTTTGACTATATATATACGTAACTCAGAAACCCTGATAATTCAAATTTTATAATTTTATAATTTTATAATTTTATAAATTTTATAATTCCTTATATATATATATATATTTATAGATAAAGTTAATTCTAGATTTTAACCCATATCAAAAATCTTGTTGTTATATTTGTCAATACTTTTAGTTTTTATAGATAACTGTCACACATAACAAAGCTACTAAACTATCAACTACGTTCATTATTCCTTATTCGTCATTCAATATGAATATCCACAACTACTATTATAGATTCTGCATACATCCTACCGAATTTAGAATCATGAATGGCTCTTATTAATAAATAATAAAATAGGCAAACAATCAAAAATCGATAAATGTCGGGACGTTATGAGGCTATTTTTATAGAATTTATATAGGATATTATCATAATGCCTTTATGAATCTGTTTTTATGTAATATAGTAGGCTATTATGACGATATTACCATCATGCTGTTATGAGGCTGTTTTTAAAGAATTAATGTATTCTATTACCATAATGCTGTTATGAGGCTGTATTTTTCTATTTAATCCTATTATGAGGCAGATATGAGGCTGTAATTTAAGAATATTCTGTTTTAAGGCTGTTATATTGTTATGAGGTTGTTAATTTTTGTTGGGCTCTTTCTAGAATAATACTAGTATTATTCTAAGGAACTTTAAGCTTACACTTCAAGTCATCACTGAACTCACCTCACTACACACTATGTAATTTCGTTATTAAGTCTAGATGTTTGTGACTATATTTCTATGCTATATTGTACAGAATGTGTTAATTTAGTATGTATTGTTTTACTAGTAGTCTCTTGTATAATGTATTATTATTTATGGATAAATATAAAAATAATAATAACCATATACAGCCTTCTTCATTTATAAATTATATCTATTAACTATACATGTTATTTAATCATGATATAATATACAATATATTCAACATGATATAATATAATATTTATTAAGAAAATATAAATTATTTATTAATATTGTATCTATTAATAATGATAATGTTTACTATGGTGTATGTGATATTGTTAATCCCGACATTTGTTATGTATGTATTTATACATTGTATGCATCGATATAAAGAAAGATTATTTATATAACTTTCTTTATATCGATGATTGTGGGTCGCTGTCTTAATAGTGTATTGTCCAAATATAATTTGGACAGAATCACTGTATTAAAAAATGGAAAACAGAAATCGACAACTTACTCAAACTTAAACACATATAATCATAATAATTATATTCAGTTTACATTATTTGTAATTTAACTTACATAATGTTATCAACGCCTGTAACTGAAGCTCACTCTCCGAGTAGTCATAGGTATGAATCTATCCATTGCTTTATTAGGCCACTTGAGATTTCTTTTAACTTAAAGTTTTAAGTTGACATTTTTTTTCATAAATTTAAAAACGTAATAAAAAATCAGTATATTGGATATATCAGCACTATTTTGAATAACTATATAATAATAATACTTACTTATTTATATAATTATAAATATTTGTTTCATTAATATTTGTTTATAGTATTTATGTTTTCTGAGATACCAGGAGTATCGATATTCGGTTATTTCCCCTATGCATACATTTATTAATAATAATAATATTTAGAAGTAGGTGCATTATAAATTGAATAAACATGTAATAGGCATATTTCTATGTATATAATTATTAACTTTATTTTAATAAATTGATATCATTGAACTAAAGAAATTAACATTTATATTTTTGAAAATAGGTTTAAATTTAATTCATAAATATGTATTTAATAATTTATGGAAATATTCTCTCATTCTTATAAAGATCAAAATACTACATATATATAGTGTTATAATACCACTATAAATTGCCTGAATGATCTGTGATGGTTCATTGTGCAGGCTTCAAACCTGTAGCCGAAGTAAATTCGGAGTGGTTCGATTCCACCTTTCTGGCGCAATATTTTTGTTTTTTTATGATTCTTAAAAGGCATGTAGAAAAAGAAATTAAATATAGTAAATCAAATAATATAAAAAGTAATATAACAAATATAGCGAGCAAATATTAAAATATTGTTTAGTTAATAAAAATAGATAACAGAATCAGTTTATTGGATATATCAGCACTATACTATTAATAACTATATAATAAAAAATACTGAGTATAATACTTATTTATATAATTATAAATATTGTATTCATTTATTATTATCATTTTTTAAACTATTTTGTATAGTATTTATGGTTTCTGAGATACCAAGAGTATCCTTATTCCGTGAATAAGTCGAAGCAGGCCGCCGTTTGTTATGATATGAATTTTAGAGTTCGAGGTGGGAGGTGATTATATATGTCACTCAAGTACATATGTTACGCATCACTGCACAATTTGAAATAATCTGAACGTTTAATATCTATATATATACAATTTGTATAATAAAAATTGAATATGTGGATGTTATACACATACATTCATACATATATACGAATACACGCATATACACACACATGTGCACACGTGAATACATACACACATACATGTATGTATATTGTGTGTATGTATTTATTATTATCTTAGTATTCCACCTGTATTTTTGGTTAAGTAGGATATGTAATGCATGTTATATCCTAAATATATTATACTATATTAATTATATAATCTAACTTAGATATATATATATATTTAGATATATATATATATATCTATAAACATATAAACATATATACATACTTACACATACAACTACACACATAAATACATATACACATATACATATTTATAACAATATACAAATTTTCTTATTTAATATTATATATGGGTTAAATCCATGTATATTATATTATTACTTAATTATTATATTTTTTAGTATATATTATTATATTTTATATAATATATATAGTGAAAGTTGCTTTTATTATCTAAGTTTAAACTGTTTTATTATTTAATACTTATTAATAATTAATTATTTAATATTATTAATTATTATAAATTATTATTATTACTATTACTATTACTATTATTATATTTATTAATAATAATTATTAATTATATATGATTACTTAATAATTAATGATTATCCTTATTAATTATTAATTATTTAATTTTAATAATTTTTAATTATTATACATTTTTTTATAATTATTATTATAATATTTATTAATATTATTAATAATATTATTAATTATTTATAATTAAATATTGTTATTAATTATTTAATCTTAATAATTATTGATAAATAATTAATAACAATAATTATTAATTATTAATTATTTATTAATTATCGATTATCAATTATAATAAATCATTATTTATTATTTATTAATTTTGTTATATTTATAAATTATTTTTTATTTAATAATTTTATTTATTTAATATGTAACCCTCCAAAACACATATATAATTAATAATAATGGTGTATTTTTAAATCACATATATTTTATATTATAAATTTTATTTTTAATTTTAAATTTAGTATTAAAACTTAATTCAACATTAACCAACTATTTTGTATAGACCTTAGCAAAAATCGTTTCTGTAACTATGCGCTTGTGATAATAAATGAAAGAAAAAAACTAACTGAAAAAAATGACAGTAAAATACGTATATAATACGTAAACGTAAATACCCACTAACTCAGAATAGAAGAACAAATATATCTGATATATTAACTTTCTGAGATATCGAATTGTGCTTATATATTTATGTAGATACAAAACAAACCATACTCAAAAATTTGAATTATCAGGGTTTCTGAGTTACGTTTGACTATATATATATATATATATATATATATATATATATTTATAGATAAAGTTAATTATAGATTGTAACCCATATCACAAATCTTATTGTTATATTTGTCAATACTTTTAGTTTCTATAGATAACTGTCAAACATAATAAAGCTACTAAACTATCAACTACGTTCACTATTCCTTATTCGTCATTCAATATGAATTTCACCAACTACTATTATAGATCCTGCCTACATCCTACCGAATTTTAGAATCATGAATAGCTTATTAATAAATAATAAATAGGCAAACAATAAAAAACCGATAAATGTCGGGACGTTATGAGGCTATTTTTATAGAATTTATATAGGCTATTATAAGGATATTATCATAATACCTTTATGAGTCTGTTTTTATATAATGTAGTAGGCTATTATGAAAATATTACCATCATGCTGTTATGAGGCTGTTTTTAAAGAATTAATGTATGCTATTACCATAATACTGTTATGAGGCTGTTTTTTTTCCATAATATTCTATTATGAGGCAGATATGAGGCTGTGATTTAAGAATATTCTGTTTTAAGGCTGTTATATTGTTATGAGGTTGTTAATTTTTGTTGGGCTCTTTCTAGAATAATACTAGTATTATTCTAAGGAACTTTAAGCTTACACTTCAAGTCATCACTGAACTCACCTCACTACACACTATGTAATTTCGTTATTAAGTCTAGATGTTTGTGACTATATTTCTATGCTATATGGTACAGAATGTTTTAATTTAGTATGTATTGTTTTACTAGTAGTCTCTTGTATAATGTATTATTATTTATGGATAAATATAAAAATAATAATAACCATATACAGCCTTCTTCATTTATAAATTATATCTATTAATTATACATGTTGTTTAATCATGATATAATAATGAATATATTCAACATGATATAATATAATATTTATTAAGATAATATAAATTATTTATTAATATTGTATCTATTAATAATGATAATGTTTACTATGGTGTATGTGATATTGTTAATCCCGACATTTGTTATGTATGTATTTATACATTGTATGCATCGATATAAAGAAAGATTATTTATATAACTTTCTTTATATCGATGATTGTGGGTCGCTGTCTTAATAGTGTATTGTCCAAATATAATTTGGACAGAATCACTGTATTAAAAAATGGAAAACAGAAATCGACAACTTACTCAAACTTAAACACATATAATCATAATAATTATATTCAGTTTACATTATTTGTAATTTAACTTACATAATGTTATCAACGCCTGTAACTGAAGCTCACTCTCCGAGTAGTCATAGGTATGAATCTATCCATTGCTTTATTAGGCCACTTGAGATTTCTTTTAACTTAAAGTTTTAAGTTGACATTTTTTTTCATAAATTTAAAAACGTAATAAAAAATCAGTATATTGGATATATCAGCACTATTTTGAATAACTATATAATAATAATACTTACTTATTTATATAATTATAAATATTTGTTTCATTAATATTTGTTTATAGTATTTATGTTTTCTGAGATACCAGGAGTATCGATATTCGGTTATTTCCCCTATGCATACATTTATTAATAATAATAATATTTAGAAGTAGGTGCATTATAAATTGAATAAACATGTAATAGGCATATTTCTATGTATATAATTATTAACTTTATTTTAATAAATTGATATCATTGAACTAAAGAAATTAACATTTATATTTTTGAAAATAGGTTTAAATTTAATTCATAAATATGTATTTAATAATTTATGGAAATATTCTCTCATTCTTATAAAGATCAAAATACTACATATATATAGTGTTATAATACCACTATAAATTGCCTGAATGATCTGTGATGGTTCATTGTGCAGGCTTCAAACCTGTAGCCGAAGTAAATTCGGAGTGGTTCGATTCCACCTTTCTGGCGCAATATTTTTGTTTTTTTATGATTCTTAAAAGGCATGTAGAAAAAGAAATTAAATATAGTAAATCAAATAATATAAAAAGTAATATAACAAATATAGCGAGCAAATATTAAAATATTGTTTAGTTAATAAAAATAGATAACAGAATCAGTTTATTGGATATATCAGCACTATACTATTAATAACTATATAATAAAAAATACTGAGTATAATACTTATTTATATAATTATAAATATTGTATTCATTTATTATTATCATTTTTTAAACTATTTTGTATAGTATTTATGGTTTCTGAGATACCAAGAGTATCCTTATTCCGTGAATAAGTCGAAGCAGGCCGCCGTTTGTTATGATATGAATTTTAGAGTTCGAGGTGGGAGGTGATTATATATGTCACTCAAGTACATATGTTACGCATCACTGCACAATTTGAAATAATCTGAACGTTTAATATCTATATATATACAATTTGTATAATAAAAATTGAATATGTGGATGTTATACACATACATTCATACATATATACGAATACACATACACGCATATACACACACATGTGCACACGTGAATACATACACACATACATGTATGTATATTGTGTGTATGTATTTATTATTATCTTAGTATTCCACCTGTATTTTTGGTTAAGTAGGATATGTAATGCATGTTATATCCTAAATATATTATACTATATTAATTATATAATCTAACTTAGATATATATATATATTTAGATATATATATATATATATATCTATAAACATATAAACATATATACATACTTACACATACAACTACACACATAAATACATATACACATATACATATTTATAACAATATACAAATTTTCTTATTTAATATTATATATGGGTTAAATCCATGTATATTATATTATTACTTAATTATTATATTTTTTAGTATATATTATTATATTTTATATAATATATATATAGTGAAAGTTGCTTTTATTATCTAAGTTTAAACTGTTTTATTATTTAATACTTATTAATAATTAATTATTTAATATTATTAATTATTATAAATTATTATTATTACTATTACTATTATTATATTTATTAATAATAATTATTAATTATATATGATTACTTAATAATTAATGATTATCCTTATTAATTATTAATTATTTAATTTTAATAATTTTTAATTATTATACATTTTTTTATAATTATTATTATAATATTTATTAATAATATTTATTTATAATAAATTATAATTACTAATTAAATAATTATTAATTAATTATTAATAGTTAATATTATTAATTATTTATTAATTATTTAATAAATAATTATTAATTATTATACATTTTTATTATAATTATTATAATATTTATTAATATTATTAATAATATTATTAATTATTTATAATTAAATATTGTTATTAATTATTTAATCTTAATAATTATTGATAAATAATTAATAACAATAATTATTAATTATTAATTATTTATTAATTATCGATTATCAATTATAATAAATAATTATTTATTATTTATTAATTTTGTAATATTTATAAATTATTTTTTATTTAATAATTTTATTTATTTAATATTTAACCCTCCAAAACACATATATAATTAATAATAATGGTGTATTTTTAAATCACATATATTTTATATTATAAATTTTATTTTTAATTTTAAATTTAGTATTAAAACTTAATTCAACATTAACCAACTATTTTGTATAGACCTTAGCAAAAATCGTTTCTGTAACTATGCGCTTGTGATAATAAATGAAAGAAAAAAACTAACTGAAAAAAATGACAGTAAAATACGTATATAATACGTAAACGTAAATACCCACTAACTCAGAATAGAAGAACAAATATATCTGATATATTAACTTTCTGAGATATCGAATTGTGCTTATATATTTATGTAGATACAAAACAAACCATACTCAAAAATTTGAATTATCAGGGTTTCTGAGTTACGTTTGACTATATATATATATATATATATATATTTTTATAGATAAAGTTAATTATAGATTGTAACCCATATCACAAATCTTATTGTTATATTTGTCAATACTTTTAGTTTCTATAGATAACTGTCAAACATAATAAAGCTACTAAACTATCAACTATGTTCACTATTCCTTATTCGTCATTCAATATGAATTTCACCAACTACTATTATAGATCCTGCCTACATCCTACCGAATTTTAGAATCATGAATAGCTTATTAATAAATAATAAATAGGCAAACAATAAAAAACCGATAAATGTCGGGACGTTATGAGGCTATTTTTATAGAATTTATATAGGCTATTATAAGGATATTATCATAATACCTTTATGAGTCTGTTTTTATATAATGTAGTAGGCTATTATGAAAATATTACCATCATGCTGTTATGAGGCTGTTTTTAAAGAATTAATGTATGCTATTACCATAATACTGTTATGAGGCTGTTTTTTTTCCATAATATTCTATTATGAGGCAGATATGAGGCTGTAATTTAAGAATATTCTGTTTTAAGGCTGTTATATTGTTATGAGGTTGTTAATTTTTGTTGGGCTCTTTCTAGAATAATACTAGTATTATTCTAAGGAACTTTAAGCTTACACTTCAAGTCATCACTGAACTCACCTCACTACACACTATGTAATTTCGTTATTAAGTCTAGATGTTAGTGACTATATTTCTATGCTATATGGTACAGAATGTTTTAATTTAGTATGTATTGTTTTACTAGTAGTCTCTTGTATAATGTATTATTATTTATGGATAAATATAAAAATAATAATAACCATATACAGCCTTCTTCATTTATAAATTATATCTATTAATTATACATGTTGTTTAATCATGATATAATATACAATATATTCAACATGATATAATATAATATTTATTAAGATAATATAAATTATTTATTAATATTGTATCTATTAATAATGATAATGTTTACTATGGTGTATGTGATATTGTTAATCCCGACATTTGTTATGTATGTATTTATACATTGTATGCATCGATATAAAGACAGATTATTTATATAACTTTCTTTATATCGATGATTGTGGGTCGCTGTCTTAATAGTGTATTGTCCAAATATAATTTGGACAGAATTACTGTATTAAAAAATGGAAAACAGAAATCGACAACTTACTCAAACTTAAACACATATAATCATAATAATTATATTCAGTTTACATTATTTGTAATTTAACTTACATAATGTTATCAACGCCTGTAACTGAAGCTCACTCTCCGAGTAGTCATAGGTATGAATCTATCCATTGCTTTATTAGGCCACTTGAGATTTCTTTTAACTTAAAGTTTTAAGTTGACATTTTTTTTCATAAATTTAAAAACGTAATAAAAAATCAGTATATTGGATATATCAGCACTATTTTGAATAACTATATAATAATAATACTTACTTATTTATATAATTATAAATATTTGTTTCATTAATATTTGTTTATAGTATTTATGTTTTCTGAGATACCAGGAGTATCGATATACGGTTATTTCCCCTATGCATACATTTATTAATAATAATAATATTTAGAAGTAGGTGCATTATAAATTGAATAAACATGTAATAGGCATATTTCTATGTATATAATTATTAACTTTATTTTAATAAATTGATATCATTGAACTAAAGAAATTAACATTTATATTTTTGAAAATAGGTTTAAATTTAATTCATAAATATGTATTTAATAATTTATGGAAATATTCTCTCATTCTTATAAAGATCAAAATACTACATATATATAGTGTTATAATACCACTATAAATTGCCTGAATGATCTGTGATGGTTCATTGTGCAGGCTTCAAACCTGTAGCCGAAGTAAATTCGGAGTGGTTCGATTCCACCTTTCTGGCGCAATATTTTTGTTTTTTTATGATTCTTAAAAGGCATGTAGAAAAAGAAATTAAATATAGTAAATCAAATAATATAAAAAGTAATATAACAAATATAGCGAGCAAATATTAAAATATTGTTTAGTTAATAAAAATAGATAACAGAATCAGTTTATTGGATATATCAGCACTATACTATTAATAACTATATAATAAAAAATACTGAGTATAATACTTATTTATATAATTATAAATATTGTATTCATTTATTATTATCATTTTTTAAACTATTTTGTATAGTATTTATGGTTTCTGAGATACCAAGAGTATCCTTATTCCGTGAATAAGTCGAAGCAGGCCGCCGTTTGTTATGATATGAATTTTAGAGTTCGAGGTGGGAGGTGATTATATATGTCACTCAAGTACATATGTTACGCATCACTGCACAATTTGAAATAATCTGAACGTTTAATATCTATATATATACAATTTGTATAATAAAAATTGAATATGTGGATGTTATACACATACATTCATACATATATACGAATACACATACACGCATATACACACACATGTGCACACGTGAATACATACACACATACATGTATGTATATTGTGTGTATGTATTTATTATTATCTTAGTATTCCACCTGTATTTTTGGTTAAGTAGGATATGTAATGCATGTTATATCCTAAATATATTATACTATATTAATTATATAATCTAACTTAGATATATATATATATTTAGATATATATATATATCTATAAACATATAAACATATATACATACTTACACATACAACTACACACATAAATACATATACACATATACATATTTATAACAATATACAAATTTTCTTATTTAATATTATATATGGGTTAAATCCATGTATATTATATTATTACTTAATTATTATATTTTTTAGTATATATTATTATATTTTATATAATATATATATAGTGAAAGTTGCTTTTATTATCTAAGTTTAAACTGTTTTATTATTTAATACTTATTAATAATTAATTATTTAATATTATTAATTATTATAAATTATTATTATTACTATTACTATTATTATATTTATTAATAATAATTATTAATTATATATGATTACTTAATAATTAATGATTATCCTTATTAATTATTAATTATTTAATTTTAATAATTTTTAATTATTATACATTTTTTTATAATTATTATTATAATATTTATTAATATTATTAATAATATTATTAATTATTTATAATTAAATATTGTTATTAATTATTTAATCTTAATAATTATTGATAAATAATTAATAACAATAATTATTAATTATTAATTATTTATTAATTATCGATTATCAATTATAATAAATCATTATTTATTATTTATTAATTTTGTTATATTTATAAATTATTTTTTATTTAATAATTTTATTTATTTAATATGTAACCCTCCAAAACACATATATAATTAATAATAATGGTGTATTTTTAAATCACATATATTTTATATTATAAATTTTATTTTTAATTTTAAATTTAGTATTAAAACTTAATTCAACATTAACCAACTATTTTGTATAGACCTTAGCAAAAATCGTTTCTGTAACTATGCGCTTGTGATAATAAATGAAAGAAAAAAACTAACTGAAAAAAATGACAGTAAAATACGTATATAATACGTAAACGTAAATACCCACTAACTCAGAATAGAAGAACAAATATATCTGATATATTAACTTTCTGAGATATCGAATTGTGCTTATATATTTATGTAGATACAAAACAAACCATACTCAAAAATTTGAATTATCAGGGTTTCTGAGTTACGTTTGACTATATATATATATATATATATATATATATATTTATAGATAAAGTTAATTATAGATTGTAACCCATATCACAAATCTTATTGTTATATTTGTCAATACTTTTAGTTTCTATAGATAACTGTCAAACATAATAAAGCTACTAAACTATCAACTACGTTCACTATTCCTTATTCGTCATTCAATATGAATTTCACCAACTACTATTATAGATCCTGCCTACATCCTACCGAATTTTAGAATCATGAATAGCTTATTAATAAATAATAAATAGGCAAACAATAAAAAACCGATAAATGTCGGGACGTTATGAGGCTATTTTTATAGAATTTATATAGGCTATTATAAGGATATTATCATAATACCTTTATGAGTCTGTTTTTATATAATGTAGTAGGCTATTATGAAAATATTACCATCATGCTGTTATGAGGCTGTTTTTAAAGAATTAATGTATGCTATTACCATAATACTGTTATGAGGCTGTTTTTTTTCCATAATATTCTATTATGAGGCAGATATGAGGCTGTGATTTAAGAATATTCTGTTTTAAGGCTGTTATATTGTTATGAGGTTGTTAATTTTTGTTGGGCTCTTTCTAGAATAATACTAGTATTATTCTAAGGAACTTTAAGCTTACACTTCAAGTCATCACTGAACTCACCTCACTACACACTATGTAATTTCGTTATTAAGTCTAGATGTTTGTGACTATATTTCTATGCTATATGGTACAGAATGTTTTAATTTAGTATGTATTGTTTTACTAGTAGTCTCTTGTATAATGTATTATTATTTATGGATAAATATAAAAATAATAATAACCATATACAGCCTTCTTCATTTATAAATTATATCTATTAATTATACATGTTGTTTAATCATGATATAATAATGAATATATTCAACATGATATAATATAATATTTATTAAGATAATATAAATTATTTATTAATATTGTATCTATTAATAATGATAATGTTTACTATGGTGTATGTGATATTGTTAATCCCGACATTTGTTATGTATGTATTTATACATTGTATGCATCGATATAAAGAAAGATTATTTATATAACTTTCTTTATATCGATGATTGTGGGTCGCTGTCTTAATAGTGTATTGTCCAAATATAATTTGGACAGAATCACTGTATTAAAAAATGGAAAACAGAAATCGACAACTTACTCAAACTTAAACACATATAATCATAATAATTATATTCAGTTTACATTATTTGTAATTTAACTTACATAATGTTATCAACGCCTGTAACTGAAGCTCACTCTCCGAGTAGTCATAGGTATGAATCTATCCATTGCTTTATTAGGCCACTTGAGATTTCTTTTAACTTAAAGTTTTAAGTTGACATTTTTTTTCATAAATTTAAAAACGTAATAAAAAATCAGTATATTGGATATATCAGCACTATTTTGAATAACTATATAATAATAATACTTACTTATTTATATAATTATAAATATTTGTTTCATTAATATTTGTTTATAGTATTTATGTTTTCTGAGATACCAGGAGTATCGATATTCGGTTATTTCCCCTATGCATACATTTATTAATAATAATAATATTTAGAAGTAGGTGCATTATAAATTGAATAAACATGTAATAGGCATATTTCTATGTATATAATTATTAACTTTATTTTAATAAATTGATATCATTGAACTAAAGAAATTAACATTTATATTTTTGAAAATAGGTTTAAATTTAATTCATAAATATGTATTTAATAATTTATGGAAATATTCTCTCATTCTTATAAAGATCAAAATACTACATATATATAGTGTTATAATACCACTATAAATTGCCTGAATGATCTGTGATGGTTCATTGTGCAGGCTTCAAACCTGTAGCCGAAGTAAATTCGGAGTGGTTCGATTCCACCTTTCTGGCGCAATATTTTTGTTTTTTTATGATTCTTAAAAGGCATGTAGAAAAAGAAATTAAATATAGTAAATCAAATAATATAAAAAGTAATATAACAAATATAGCGAGCAAATATTAAAATATTGTTTAGTTAATAAAAATAGATAACAGAATCAGTTTATTGGATATATCAGCACTATACTATTAATAACTATATAATAAAAAATACTGAGTATAATACTTATTTATATAATTATAAATATTGTATTCATTTATTATTATCATTTTTTAAACTATTTTGTATAGTATTTATGGTTTCTGAGATACCAAGAGTATCCTTATTCCGTGAATAAGTCGAAGCAGGCCGCCGTTTGTTATGATATGAATTTTAGAGTTCGAGGTGGGAGGTGATTATATATGTCACTCAAGTACATATGTTACGCATCACTGCACAATTTGAAATAATCTGAACGTTTAATATCTATATATATACAATTTGTATAATAAAAATTGAATATGTGGATGTTATACACATACATTCATACATATATACGAATACACATACACGCATATACACACACATGTGCACACGTGAATACATACACACATACATGTATGTATATTGTGTGTATGTATTTATTATTATCTTAGTATTCCACCTGTATTTTTGGTTAAGTAGGATATGTAATGCATGTTATATCCTAAATATATTATACTATATTAATTATATAATCTAACTTAGATATATATATATATTTAGATATATATATATATATATCTATAAACATATAAACATATATACATACTTACACATACAACTACACACATAAATACATATACACATATACATATTTATAACAATATACAAATTTTCTTATTTAATATTATATATGGGTTAAATCCATGTATATTATATTATTACTTAATTATTATATTTTTTAGTATATATTATTATATTTTATATAATATATATATAGTGAAAGTTGCTTTTATTATCTAAGTTTAAACTGTTTTATTATTTAATACTTATTAATAATTAATTATTTAATATTATTAATTATTATAAATTATTATTATTACTATTACTATTATTATATTTATTAATAATAATTATTAATTATATATGATTACTTAATAATTAATGATTATCCTTATTAATTATTAATTATTTAATTTTAATAATTTTTAATTATTATACATTTTTTTATAATTATTATTATAATATTTATTAATATTATTAATAATATTATTAATTATTTATAATTAAATATTGTTATTAATTATTTAATCTTAATAATTATTGATAAATAATTAATAACAATAATTATTAATTATTAATTATTTATTAATTATCGATTATCAATTATAATAAATCATTATTTATTATTTATTAATTTTGTTATATTTATAAATTATTTTTTATTTAATAATTTTATTTATTTAATATGTAACCCTCCAAAACACATATATAATTAATAATAATGGTGTATTTTTAAATCACATATATTTTATATTATAAATTTTATTTTTAATTTTAAATTTAGTATTAAAACTTAATTCAACATTAACCAACTATTTTGTATAGACCTTAGCAAAAATCGTTTCTGTAACTATGCGCTTGTGATAATAAATGAAAGAAAAAAACTAACTGAAAAAAATGACAGTAAAATACGTATATAATACGTAAACGTAAATACCCACTAACTCAGAATAGAAGAACAAATATATCTGATATATTAACTTTCTGAGATATCGAATTGTGCTTATATATTTATGTAGATACAAAACAAACCATACTCAAAAATTTGAATTATCAGGGTTTCTGAGTTACGTTTGACTATATATATATATATATATATATATATATTTATAGATAAAGTTAATTATAGATTGTAACCCATATCACAAATCTTATTGTTATATTTGTCAATACTTTTAGTTTCTATAGATAACTGTCAAACATAATAAAGCTACTAAACTATCAACTACGTTCACTATTCCTTATTCGTCATTCAATATGAATTTCACCAACTACTATTATAGATCCTGCCTACATCCTACCGAATTTTAGAATCATGAATAGCTTAATTATAAATAATAAATAGGCAAACAATAAAAAACCGATAAATGTCGGGACGTTATGAGGCTATTTTTATAGAATTTATATAGGCTATTATAAGGATATTATCATAATACCTTTATGAGTCTGTTTTTATATAATGTAGTAGGCTATTATGAAAATATTACCATCATGCTGTTATGAGGCTGTTTTTAAAGAATTAATGTATGCTATTACCATAATACTGTTATGAGGCTGTTTTTTTTCCATAATATTCTATTATGAGGCAGATATGAGGCTGTAATTTAAGAATATTCTGTTTTAAGGCTGTTATATTGTTATGAGGTTGTTAATTTTTGTTGGGCTCTTTCTAGAATAATACTAGTATTATTCTAAGGAACTTTAAGCTTACACTTCAAGTCATCACTGAACTCACCTCACTACACACTATGTAATTTCGTTATTAAGTCTAGATGTTTGTGACTATATTTCTATGCTATATGGTACAGAATGTTTTAATTTAGTATGTATTGTTTTACTAGTAGTCTCTTGTATAATGTATTATTATTTATGGATAAATATAAAAATAATAATAACCATATACAGCCTTCTTCATTTATAAATTATATCTATTAACTATACATGTTATTTAATCATGATATAATATACAATATATTCAACATGATATAATATAATATTTATTAAGATAATATAAATTATTTATTAATATTGTATCTATTAATAATGATAATGTTTACTATGGTGTATGTGATATTGTTAATCCCGACATTTGTTATGTATGTATTTATACATTGTATGCATCGATATAAAGAAAGATTATTTATATAACTTTCTTTATATCGATGATTGTGGGTCGCTGTCTTAATAGTGTATTGTCCAAATATAATTTGGACAGAATCACTGTATTAAAAAATGGAAAACAGAAATCGACAACTTACTCAAACTTAAACACATATAATCATAATAATTATATTCAGTTTACATTATTTGTAATTTAACTTACATAATGTTATCAACGCCTGTAACTGAAGCTCACTCTCCGAGTAGTCATAGGTATGAATCTATCCATTGCTTTATTAGGCCACTTGAGATTTCTTTTAACTTAAAGTTTTAAGTTGACATTTTTTTTCATAAATTTAAAAACGTAATAAAAAATCAGTATATTGGATATATCAGCACTATTTTGAATAACTATATAATAATAATACTTACTTATTTATATAATTATAAATATTTGTTTCATTAATATTTGTTTATAGTATTTATGTTTTCTGAGATACCAGGAGTATCGATATTCGGTTATTTCCCCTATGCATACATTTATTAATAATAATAATATTTAGAAGTAGGTGCATTATAAATTGAATAAACATGTAATAGGCATATTTCTATGTATATAATTATTAACTTTATTTTAATAAATTGATATCATTGAACTAAAGAAATTAACATTTATATTTTTGAAAATAGGTTTAAATTTAATTCATAAATATGTATTTAATAATTTATGGAAATATTCTCTCATTCTTATAAAGATCAAAATACTACATATATATAGTGTTATAATACCACTATAAATTGCCTGAATGATCTGTGATGGTTCATTGTGCAGGCTTAAGCCTTGAATTCAAACCTGTAGCCGAAGTAAATTCGGAGTGGTTCGATTCCACCTTTCTGGCGCAATATTTTTGTTTTTTTATGATTCTTAAAAGGCATGTAGAAAAAGAAATTAAATATAGTAAATCAAATAATATAAAAAGTAATATAACAAATATAGCGATCAAATATTAAAATATTGTTTAGTTAATAAAAATAGATAACAGAATCAGTTTATTGGATATATCAGCACTATACTATTAATAACTATATAATAAAAAATACTGAGTATAATACTTATTTATATAATTATAAATATTGTATTCATTTATTATTATCATTTTTTAAACTATTTTGTATAGTATTTATGGTTTCTGAGATACCAAGAGTATCCTTATTCCGTGAATAAGTCGAAGCAGGCCGCCGTTTGTTATGATATGAATTTTAGAGTTCGAGGTGGGAGGTGATTATATATGTCACTCAAGTACATATGTTACGCATCACTGCACAATTTGAAATAATCTGAACGTTTAATATCTATATATATACAATTTGTATAATAAAAATTGAATATGTGGATGTTATACACATACATTCATACATATATACGAATACACATACACGCATATACACACACATGTGCACACGTGAATACATACACACATACATGTATGTATATTGTGTGTATGTATTTATTATTATCTTAGTATTCCACCTGTATTTTTGGTTAAGTAGGATATGTAATGCATGTTATATCCTAAATATATTATACTATATTAATTATATAATCTAACTTAGATATATATATATATTTAGATATATATATATATATATCTATAAACATATAAACATATATACATACTTACACATACAACTACACACATAAATACATATACACATATACATATTTATAACAATATACAAATTTTCTTATTTAATATTATATATGGGTTAAATCCATGTATATTATATTATTACTTAATTATTATATTTTTTAGTATATATTATTATATTTTATATAATATATATAGTGAAAGTTGCTTTTATTATCTAAGTTTAAACTGTTTTATTATTTAATACTTATTAATAATTAATTATTTAATATTATTAATTATTATAAATTATTATTATTACTATTACTATTATTATATTTATTAATAATAATTATTAATTATATATGATTACTTAATAATTAATGATTATCCTTATTAATTATTAATTATTTAATTTTAATAATTTTTAATTATTATACATTTTTTTATAATTATTATTATAATATTTATTAATATTATTAATAATATTATTAATTATTTATAATTAAATATTGTTATTAATTATTTAATCTTAATAATTATTGATAAATAATTAATAACAATAATTATTAATTATTAATTATTTATTAATTATCGATTATCAATTATAATAAATCATTATTTATTATTTATTAATTTTGTTATATTTATAAATTATTTTTTATTTAATAATTTTATTTATTTAATATGTAACCCTCCAAAACACATATATAATTAATAATAATGGTGTATTTTTAAATCACATATATTTTATATTATAAATTTTATTTTTAATTTTAAATTTAGTATTAAAACTTAATTCAACATTAACCAACTATTTTGTATAGACCTTAGCAAAGATCGTTTCTGTAACTATGCGCTTGTGATAATAAATGAAAGAAAAAAACTAACTGAAAAAAATGACAGTAAAATACGTATATAATACGTAAACGTAAATACCCACTAACTCAGAATAGAAGAACAAATATATCTGATATATTAACTTTCTGAGATATCGAATTGTGCTTATATATTTATGTAGATACAAAACAAACCATACTCAAAAATTTGAATTATCAGGGTTTCTGAGTTACGTTTGACTATATATATATATATATATATATATATATTTATAGATAAAGTTAATTATAGATTGTAACCCATATCACAAATCTTATTGTTATATTTGTCAATACTTTTAGTTTCTATAGATAACTGTCAAACATAATAAAGCTACTAAACTATCAACTACGTTCACTATTCCTTATTCGTCATTCAATATGAATTTCACCAACTACTATTATAGATCCTGCCTACATCCTACCGAATTTTAGAATCATGAATAGCTTAATTATAAATAATAAATAGGCAAACAATAAAAAACCGATAAATGTCGGGACGTTATGAGGCTATTTTTATAGAATTTATATAGGCTATTATAAGGATATTATCATAATACCTTTATGAGTCTGTTTTTATATAATGTAGTAGGCTATTATGAAAATATTACCATCATGCTGTTATGAGGCTGTTTTTAAAGAATTAATGTATGCTATTACCATAATACTGTTATGAGGCTGTTTTTTTTCCATAATATTCTATTATGAGGCAGATATGAGGCTGTAATTTAAGAATATTCTGTTTTAAGGCTGTTATATTGTTATGAGGTTGTTAATTTTTGTTGGGCTCTTTCTAGAATAATACTAGTATTATTCTAAGGAACTTTAAGCTTACACTTCAAGTCATCACTGAACTCACCTCACTACACACTATGTAATTTCGTTATTAAGTCTAGATGTTTGTGACTATATTTCTATGCTATATGGTACAGAATGTTTTAATTTAGTATGTATTGTTTTACTAGTAGTCTCTTGTATAATGTATTATTATTTATGGATAAATATAAAAATAATAATAACCATATACAGCCTTCTTCATTTATAAATTATATCTATTAACTATACATGTTATTTAATCATGATATAATATACAATATATTCAACATGATATAATATAATATTTATTAAGATAATATAAATTATTTATTAATATTGTATCTATTAATAATGATAATGTTTACTATGGTGTATGTGATATTGTTAATCCCGACATTTGTTATGTATGTATTTATACATTGTATGCATCGATATAAAGAAAGATTATTTATATAACTTTCTTTATATCGATGATTGTGGGTCGCTGTCTTAATAGTGTATTGTCCAAATATAATTTGGACAGAATCACTGTATTAAAAAATGGAAAACAGAAATCGACAACTTACTCAAACTTAAACACATATAATCATAATAATTATATTCAGTTTACATTATTTGTAATTTAACTTACATAATGTTATCAACGCCTGTAACTGAAGCTCACTCTCCGAGTAGTCATAGGTATGAATCTATCCATTGCTTTATTAGGCCACTTGAGATTTCTTTTAACTTAAAGTTTTAAGTTGACATTTTTTTTCATAAATTTAAAAACGTAATAAAAAATCAGTATATTGGATATATCAGCACTATTTTGAATAACTATATAATAATAATACTTACTTATTTATATAATTATAAATATTTGTTTCATTAATATTTGTTTATAGTATTTATGTTTTCTGAGATACCAGGAGTATCGATATTCGGTTATTTCCCCTATGCATACATTTATTAATAATAATAATATTTAGAAGTAGGTGCATTATAAATTGAATAAACATGTAATAGGCATATTTCTATGTATATAATTATTAACTTTATTTTAATAAATTGATATCATTGAACTAAAGAAATTAACATTTATATTTTTGAAAATAGGTTTAAATTTAATTCATAAATATGTATTTAATAATTTATGGAAATATTCTCTCATTCTTATAAAGATCAAAATACTACATATATATAGTGTTATAATACCACTATAAATTGCCTGAATGATCTGTGATGGTTCATTGTGCAGGCTTCAAACCTGTAGCCGAAGTAAATTCGGAGTGGTTCGATTCCACCTTTCTGGCGCAATATTTTTGTTTTTTTATGATTCTTAAAAGGCATGTAGAAAAAGAAATTAAATATAGTAAATCAAATAATATAAAAAGTAATATAACAAATATAGCGATCAAATATTAAAATATTGTTTAGTTAATAAAAATAGATAACAGAATCAGTTTATTGGATATATCAGCACTATACTATTAATAACTATATAATAAAAAATACTGAGTATAATACTTATTTATATAATTATAAATATTGTATTCATTTATTATTATCATTTTTTAAACTATTTTGTATAGTATTTATGGTTTCTGAGATACCAAGAGTATCCTTATTCCGTGAATAAGTCGAAGCAGGCCGCCGTTTGTTATGATATGAATTTTAGAGTTCGAGGTGGGAGGTGATTATATATGTCACTCAAGTACATATGTTACGCATCACTGCACAATTTGAAATAATCTGAACGTTTAATATCTATATATATACAATTTGTATAATAAAAATTGAATATGTGGATGTTATACACATACATTCATACATATATACGAATACACATACACGCATATACACACACATGTGCACACGTGAATACATACACACATACATGTATGTATATTGTGTGTATGTATTTATTATTATCTTAGTATTCCACCTGTATTTTTGGTTAAGTAGGATATGTAATGCATGTTATATCCTAAATATATTATACTATATTAATTATATAATCTAACTTAGATATATATATATATTTAGATATATATATATATATATCTATAAACATATAAACATATATACATACTTACACATACAACTACACACATAAATACATATACACATATACATATTTATAACAATATACAAATTTTCTTATTTAATATTATATATGGGTTAAATCCATGTATATTATATTATTACTTAATTATTATATTTTTTAGTATATATTATTATATTTTATATAATATATATATAGTGAAAGTTGCTTTTATTATCTAAGTTTAAACTGTTTTATTATTTAATACTTATTAATAATTAATTATTTAATATTATTAATTATTATAAATTATTATTATTACTATTACTATTATTATATTTATTAATAATAATTATTAATTATATATGATTACTTAATAATTAATGATTATCCTTATTAATTATTAATTATTTAATTTTAATAATTTTTAATTATTATACATTTTTTTATAATTATTATTATAATATTTATTAATATTATTAATAATATTATTAATTATTTATAATTAAATATTGTTATTAATTATTTAATCTTAATAATTATTGATAAATAATTAATAACAATAATTATTAATTATTAATTATTTATTAATTATCGATTATCAATTATAATAAATCATTATTTATTATTTATTAATTTTGTTATATTTATAAATTATTTTTTATTTAATAATTTTATTTATTTAATATGTAACCCTCCAAAACACATATATAATTAATAATAATGGTGTATTTTTAAATCACATATATTTTATATTATAAATTTTATTTTTAATTTTAAATTTAGTATTAAAACTTAATTCAACATTAACCAACTATTTTGTATAGACCTTAGCAAAAATCGTTTCTGTAACTATGCGCTTGTGATAATAAATGAAAGAAAAAAACTAACTGAAAAAAATGACAGTAAAATACGTATATAATACGTAAACGTAAATACCCACTAACTCAGAATAGAAGAACAAATATATCTGATATATTAACTTTCTGAGATATCGAATTGTGCTTATATATTTATGTAGATACAAAACAAACCATACTCAAAAATTTGAATTATCAGGGTTTCTGAGTTACGTTTGACTATATATATATATATATATATATATATTTATAGATAAAGTTAATTATAGATTGTAACCCATATCACAAATCTTATTGTTATATTTGTCAATACTTTTAGTTTCTATAGATAACTGTCAAACATAATAAAGCTACTAAACTATCAACTACGTTCACTATTCCTTATTCGTCATTCAATATGAATTTCACCAACTACTATTATAGATCCTGCCTACATCCTACCGAATTTTAGAATCATGAATAGCTTATTAATAAATAATAAATAGGCAAACAATAAAAAACCGATAAATGTCGGGACGTTATGAGGCTATTTTTATAGAATTTATATAGGCTATTATAAGGATATTATCATAATACCTTTATGAGTCTGTTTTTATATAATGTAGTAGGCTATTATGAAAATATTACCATCATGCTGTTATGAGGCTGTTTTTAAAGAATTAATGTATGCTATTACCATAATACTGTTATGAGGCTGTTTTTTTTCCATAATATTCTATTATGAGGCAGATATGAGGCTGTAATTTAAGAATATTCTGTTTTAAGGCTGTTATATTGTTATGAGGTTGTTAATTTTTGTTGGGCTCTTTCTAGAATAATACTAGTATTATTCTAAGGAACTTTAAGCTTACACTTCAAGTCATCACTGAACTCACCTCACTACACACTATGTAATTTCGTTATTAAGTCTAGATGTTTGTGACTATATTTCTATGCTATATGGTACAGAATGTTTTAATTTAGTATGTATTGTTTTACTAGTAGTCTCTTGTATAATGTATTATTATTTATGGATAAATATAAAAATAATAATAACCATATACAGCCTTCTTCATTTATAAATTATATCTATTAACTATACATGTTATTTAATCATGATATAATATACAATATATTCAATATGATATAATATAATATTTATTAAGATAATATAAATTATTTATTAATATTGTATCTATTAATAATGATAATGTTTACTATGGTGTATGTGATATTGTTAATCCCGACATTTGTTATGTATGTATTTATACATTGTATGCATCGATATAAAGAAAGATTATTTATATAACTTTCTTTATATCGATGATTGTGGGTCGCTGTCTTAATAGTGTATTGTCCAAATATAATTTGGACAGAATCACTGTATTAAAAAATGGAAAACAGAAATCGACAACTTACTCAAACTTAAACACATATAATCATAATAATTATATTCAGTTTACATTATTTGTAATTTAACTTACATAATGTTATCAACGCCTGTAACTGAAGCTCACTCTCCGAGTAGTCATAGGTATGAATCTATCCATTGCTTTATTAGGCCACTTGAGATTTCTTTTAACTTAAAGTTTTAAGTTGACATTTTTTTTCATAAATTTAAAAACGTAATAAAAAATCAGTATATTGGATATATCAGCACTATTTTGAATAACTATATAATAATAATACTTACTTATTTATATAATTATAAATATTTGTTTCATTAATATTTGTTTATAGTATTTATGTTTTCTGAGATACCAGGAGTATCGATATTCGGTTATTTCCCCTATGCATACATTTATTAATAATAATAATATTTAGAAGTAGGTGCATTATAAATTGAATAAACATGTAATAGGCATATTTCTATGTATATAATTATTAACTTTATTTTAATAAATTGATATCATTGAACTAAAGAAATTAACATTTATATTTTTGAAAATAGGTTTAAATTTAATTCATAAATATGTATTTAATAATTTATGGAAATATTCTCTCATTCTTATAAAGATCAAAATACTACATATATATAGTGTTATAATACCACTATAAATTGCCTGAATGATCTGTGATGGTTCATTGTGCAGGCTTCAAACCTGTAGCCGAAGTAAATTCGGAGTGGTTCGATTCCACCTTTCTGGCGCAATATTTTTGTTTTTTTATGATTCTTAAAAGGCATGTAGAAAAAGAAATTAAATATAGTAAATCAAATAATATAAAAAGTAATATAACAAATATAGCGAGCAAATATTAAAATATTGTTTAGTTAATAAAAATAGATAACAGAATCAGTTTATTTGATATATCAGCACTATACTATTAATAACTATATAATAAAAAATACTGAGTATAATACTTATTTATATAATTATAAATATTGTATTCATTTATTATTATCATTTTTTAAACTATTTTGTATAGTATTTATGGTTTCTGAGATAACAAGAGTATCCTTATTCCGTGAATAAGTCGAAGCAGGCCGCCGTTTGTTATGATATGAATTTTAGAGTTCGAGGTGGGAGGTGATTATATATGTCACTCAAGTACATATGTTACGCATCACTGCACAATTTAAAATAATCTGAACGTGTAATATCTATATATATATACAATTTGTATAATACAAATACATATATACAGTGTATATGTTGATGTTATACACATACATTCATACATATACATATACACGAATACACATACACGCATATACACATATACACACACATGTACACACGTGCATACATACATACATGTATGTATATTGTGTGTATGTAATTATTATTATCTTAGTATTCCACCTGTATTTTCGGTTTAAGTAGGAGATGTAATGCATGTTATATCCTAAATATATTATACTATATGAATTATATAATCTAACTTAGATATATATATATATTTAGATATATATATATATATATCTACACACATACACACATACTTACACATACAACTACACACATAAATATATACAAAATATATACACATATACATATTTATAACAAATTTGTTATTTAATATTGTTAAATCCATGTATATTATAGTATTACTTAATTATTATATTTGTTAGTATATATTATTATATTTTATATAATATATAGCTAAAGTTGCTTTTATTATATAAATTTAAACTGTTTTATTATTTAATACTTATTAATAATTAATTACAATTATAAATTATTATTATTACTATTATTATTATATATATTAATAATAATAATTAATTATTTATGATTAATTAATAATTATCCTTATTAATTATTAATTATTTAATTTTAATAAATAGTAATAATTATTAATAATTAATAATTATTAAAATTAAATAATTAATGATTATTAAAATTAAATAATTAATGATTATTAAAATTAAATAACTTATAAATAATTATTAATTATTATACATTTTTTTATAATAATTATTATAATATTTATTAATAATATTTATTTATAATAAATTATAATCAATAATTAAATAATTACTAATTAATAATTAATAGTTAATGTTATTAATTATTTATTAATTATTTAATAAATAATTATTAATTATTATAAATTTGTATTATTATTATTATAATATTTATTAATAATAATTATTAATTATTTATAATTAATTAATAATTAATAATTAATAATTGTTATTAATTATTGATAAATAATTAATAACAATAATTATTAATTATTAATTATTTATTAATTATCAATTACCTGATTACCTATCCCGTAGCGTTGAGCCGTAGGGGCGCTGATGAATCTCTCACAATTGTCCTCCACTTTGTTCTATCTGTTGCTGCTCTCATGGCGTCACATACATTTAGTCCTGTCCACTCGTATATGTTGTCGGACCATTTCAGTCTCGGACGACCTCTCTTTCTTGTGCCATTTACAGTACCTTGAAGGAATATTTTTGACATAGAGTAATCGTCGCGAATGATATGACCATACCACCGTAGCTTTCTCTCTTTCACTTTTGTTAGTAGGTCTTTGTGATTGCCGATTATTATGAATACTCTGTTTCTGACTTCTATATTTGTAATTCTGTCTTTATATGATATTTTGAGTAATCTTCTTAGACATCTTGACCATTATTCTTCTTTGAAGTTCTTTGCTGATTGTCCACGTTTCACATGCATATAAAAATATTGAACTTACAAGTGAATGTAAGAGAAGAATTTTAGAGTTTAGCGTTAAGTTTCTGTCGTTCCAAATCGGATTAAGTTTTGTTAATGAGGCTGTCGTTTGGGCAATTATTGAAAGGATTTCCTTTGTTTAGCCATTATCATCTAAGATGGAGCCTAAGTATTTAAAAGTATCGACTGATTCAATTATTTCGCCATGTAAGGAGATACTATTATTGAAGTGCCCTTCACAGTTTGTCATAATTGTTGTCTTGTTTGTATTGATTTCCATGCCATAAGTTCTAGAAGTAGAATCTATTTTATTCATCAGATTAACAAGTTTGTGTTCACTTCCTGCTAGACCGTCGATATCATCCGCAAATCTTAGATTTGTAATTACTCTTCCTCCAATAGATACTGTACCTTTGTGGTCTAGTAGAGCTTCGTTCATTATTTGCTCCAGCATTATATTGAATAATGTGGGGGATAATAGATATCCTTGGCGTACACCGGTTCTTGTGGTGAACCATTCTCCGACTTTACCTTCATAGTATATTGCGCTTATTGCTTTTTCGTATAGGCTTTGTATTACTTTTATGAGTCTGGCATTGATATTGAATCTTTTCATTGTATCCCATAGTGCTGCAACCCATATCCTATCGTTTTTTTAAAGTCAATGAATATATGATAAAGCGGTTTTTGATGTTCGATGTATTTTTCTTGAATTATTCTTAAGTTGAAGATTTGCTCATTAGTGCTTCTACCAGCTCTAAAACCTACTTGTTCTTCTGACAATAGTTCTTCGGCGATTGGTTGCAGTCTTCTCAGGATAACTTTCAGCAATATTTTACTCATATGTGAAATGAGACATATTGTTCTATAGTTCTCACACTTCTGAATATTTCCTTTCTTATGTATACATATAATTAAGGATTGGGTCCACACCATGGGCCAGTCCCCAGAGTATTATCAATTATCAATTATAATAACTAATTATTTATTATTTATTAATTTTGTAATATTTATAAATTATTTATTATTTAATAATTAATAATTATATAATTATTTAATAATTTATTTATTTAATATTTAACCCTCCAACATACATATATAATTAATAATAATGGTGTATTTTTAAATCATATATATTTTATATTATAAATTTTATTTTTAATTTTAAATTTAGTATTAAAACTTAATTCAACCTTAACCAACTATTTTGTATAGAGCTTAGCAACAATCTTTTCTGTAACTATGCGCTTATGATAATAAATGAAAGAAAAATGTAACTGAAAAAATGACAGTAAAATATTATAGATATATAGATTTTATTGATTTTATAAATTGTTTTTTGAGTATTTTGATTATTGTATTTTGTATATACCGTACATTCCGACTAACTCAGACTTGAAGAACAAATATATCTGATATATTAACTTTCTGAGATATCGAATTGTGCTTATATATTAATGTGGATACAAAACAAACCATACTCAAAAATTTGAATTATCAGGGTTTCTGAGTTACGTTTGACTATATATATACGTAACTCAGAAACCCTGATAATTCAAATTTTATAATTTTATAATTTTATAATTTTATAAATTTTATAATTCCTTATATATATATATATATTTATAGATAAAGTTAATTCTAGATTTTAACCCATATCAAAAATCTTGTTGTTATATTTGTCAATACTTTTAGTTTTTATAGATAACTGTCACACATAACAAAGCTACTAAACTATCAACTACGTTCATTATTCCTTATTCGTCATTCAATATGAATATCCACAACTACTATTATAGATTCTGCATACATCCTACCGAATTTAGAATCATGAATGGCTCTTATTAATAAATAATAAAATAGGCAAACAATCAAAAACCGATAAATGTCGGGACGTTATGAGGCTATTTTTATAGAATTTATATAGGATATTATCATAATGCCTTTATGAATCTGTTTTTATGTAATATAGTAGGCTATTATGACGATATTACCATCATGCTGTTATGAGGCTGTTTTTAAAGAATTAATGTATTATATTACCATAATGCTGTTATGAGGCTGTATTTTTCTATTTAATCCTATTATGAGGCAGATATGAGGCTGTAATTTAAGAATATTCTGTTTTAAGGCTGTTATATTGTTATGAGGTTGTTAATTTTTGTTGGGCTCTTTCTAGAATAATACTAGTATTATTCTAAGGAACTTTAAGCTTACACTTCAAGTCATCACTGAACTCACCTTACTACACACTATGTAATTTCGTTATTAAGTCTAGATGTTTGTGACTATATTTCTATGCTATATTGTACAGAATGTGTTAATTTAGTATGTATTGTTTTACTAGTAGTCTCTTGTATAATGTATTATTATTTATGGATAAATATAAAAATAATAATAACCATATACAGCCTTCTTCATTTATAAATTATATCTATTAACTATACATGTTATTTAATCATGATATAATATACAATATATTCAACATGATATAATATAATATTTATTAAGATAATATAAATTATTTATTAATATTGTATCTATTAATAATGATAATGTTTACTATGGTGTATGTGATATTGTTAATCCCGACATTTGTTATGTATGTATTTATACATTGTATGCATCGATATAAAGAAAGATTATTTATATAACTTTCTTTATATCGATGATTGTGGGTCGCTGTCTTAATAGTGTATTGTCCAAATATAATTTGGACAGAATCACTGTATTAAAAAATGAAATCGACAACTTACTCAAACTTAAACACATATAATCATAATAATTATATTCAGTTTACATTATTTGTAATTTAACTTACATAATGTTATCAACGCCTGTAACTGAAGCTCACTCTCCGAGTAGTCATAGGTATGAATCTATCCATTGCTTTATTAGGCCACTTGAGATTTCTTTTAACTTAAAATTTTAAGTTGACATTTTTTTTCATAAATTTAAAAACGTAATAAAAAATCAGTATATTGGATATATCAGCACTATTTTGAATAACTATATAATAATAATACTTACTTATTTATATAATTATAAATATTTGTTTCATTAATATTTGTTTATAGTATTTATGTTTTCTGAGATACCAGGAGTATCGATATTCGGTTATTTCCCCTATGCATACATTTATTAATAATAATAATATTTAGAAGTAGGTGCATTATAAATTGAATAAACATGTAATAGGCATATTTCTATGTATATAATTATTAACTTTATTTTAATAAATTGATATCATTGAACTAAAGAAATTAACATTTATATTTTTGAAAATAGGTTTAAATTTAATTCATAAATATGTATTTAATAATTTATGGAAATATTCTCTCATTCTTATAAAGATCAAAATACTACATATATATAGTGTTATAATACCACTATCAATTGCCTGAATGATCTGTGATGGTTCATTGTGCAGGCTTCAAACCTGTAGCCGAAGTAAATTCGGAGTGGTTCGATTCCACCTTTCTGGCGCAATATTTTTGTTTTTTTATGATTCTTAAAAGGCATGTAGAAAAAGAAATTAAATATAGTAAATCAAATAATATAAAAAGTAATATAACAAATATAGCGAGCAAATATTAAAATATTGTTTAGTTAATAAAAATAGATAACAGAATCAGTTTATTGGATATATCAGCACTATACTATTAATAACTATATAATAAAAAATACTGAGTATAATACTTATTTATATAATTATAAATATTGTATTCATTTATTATTATCATTTTTTAAACTATTTTGTATAGTATTTATGGTTTCTGAGATACCAAGAGTATCCTTATTCCGTGAATAAGTCGAAGCAGGCCGCCGTTTGTTATGATATGAATTTTAGAGTTCGAGGTGGGAGGTGATTATATATGTCACTCAAGTACATATGTTACGCATCACTGCACAATTTGAAATAATCTGAACGTTTAATATCTATATATATACAATTTGTATAATAAAAATTGAATATGTGGATGTTATACACATACATTCATACATATATACGAATACACGCATATACACACACATGTGCACACGTGAATACATACACACATACATGTATGTATATTGTGTGTATGTATTTATTATTATCTTAGTATTCCACCTGTATTTTTGGTTAAGTAGGATATGTAATGCATGTTATATCCTAAATATATTATACTATATTAATTATATAATCTAACTTAGATATATATATATATTTAGATATATATATATATATCTATAAACATATAAACATATATACATACTTACACATACAACTACACACATAAATACATATACACATATACATATTTATAACAATATACAAATTTTCTTATTTAATATTATATATGGGTTAAAT
The DNA here is from genome assembly GCA_964019155.1 of Osedax fenrisi. Lineage (NCBI taxonomy): Eukaryota > Metazoa > Annelida > Polychaeta > Sabellida > Siboglinidae > Osedax > Osedax fenrisi. The sequence goes on from OZ025240.1 coordinate 9,446,994, forward strand.
CCATGTATATTATATTATTACTTAATTATTATATTTTTTAGTATATATTATTATATTTTATATAATATATATAGTGAAAGTTGCTTTTATTATCTAAGTTTAAACTGTTTTATTATTTAATACTTATTAATAATTAATTATTTAATATTATTAATTATTATAAATTATTATTATTACTATTACTATTACTATTATTATATTTATTAATAATAATTATTAATTATATATGATTACTTAATAATTAATGATTATCCTTATTAATTATTAATTATTTAATTTTAATAATTTTTAATTATTATACATTTTTTTATAATTATTATTATAATATTTATTAAGTCAATTCAATGCATACATTTATTAATAATATTATTTAGAAATAGGTGCATTATAAATTGAATAAAATGTAATAGGCATATTTCTTGTTATAATAAAATTATATTTTACATAATAATCAATATTCATAAAAATAAATAAAAACTAAAATGTGACTTGTATAATAGAATTTAATAAGCTTTCCAATGCTACCATTTTTATAATAGCATCAATATACAACATCTCATTCTCGTAATTATTAGTTGATCATATATATTTTATGATCTAATATTTCCCAAATTATATACTCTATTTATAATATAATACATTAAAGTATATAAAATTAAACGAATCTAAAAATATCATTATATCTAATATTGATAATAAATAGTAAATATTAAATTAGTCACTAGATTAAGTAATATAATATTATAGGTAATTGTATATTATATAACCGATTTAAATAAAGTATATGTAAATAACAAAGAAATTTATAAATATGACAAAATATATATCACAATATATCAAGATGAGCGTGTCTTAATAAATCATTAGACCGTGAATAAAATGTTTATTAGTTATGGTTTGACCGTGTATCTTGGGCTTTGGTAGTACTACTGATTGTAACATAATAATAGTAAATCTCTTTTGATTGACGTTAGTCTAGTTAATCATAAATATTAAATATATTTGTCTAATTAATATCCGATATATGTTCTAAATAAATATCATCTAAATATACGATAATATTTTAGTGTAAAGTTAGTTTTACAATATATTTAGAAATACATATTAAATTTAATATATATTTTATTTGTATATAGACATAATTAATGATATATAGTAGGAATTGTTCATATTAAACATTTTCATATAAGACAAATTGATCATGGATACAATCATAATTAAAATCAGTATTAAGTTAATACTATTAATGTACAAATCATGTCAAATATGGTATCAAACGTTATAATGTAATATATTCTAAATATATAAAGTACGAAATAATATAATATAAACACATCGAAATATCAGCTTCTGTTGGTTATAAAATGGAATATGGCTGAATATGATAACTAAAGCCTCGTGTATACCGAAAGTATTCAATATTTTTTTTCATAAGATTTTATTATCAAAAATCTCATGATTCTCAAGAATTTCCTATTTATTATTACTTAAAGGGTTCCAGATACAATTATTCCGGAAAGTAGTGTTAGTTGTTTTTTATTTATTTATAATTATCTTTTATGTATATATGAATTATATAGTTAACTATTATAATTAAACAATCAATATTCCTACACTTATGTTAATGTCCCGTGTACTGTACGAATGAATCGTGGCAGCAACCTGTAAAGACCAAGATCTTATTTCGAAGCCATTTGGAAAAGAAAGAAAACGAATACTTAATGAAAGAAAGAAATAATTTAAACTATTCCAATAAATTATATCAATCTATCTATTTATCTATATTTATAAGAAAATTCTTTAACGATAGATAAGTAAATAAATATACATTATAACAAAGTTGTAAATTTGAAGGGCAATTAATATTTAAAAGGTATATGGTTATATTAATGATGTGTAATATATATATCTGAGTAATGTATGATATAAATAATAAAAGAGTGTAAATAAAACTTTATTCTATATACTAATAGATGATGTAACATTATATAATGACTATAACATATACGAATAATGTGTGTGTGTGTGTGTGTTTGTGTGTAAAAGTTAATTGTAAAAAGAAATAATTAATCGCAGATACTACTAAGAATATCTTCTTGAACCTCCTGTAATTATGATATCAAGATTAATAGTTATAATATTTATTATTATGAATTAATCTATTATTTTACTATAATATAACATCACGGGTAAACAATGTGTGACATATTATGACATCATCTATATTGAATATTTCAATATTTAAGATTGATTTATTTTTTATAAAAATGTTATAACAAAAAAAACAATTAATTATATAGATAAGGTTTCTATCATAAGGGTTAATCATAGTGTAATTGGGAAACATTATAATATTGTTATGTTCGAGATATATTTGTAACTATAATCTAAATAATTAAAATAATCTTTATGATAGGGGAAATATAATATTATATTTATTGATATATAAATAAAATAATATATATTGATCAATATAAGCATTATTCACTTATAATTCATATATTATGTAATTAAATTATTATATAGTTGTTATATAATGTTATATAATAGTAACCATGGTTTCGTCGAAACAATTTTTGAGTTCATTTTTATTCTTGAGAAATCTAATTATATTTTTAGGTATTAGTAAATAATGCAAAGTATTATATGTATAGGTATATTGATTAATTTTAGTATATTCTATAAATTATAATTAAATAATAACAAACATATAAAATAAATATATAAAAATATAATATATTAAATATATAAAATTATACTAATATATAAATTATACAATATATAAAATTATATTGTATAGGTATAATAATATGGATTATGAAATAAATTCTATTCTAGTCATATACTTATATAACTCTTATGGATATTGTGTAATATAATATTCATGTACAATTTTACGGGTAATAGATGTATGTTAATAATTCAAAAATATCCAATTATTCAATTAATTAATTTATCATAAATTAAGAATAATATATATATATATATATATTATATACAATATAATAATTTATAACTTTAATCATAATAAATTAAAAGTTATTGAATAATAATTTATTATTAAAATACTTTTATTTATTATGATAAAAGATAAAATTATATTATTAAATATTATTCTGTATAACTAATAATTACATATGGTTTTATTTTGTTATGTATTTATATTTTATTCTTACTTTCATTGACTATATTTATTTATAATAAAAATGTATTTTAAATTTGTTTAATGGGATATCGCCATGGATAAATTCGTTAAAATCGGAAACAAAATGTATTATCTACTATTGTTTAGTGACTTTATAAGATATTGATTTTTTTTGTATATGTATATATAATTTATTATGATTAATTTATTCAATTTTTAAAAACTTAATTTAAACTTTTTTTATTTTTATTATATTAAAATATTTTATTTGTAGTATTAATTATTAAATTTATAACTATTATGACGTAGATAAGTAAAAAAGTAATACATGTGTATCATTATATATATATTGTTCAGCAGGTTCATTGTTAAATATAAAGATTAAAAAAAGGCTACTTTTTAAAAGCTGATAAAATATTTCATAATTTTTTTATATATTCTTTAGTATAATAACATGGTGGATATACACTATATCCGGATATTTCAAAATACGGATGCTGGGGGTGGGACTATGGGTGGGGCTATAGCTAAAATAAGGTAAACGCTAATTCGATTATATAATGTTGTCATTTTTTATATTGATTTTATTCTCGTGACTCGTATTATATGTATAGACATTTAAATAGATGGGTGGAAATAGGTGGTCTAGATAAAAAGAGTTACTAGTCTTTTTATATAATATATTCACAATATATAGCTTTATTTTATTCGTATTAAAAACTCTAACATTAACCTAGTCAATATTAAAAATAAGATCTATAGTAAGTCAAGTAGAAGTCATTAGTTTTAATTAATAACAATAATATTCAATTTTTTTTATTATTATACTAAGTATATGTAAAACAATTTTACTAGAAGTTTTAGGTATAATATGTAATATATATTATATATAATTAATTATAAATAATATACACTTTTTAGATTATATTTCATAAAATTTGTATTTTTAATATTTATTTAAAAAATATATTATATTACTATTAAAATATAAAATTAATAATGTATTATTATTACAGATGAACATATAAGAAATATTGGATTATTATTTGTTTTTTTTTTTGCATTCTCATTAGTTTTTTTCATTAATAGAATGTTAAGTTTAATATATATTTTTCATATTTATTACTACTATCAACTACATATCAACTACTATTAAAATTTGAATAAATAATATATTAATCTTCAAAGTTATAAAGTTAAAATTCAATTTAAAGTTGTTTACAATGTTTACATGTAATTCTATGCTCTTATTAAACAAAATCTTATCAAACAATGTCTTTTATTTATTATATTTTATATAGTTTCGTTTATTTTTACGGTATCTATAAATCATTATTTTATATTATTGTTTATTTAAATAATATGTGTTATAATATAAATACTATATACGTTAAAGAAAATATTGGGATACAAACTTCTTTTTAAACAATATACTTTTGAGCGATTCGCGAATCGAAGATTTCTTTTTCAGATTAATAGTTCTCTCGACATCAGAAGTTTGTTTCTCTATCATTTGCATTTTGGCTAATGAAGGATTCAATGATTCAATTATAACTAAATAATATAACACTATATCGAAACTATAAAGACATAGTGAACAGTGACGATGATGATAATATTGTGTTACTATAATCATGATTAATGAGAATATTCTCACGAGTATTAAGATTGTGGAGAGTACATATCTAACTTTCAAAGTATGTATTAATCTGTAAGTATTAGGTGTAATAATAGTGTTCATTTCTAAATTGCAATGCTATGATATCAACTTTCCTATATGGATTTGTAGAAAAAATCAAGAATATTTTTGTATTTGCTACAATCATTTTACTATAGCTTAAATTATCGACAACAGCGTAAATTAAATTATTGAAAAACGTTTTTTAGTAGGAATTCTCCAGCTTTTGTGCGATTTGTTTTCACTCCGAACGGATTCATCTTCTTCCATTATCGAATCGTTGTAACTACGGGGTATGAAGGTAGTTATAGAGGTCGTAGTAGTGCGAGATAAGCGAGACAAACATTAACGCACGTGTATTCGATAGTTTCTCTATGCCGAATATACTTCTCTTAAAACTTTCACTAGTTGTGGTTCTAGATATTTATAGAGACAGAGAGAGATGAGTTATTATTCTAAAGTTAATTATTAGTCACAAGTTACTGATAGATTAAAAGTTACTTATATATTAATTAATTAATTATTTTCTATGTTTCATTTTCTATTTTTTATGAAATATATATTGTTCATTGATATATTTGTTAATATTTTGTAATGATTGAACTATAAAGTAAACACATGTTTCTATTGAGGTGTAACCCTACTCCAGGTCCATCTCTAACTGTGAAATTAAATTTATAATAACATTCATCGGCAAACCAACGTAATCATTGAAATGTAACGCATTCCACTGAATCGAATAGATTACTGCTAATGGAAGTAATTAACGATGAACGATAATAAACTCTATTGGTAATAATAGGAGCATTCTAATATATAATATAATATGCACTAAATCTATTCTAGTGACCTAATGAAATAGGTGTTGAACGGATGTATTGTTGCGTAGTAATTATTCAAGTAAAATCTTGGAATCAATGGAAAATAAATGTATGTTAATAATTGTAAAAATATACAATTATTCAATCCAAACCACAATAAAAATATTACACCCACTGGTAAACAACTCTTATTAAATTAGAAATAGGGGGGCCTGGAGACTACAACAAAGATAATAACCCTAAAGGTAACACCCCTAATATAACAACTATTAGATACCAACTCTTATCGGTCTATGACAAAGATAATAACCCTAATATAACACCTCTAATATAACACCTCTAATATAACACCTCTAATATAACACCTCTAAGATAACACCTCTAAGATAACAACTCTTATCGGTCTAAGACAGGGATAACACCCCTAAAGGTAACTCCTCTCTAGCGATGAATGAAAATAACTTTCTGAGGGCCTGTTCTCTGATGAAGGCGTCCACTTCGGGTTCGTGGTAAGATCTGTACAGGATATCGGCGTCAGTCAATAGGTTTCCTGTGAGAGAGAGGGGGGCACTTATATCGCTGCTGTTATCGCTGCCGTTACTGTTACGGTTACTGTAGTACGCTATGGGTAACACACGTGAACTTAGCTTATTCAATCGGATAAATAGTAAAAGAGCCACATTAAGAAGAATTAATAATCAGAGGTTTTTATTAAAAAAACTTTTTACTAATTGGATCAGCCGTTTTAAGAGTTCGCTACTGTTGTTGTTACTATGTACACTAGCGGGCGTTGTGTGGTGGTGACGGGAGACCGACTGAATCAATCGTCAGTTAATTAAAAGAGCCGCGTTAAATGGCTAAAACTGGCTCGGAGGAGGAGGAGGAGCTTACTGATTGGACGAGCTGGTTACGAGCTGGTAACCGGGCCCTCATTAACAGAGCGGCCTATAGTAACCTAACCCACGTATAGCCGAGGTGGACACCATTACGATTAGGATAGCCTACTTTACGCATTGGGTAACGATTAACTATAGGTTGTTATACCGGGTGTATCGAGTGTCGGGCTCTAAATAGGGTGTACATGACGGTATATCTGATTTAAAGTACGAGTTCTGATATCGATGCGAATTGTACGACTAAAATCAGCACGCGATATAAGTACTAGCGCTATTTACATGGAGAGACAGCTAGTGCGGGTGCTGCTGTACATTAGATTATGGTACTACGTGCTGTTGTATAGTAGAGACTGGTCAGAGAGAGTTACCTTGACTGTAAGACCGGTGAAAGGCAGCCATCGCAATCGGTGAATCCATCATTACGTCATCGTCATCTAATCAGTCATGAGGTCATGACGTATTACATAATAGTTATAGTAGCTATAGTAGCTATAGTAGCCTAGTGGCTATAGTTGCCCTAGTAGTTATAGTAGATATAGTAGTCCTAGTAGCTATAGTAGCTATTGTAGCTATTGTAGTTTGCATACAATCTTAGAAGTATACATCGCTAATGATTATGAGAAATAGAAATACACCCCTCGTAAATGAAGTGAATGGAGATATTTGATAACTAACTACGAACTATAACTAGGCAATATATGTGTCAGGATATTAGAATTATACTATATAACACTATCGAATATATATATATATATACACGCGTATTTAATTGGCGAGCAAGAGCTTAATAAAGATGAGGATTAACGAAGAATATTTATTACGCCGTCAAAAGAAACACTTCCGTCGCCTCCTTCTAGAACAACCTTGATCGTCGCCGGTACGTCGCTGGTTGAAGTCGACGGGCGTCGGCGACATAGTAGACGACACGGAATGTCTGTTCTCGACGACCCGCCGCCGGGCAATGGCGTTGTGGGCGGCGGCTACCGAAGAGGAGGTGTGTCTTCTGACTACGACTTCTACCTCCGCGCCTCCTTCCCCCGCCGTTATAGCACCGCCGCCGCCACTACTACAGGTGTTGATAGCCGTAGTGGTAGTAGTGGTGGAGGCGGTGGACGAGGAGGCTGATGACGACGAAGACGTTAGTAGCGTGGACGAAGCGCACGAGATGGGTGTCGAGTCCAAGGATGTGTCCTCGGTGTTGTCCTCTTGATCGGATGGCGGCAGCGTGTGGCCGATATAGCCGGTTGTTGGTAGCGGGGTGTCGGTGTTGGATCGCTGTGTTGTAGGGGAGGGGGTGTTAATAATAATAATAATAATAATAATAATAATAATAAATATTTATTAGAAGTTTTAAATTGTACATTTTTTTCCGTATGAAATATATAATTATTTAGGTTATTATTTCCTCGTATAATAATGTAATTTCAGCCCTTAAATTATTATTGTTATAATAATATGTTAAGCCACATTTTATTTTAGTATTAAAATATATTTATATAAATTTTATAAATTATAACTAATAAGAATATTGAAATCATAATTTTAAAATATTACAAATTTTGAGGCTGATTTTGATGATTTGAATATTTGAAAATATTTTACTGTACTAGTATTGATATGTATAATAAAAACTTAAATTAATTTTAAGTATTATTAAATAAAATATGGTTTGATCCTCACAATTTTTCAAAATAAGTTTCTTACTTTACGTTAAATTATTAAAGATTCTTTTACCTAATTTAATTAATAATGAAGTGTTTGGTAATGATATATGTTATGTTGAATATTTTGTAATATAAATGTATGTGATTAATTCGAATATATACATAATATACTATATATATATATATATTTATATTTCAATGAAATTATCATCAATAATAAAAGTACAAAAAAATAAATTTGTTATTTAGTTCATACCTTGAATACAGGAATAGACCTAGTGCTTGTATCGGGTATTTTCGAAGAAGATTTAGTATTTCTGATGATTTCTTTTGCACGTTTTATCCGCGAGGTGCTCAGCGTCGTATATTTATTATCTTTGAAGTGGAACATCCTGTCATGTGACAGCATATGTCAATATTTAGAGAATAATCATCATTAATCATCAGAGAATTAAATTCATATAATATTTTAAAGTTATTTAAATAGTAACTAAAGTAAATTGATTAAATTAGAAATTAATTAAAATAAATGTTCTACGGTTAAATTATTCAAACAATATTTTATTATATTGTATATTAATAATAAATAAATTAAACTGAACTATAGTATATACTTATATCAATCAATGATATCTATTATTAAATGATGTGTCTTATTTAAACTTAAGTATTCGGTGTATATCGATGATGATAACAATGGTATGAGGTACAAACGAGGAATTGATTTGGGAAAGGTAGGATGAGCTGGGGTTCTCAGAGATCGCCGGGGTTGTGCTTTGTTTGTAGTCTTGTTGGTAGTCATTGCTCGGGGTGTTGCTGTTACGGAATGAGGCTCCCAACCAAATCTTTCTAGAGGGGTAGGGTAGTAGTAGTAGTAGTAGTAGTAGTAGCAGTAGCAGTAGCAGTAGTAGTAGCAGTAGTAGTAGTAGTAGCAGTAGCAGTAGCAGTAGTAGTAGTAGTAGCAGTAGTAGTAGTAGCAGTAGTAGCAGTAGTAGTAGTAGTAGCAGTAGCACTAACAGTAGTAGTAGTAGTAGTAGTAGTAGTAGTAGTAGCAGTAGCAGTAGCATTAGCAGTAGTAGTAGCATTAGTAGTAGTAGTAGTAGTAGTAGTAGTAGTAGTAGTAGTAGTAGTAGTAGTAGTAGTAGTAGTAGCATTAACAGTAGTAGTAGTAGTAGTAGTAGTAGTAGTAGTAGTAGTAGTAGTAGTAGTAGTAGTAGTAGTAGTAGTAGTAGTAGCAGTAGTAGTAGCAGTAGCAGTAGCATTAGCAGTAGTAGTAGCATTAGTAGTAGTAGTAGTAGTAGTAGTAGTAGTAGTAGTAGTAGTAGTAGTAGTAGTAGCAGCAGCAGCAGCAGCAGCAGTAGTAGTAGTAGTAGTAGTAGTAGTAGTAGTAGTAGTAGTAGTAGTAGTAGTAGTAGTAGTAGTAGTAGCAGTAGTAGTAGCAGTAGCAGTAGCATTAGCAGTAGTAGTAGCATTAGTAGTAGTAGTAGTAGTAGTAGTAGTAGTAGTAGTAGTAGTAGTAGTAGTAGTAGTAGCAGCAGCAGCAGCAGCAGCAGTAGTAGCAGTAGTAGTAGCAGTAGCAGTAGCATTAGCAGTAGTAGTAGCATTAGTAGTAGTAGTAGTAGTAGTAGTAGTAGTAGTAGTAGTAGTAGTAGTAGTAGTAGTAGCAGCAGCAGCAGCAGCAGCAGTAGTAGTAGTAGTAGTATTAGTAGTAGTAGTAATAGTAGTAGTATGGGTAATAGTAACCTCTTATTACGTTTAGGTACAGAAGTACTAGTGGGGGGAACACTTGCAGTCATAGTGACCAGATCCACGGATTGCTTGATACATCCGTTCAGCTTGGTCAGGAAATCTTCGAGTTTGGTGAGCGATGATTCGATGAAATAGCAGTCGGGGTGAGAGCGATCAGTTTCTTTTAAAAGTTGCTGTGATAAACAGACATCAAGGTTAAGACTCATGGTTAACACAGGGTTTACACTCATGTATGCGTCAATATCGGTGTATGTTGTTAATACATATATGATTTGAATATTTATACACATTCATATATATATATATATACATTATTGGAGAATAATCTTTTTGTGAGTATAGATTACGAGATAATCTCTGGTACTCTCCTTTGAGCAGAATTTATATTTATTTTCTGAACTCAATAAACTATTTTCATTCATTCATTCATATACATATCTATTATATGAAGTAAAGTTTATTTGTATGTATATATGTATATATATATATATGTGTGTGTATATACAAGATAAAATCGAGAACTGGGAAAAATACTGTTCTTCGGAAATCTAACAGCTGAGTTTGATTTTTTTTTTAAATAAAAAAATCTAAATTTTCATATATTTCATAAGGTCACACTCAATGATGTTAATTTATATTTTTTAAATTGCTTTTTAAAAGCAGTATTTATCATATTATTTTGATATAAAATATTTTTAAATTGAATCTTTATTTTTTTTATAATTTAACAATAAAATTATGGCATTAACATTTAATTTATTAAATTTAAATAATACATGTTTACATAATTGTTTTTTATTTAATTTACTAAATGTATATAATGGTAACGAATTATTAGATTAATTACATTTTTTAAATTTATATTTATACAATTATATAATATATATATATATATATATATATATATATATATATATATATATATAGCAGTATAAAACATACCAGAGCCCAACTATAAATAAGAAATAATTTAGTAAAATAAGTAGTGATGTTAACGATGGACCCCTCTATATATACTTGTAAACATATCAAAATGTTATACACTTGGTATATATATACATATACTATTACACATATTACTATGGTATAATTGATTATATACGTTCATAGCCAGGATTAACCGAGAGAGAGAGAGAGAGAGAGTGAGAGAGAGAGAGAGAGTGAGAGAGAGAGAGAGAGTGAGAATGAGAGAAAGAGAGAGATAGAGAGAGAGAGAGAGAGAAAGAGAGAGACGGATGTGACTAGTAGTATGTGTAGGTGCGCGTGTACTCACCCTCAACAGAAGTATGTAGCGCGGGAATCTCTGTATCGGAGTGAGGAGGAAGGCGCGAATATCGAGTCCGGAGCAGACCTGCGAGTCCTGAACCTCGCGAAGGTGGCTGTTGAAGCGGCGGTTGTTAGCGCACGACTTGCTGATCTGCTGCAGGGCGGCGGGGAACTGTTGCACGTAGGTCTGGTAGTGGTGGAGTAGGTCCACTTCCTGTTGGGGCCGGACGGGGGCGCGGGTTTAATGCGTGTTGGGTACTAGGAGATGTTGTAAGTGAGTCCACTTCCTGTTAGGGCCAGGGGGGGGCGGGTTTAATACGTTTTGGGTACTAGGTACAAGTGGATGTTGTAGGCGGGTCCATTTCCTGTTCGAGTATCGGCGGGTAGTGGTGATAGTCGTAGTAATAGAAGTATAATTTATGCATGTCGCAAAAATCCAATTTGAAGTACATTTTTCGGAGGTAATACGGTTAAGTTATGCATAATAAACATAGAATGAAATACATGATAAAGAATAAAAAAAATACTAATAAAAATAAGTAATCCTGTATCGTGTTTATAGAGTTTATTAAAGTGCAGTTCATAGGGTGTGTTAGTTGAGTTCGTTTGCGTAGTTTGAGTGAGCGATGCGCGTCGATGTTGAGGCATATCACTAGTGTCCGCTAGCAGATGATGCACGAGCGATTGGTAAGGCATGTCACGTGTAGAAGAATCAATGATATTTAATTATAGCTATAAATAACTTTGTATCGATTTTAGATATTAGGTATTAATTATATATATATATATATATATATATATATATATATATATATATATATATATATATACATATATAACTAATATTTAGTAAGGGCACTATAACTCACTATTTTACCATATGATATGTTATATTAATACTACATTATAATACTCCTATATTTTTTAATACGATTACTTTGTTAAAAATCTATATTTTTGTAAAAAAAAAAAAATTTTAATTTAAATATCATAAAACATGTATTTTCATAAATATAATATAAGTTCTTATATTTATATTTGACATGATTTTTTTTTTTAATAAACTAATTTACTATTATTGATATTTTTTATAAATATATTGAAAATTTGACAACAAATACACAACTATAAATTAAAATATATTTCAGATATTATTAAATAACAAATTTATATTTTTTTTAGTTTAAAAATTTCTGTAAAAATTGCTTTTAAAATCAAATAAAATAATTATTATTTATATGATTACATTTTATTTTAATTTATTTAATCTATTATATATTATTTTTTATATTTATAATATGAATATATAATTATTTCTATGTTTTGTATTATACATATTTTAATATGTATTATTTTTAACGTATAATATGTATTATATATAATAACATATAATATGTATTATATATATATATATATATATATATATATATATATATATATATATATATATATATATATATATATATATATATATGATTATCAGTAAATTAATATAACTCTTAAGTGGATCATCTACAAAGTAAAACTATTCAATATATGTATATCGGACCGATATTATCGGTAGATAATATATAAGCATAATAATATATCGAAAGAAAATAAATGTTAACCGTAAGATACATAAATAATTAATATAACATTACATGAAAAGTATTTATTTATCAATTTAAATACATAAAATATTTTACAATCTAAAAAGAATTTAAATAAAATACATTAAAAAATATGAATTATTCAATAGATAGAAAATTTGAAACTGACCTTTGTTTACTATATAGTTACCTAAAATCTAAAAATAATAATTTATTTTCTGAAAATATATTTAAGATATTATATGTTAATTTTGGTAAAATAATTTGGACAATATAATAATTAATAATAAAACCTATTTTAAAATATATTTTAATTGTAAAGTAAATTCCTAGAAATATATATAATATTTCCCTGAATTTATAATTATTTACAACCATAATAAATAATTTTTATTATAAAATAACCATATATTATAACCATCTATTAAATAATTCATTTTATAAATAATACAAATATTTAATTTAATTTATATCATATCTACACCATTATAAAATTTTTTTATTTTTAACACATGTATACTTTAAATAAAATATAAAAAAAAAGATTTAATTAATCTATTTTTTATTAAGTATAAAATAATAATTTTTTTAATATTATAAATATAAATGTATATAATTAGGGGATACAATTTATCTCATTGCATGTAAAGTATATTATATAGGGAAAATTAGCATGTTATCAAAATGTATCTACTTTTATAATAATTAAGTTTTTTTAATAATTTCAAAATATTCTTAATAAAAACATATAGAAAAATATATAAAACATTTTATTAAATGGTTGAACATTATTAATTAATATTTAATCTAAATAATATAAAATTTAATTAATTTTAATTATTAATATATTTTAATATTTGTGAAAAAATCATGCATGAATTTACAACATATATATATATATAAATCTAGGAAGAAAATAACGGAAAAAAATAACAGAAAAAAAATAACGGTAAAAAAACAAGAAAAAAAATAAGGGGAAATATTAACAAGAAAAAATAAAAATAAAATAAAATTCCGGGAAATTTGTTATTATTTCCGTATACATTAAATATAATTATACGCTTTTAAAATTTCATTAAGGGATGCAGGTTACACAAAACTAAACCAATTAAACCAAACAAACCCAAAATATCAATCAGTAATACATACCTATATAATATATATATAAGAACATCATATATCCCAGAAATTTCTATTATACATTTTCAACATTTATATAAAATGTGCAAAATTATTCTAATTTTTTATAAATATTTAAATTACACTTTTTATTTTTTTCCTATTTTTTTCGGTATTATTTTTTTACATTATTTTTTTCTTGTTATTTTTTTTCTTGTTATTTTTTTCCTGATATTTTTTTTTCTATTTTTTCTATTGTTTTTTTTCCATTATTTGTTTACCTGTTATTTTTTATCAGGTTACAATATATATATTATATATATATTATTTATAATCATATAGAGAAATTTTCAAATATATTATTAATTGATATGTTCTATATTCTATAAACTGTGAACATATGTTAAGTAAAATGATTCAAAATTGAAAAATAATTATTTAGAGTAAATTAAGTTTAAATATTGTTTTTTATTTTATAATTTTTATATAATAAAGAATTAATAATTTATATATAATTAATTCTATATATATATAACGATATAATTATATAATAACAGTATAAAAAGATTTTGTGAATAATATATTTGAGTTATAAAATTAAATATCGTACTTATTATCTATTTCCATTAGGAGTATTATTAAAACTATCTTTTATAAGTAATATTTAATATAGATACATAATTTGTATATCATTTTATATCATTAATCGAAATATTTTATATAATTCAAATTTACTAAAAAAAATTGAAAATAATAATTTTGTATTCAATTTAACCATCCCTTAATCTCCGTTTTAAACTTTTCAAATAACTGAAAGTTAACACTGTTACAATCGTCTCTTATAGAGTTAGCAGGCATTACCGACAACAAGCTCTAACGTCATCGTTTCCTATGGTGTCGGTAAACTTCTGGAACACATCTCCCAGAATACACTTCCACTGCCAGCAGGCGAGTCTGTCCTCTAGTGAGCGAAGGAAGCGGCAGTGTTCGTTGTAGATCGGCAGGAGACAGGGCGGGCACATTATACTGTAACGGTGGGGGGGGGTGTTAATGGTGGTGATGGTCAGGATGATTATGATGATGATACTGATAGTGATGATGATAGTGATGATATGGATAGTTATGATAGTGATGATGATGTACTTGGGGATGAAGATGATGATACTAATGATACTGGTGATATTAGGAGGTTGGAAATGAAGATGATGATGCTAATGTTGATACTTATGTGGATAGTGGATATGATGATAATGATGATGATGATGATGATGATATTGATGATAATGTTGATGTTACTGATTATGATGATGATGATGATAGTGATATTGATGTGATTGGGGATGAAGATGATGATGCTAATGTTGATACTTATGTGGATAGTGGGTATGATGATGATAATACTGAAGAGGCTGATGATGATGATACTGATGATAATGAGGAAGAGGCTGATACTGATGATAATACTGATGATGATGATGATAATACTGAAGAGGCTGATGATGATGATAATGAAGAAGAGGCTGATACTCTATTAACCTAATCTCTCGTTCAGAGACTATTTCTCTTCTCTTCAGAGATCCACAGAATCTATCTAGAATAGTCCACAGAGAGTTGCAGTAAGTTCTCTCGGTCTTGATGATTTCCTTGACCACCATGAGCCTCCTCTCTGTAACATGTGTTGGTATGTGTGATGCATATTCATATGGGTATGTGTAATGTATATACATATGTGTGTGTGTGTGGGCATGTGTGCGTTAAGCTTAATTAGATTAAACTAGTGCTGTAAATGAACTCACTTTTTGAAGTATCGATACATGTTCGAACACAAGTTTTGAAGTATCGATACATGTTCGAACAAAATTTGTGAAGTATCGATACTGTTCGAAAATATTTTTTGGAAGTATCGAAACTTGTTCGAATTTTTTTTTTGAATTATCGATACTTTTTCGAACAACATTTTGTAAGTATAGATAATTGTATTTAAATTACGC
Organism: Osedax fenrisi; assembly: GCA_964019155.1. NCBI lineage: Eukaryota > Metazoa > Annelida > Polychaeta > Sabellida > Siboglinidae > Osedax > Osedax fenrisi. Next base: position 9,462,915 of record OZ025240.1, read on the forward strand.
CAAGCATTTTGATAGGGCCTTGTAAATGATGCCTAACAAAGACTTATACTATATAAATGAATCAAGACTATTATGTAATGGGCTCAAACAAAATTTAGATTCTTAATTAGTGATTTAAATTTTGCCCATTTTTCATTATCTCGGGACAATCAAATCCTAAAATTCATAATAGAAATTTATAATGAAAGATTATAATAAATATTATATTAAACCCGAAAAAGTGACTTTTTTTCCCTTAAGATGATTTGTTGTCATGTAAAATCTTCAGCACGCCTTTTTGAAATATTTTTTTTTACATTTTTTTAAAATATTTTATAAATTATTTTAAAATATTTAAAAAAAATTTCAAATATTTTTAAAATATTTTTTAAATAATTGTAAACATTTTTTAACATTTTCTTAAATAATTTTAAACATTATTTTTTAATTTTTTTTTTAAATTTGTGTACACAAATACCCGAAATTAATCTACTAAAACCCGGAACGATATGGGACCATTTTATAAAACCCGATCTCATTAAATATTTATTCTTATACGATATATCCGTATTTATATTGAGTAAATGTGTATATTTTTATATTTTAAATATATACAGTAAAATATATGTTAAAGTAGTACGTTGAATCCTTGTATCCTCAATATTTGACAGGTAGGAATAATTTTAATATAGCCTAATATTTTTTTAACGGAATCAAAGATAATAACAAGTTTTTTTACTAAAAATAATTTAAATATATTCTACGATTTATTTATACAATCATTTATAATTTATTGTTAAATATCAATTAAGTTTACATATTAAAATTAAATATATTATCAAACATATGATCGCAAGTTCGATAATTGCATAAAAAGTTCGAAGTACTAACGTTCGATACTTGAATTCAAAGTTCGAAGTTCGAAGTTCAAAAGTTCGAAATTTGTAAAGTTCGAAGTATCAAAAGTTCGATACTGTTCGAAAAATGTTCGAACTGTTTGAGTTCATTTACAGCACTAGATTAAACTAATCGATACCTGTAGATATAATATTATTATGATAGTATATCGAAAGTAAATAATTTTTAGCATACTATAAAGAGAAATAATTAATATTACATTAAATGAATATTTTTTTAGTAATGTGATATCATACAATTTAAAAAAAATATGAACAAAATTATATGATTGATAATATAATATTTTTTTTTAAATATCAGTACCTATATTTTGTATATATATGAATATATACATTCATATATATGTTAAGGAAAATAATTTATATGTGCAAAAATTAAAAAAAAACATATTATATAAAATAATTGTTATGGTAACTTATTCATAGAAATATATATATATTTCCCAGAATTAATAATTATTAACAACCATAATAAACTTGTTGTATTATATGATAACCATACATAGATCATCTATTAAATAATGTATAGTTATTATTAGTATAAACATTATAAAAAGTACACTTGATTTGATTTAAATCCGCACAATGATACATTTCCTGTCATCGATTCTGTTGAATTTAAATTTGCACCAGGTATTTACGTTTGCACCTAGCTTAATAATTGATTTATTCAAAAATCTTACATTTATTAAATTAATCATACTCATTTTAGTGCACATGTGCGTGCGAATATGTGTGTATGTGTGTGTGCGTGTGTGTGTGCGTGTGTGTGTGTGTGTATACGTGTATGTATGTGTGTGTGCGTGTGTGTGTGCGTGTATGTATGTGTAAGCATAGATCAGTACATGTTGTAATCATGATATAGACGGGAGTTACATGTGATAAGAACACGAGATAAGAATAGCATTGTAACCTTCTGTGGCGTTGAATTCATGGGGAGGCTGTTCGAAGTCGGTTAGTTCTATTGAAGCTGAAACGAGGGAAACGAGGGTGATATCATCATCATCTCGACGTGAGTGACAGATTACAGGGTCCGTAACAATAGATTACATAACACCCCGTTACGTAATAGGTTTATGATACGGTGTTGGCAACTATTACATATAATCTAGCACTAGCACTAGCTCCGAAGATTGTTTAAGTAAATATATAACATATGCGTGTAAATCATGTAGTTGATATTGTAAACTAAAGATGAACGGCGTCACCTATATAGGTTGTGTATTCGGATGAATGTGTTGTTTAACATTTAAATTCGTTTCAAACTATACCCTTTTGAAATGTAAAATAATTTATGTTAATATCAAAAAATATTATTTATATGATGAAAACTAAGTGTTCATTACTAATATATAATAAATCAATAGGATAGTTTGATTTTTAAATGCTATACATATATGTGAGGTGAGTAAAATCTAACTTATATTGCAATTTATTATATTGTAATTTAATAGATCTATAAAAACATTGTTGTATGCAAATTATGTCAAACCTAAATCTATTTCAGTGATTTGGACACTACATCTAGCAGTGGTGAGGAGTACTATTAATTGCATTGCGTAGATAGGGAGTGTTATATCTTTACTTATGAAATATTTGTTAGCTCTCTAATATATAAATTGCATTATCTTTTTATCTCAATTATATTGATTGTATATTAGTCATATTAATTTCAGCATTAAAACTCTACAATTAAATAGTACTAGAAATCGTATAATGTAAGAAATAGCACTATATAGTGTCCAACACTGATTACATCATTAGTAACACTAGATTACATAATTCATAACAATAGATTACATAATTCATAACAATAGATTCACTAACCTTGCTCTGCTTGATCATCACTTTTCTGCGGGGATTCGTTAATATCGTAATCTTTGAGATCATCTAATCTAGATTACATAATAGTATTAGATAATAGTATTACAGCATAGCAATAGGGCAGCTACTACTCACTAAAGTATAGTGGGATAATGGTAGAGAGAATGATGTAACATATTGGAAAGAAGATATAATGTTGAAGTTATATCCAGTTCGTCTAATTCTAGTGGTTATTTCTAGTTATTGTAAAACTATTTCTTATATGATATTATGATATCGCCACCTTTGAATAATACAAATATTTCCTAATCTCCCCTATATTAATTATTTACTGATAGCCACAAGGTAATTTGATAATATGAACATTATAATAACATCATAATTTAATAATATATTTTCTTTTATTATCTTCTTATTGCTTTTCTAATAGTATTTAAGTTTATAATATTATATTCATGAGTTAGTTTATATTCTGATATTAGTATCTGTCTACAATCATTATTGTAAAAGTTAATAGTAATGGATATGTTTAAAAGGATAATCTTTTATTATTACATGTATTACATAGGTATTTATTCCTAATATTTATATAATGATATACTATATATATAACAAAATATACAAAATATATATATAATTCTACTAAATTAACTCAAAGAACACAATATTTTAATATTTTAGTATCTAAAAATTGTGCTATCATTCTTATTTGCATAAAGTAAACAAACAGTTATAGTTAATATATACATACAGATTATATACCTTCAGATCAATGTTTATTTACTAATTAAAAGTATATTATCATTTGAAATTTTTATTGTAATTTTTCTTATAAATTATATTTCAAACAAACCATATTAATAAGTAAAGTCAACAAATCAAGTTAGATAAGATAGTGTTTTAAACACTAATACGCACACCTCGCCTCAACATTAATAGATTGAATACTGATTCTGTCTTGTCTGCATCGCATACCCAATATAGAGGTTTTAGCTATTAGTGCATGTGATTTGATACATCATTACGTAGGTAAAAGTCATTCATACATCTGACCATGCTATAATATTGTCACGTATAATAATAATAATAATAATAATAATAATAATAATACAACTATAATTCCATATACTATACTTATACATTATGTACTATATTCTATATACTATTATCGACTTAGGGTTATTTTAGGAGTGGGAGGTGTATAAACAGTCAGTGTAGGAGTGCACTGTAATGATTGGCTAATATTTATATAACTACATAGATATTTAATGAGTCATCAACATAATTAGTCATCGTCATAATGATATCATAATCAATAGTATAATTATATATCATACGTATATATGTGTGTGTGTGTGTGTGCTTATGACATAAAGTTTATGCATATATAAATAGATACAAAATATATATATATATATATATATATAATTTTAATATAAATATATTTATAGATACGAATAGACTAAATAGTTATTTATAGAATTAGTTACTATAATGTAAAAAATAACCAATCATATTATGTAACCTATCCCATAAAAATTAATTAATATTTGTTTAGAGAGAGAGAGAGAGTTACAAGATATTCAATATAACAATAACATGTTGTTATACACATACATATTGCACCTATAACTAGGTAGTAAACAAATGTCTAATTAATTACTTTTTATGATATTCAATATGTTTACAAAACACCAATACTTTACTTTATATTCAAATTATTTCACAAAATTTGATTTCTCTATATATATTATGTATATTGGATACATACAAATATCCACAAACACTTACATACACTCAAACACACCCAAGCACACACCGCCAACCTAATATTTGCACAATGGTCCACTAATGACCGGCCCAGATCTAGGCTCTTGTTCACAGTCTCCGTCAGAGAGATGTCCGACTCGTAGATTTCATTGTCTTCGACATCTTCAAGGTCGTCATCTTCTGTTGTAGTGTGTGTTTAGTGTAAGGACATGATATCTATAGCATTGATGTAGTGTGTGTTTAGTGTAAGGACATGAACGAGGTTTAACGATGGCAATAATTAATGTATAAGTATAACATTATTTATTAAAAATTATAGATATAAATAAATAATAATATTATTATTATTATTATATAATATATACTATATGGATATAAAATAAACAATAATTAGAGATAATATAAAGAGAGTAAAGCATAATGTAATAGTATGATTTGTAAGGACACGCAATTAAACGCACTATACAAATATACATAATAGTAATAGCTGGAATCAGCTTAGATACCAGTGTTAGTGATTATAGTGTGTATAAAGTGATCAATAATTGTTCTCAAATAACATTATCCTAATCATTAAAATGCTAAAATTATTATATATTTTAGTTCTCTAAAACTACATTTTTATTCTCATAAAAGTTATTTATTAACTAAATTCATTTAGTATTTTCAATATTTTTGTAATCAATATAATTATTTATAACAAGTTAATTATAAATTAATTAATTACCACATAATATGAATATTACTAACTAATAATATACATATTATAAATTAATAACTGAAATATGAATATTTAGGTAAAAATGTATTCGTTGTATATGTTGTTAATTAATTATTACTGATTTGTATACAATTATTTTTATAATATCTTTATTTTAATAAATTGATATCATTGAAATAAAGAAATTTACATTTTTATTTTTGAAAATAGGTTTAAATTTAATTCATAAATATGTATTTAGTAATTTATGCAAATTTTCTCTCATTCTTATAAAAATCAAAATACTACATATATATAGTGTTATAATACCACTATCAATTGCCCGAATGATCTGTGATGGTTCATTGTGCAGGCTTCAAACCTGTAGCCGAAGTAAATTCGGAGTGGTTCGATTCCACCTTTCGGGCGAATTATTTTTGTTTTTTTATGATTCTTAAAAGACATGTAAATGTTTTATTTTTATTTAAATATAATTTATAAATATATATAAATATATATAAATAATCGTAAATATAATTTAATATACCACAAATTGATATTTAATTAATTAAAATAAATTAAATATAGTTAATCAAATAATATAAAAAGTAATATAATAAATGTAGTGAGCAAATATTAAAACAAATATTGTTTAGTTAGTAAAAATAGATACATTATTTGAATAAAAGATTGAGGTAATGTTTATCATAATTCAGTGATTTTATAATTTCACTAAAGAATTTTCAGACAACAAATATGATTTCTGATACCATTTTAATTAGTCAATGAATTCATTGTGAATGTTGTCCCTTTTTTCCTTCTAAGAGGGTAGGAGTGACCTTTTGTCCTCCATAGGAGTTACACACATTCATTTACATTCAAAGATTATAACAAATATTATTTACTAAAAAACAGATCAATACCTTTATAATTAAATATTATAATTTGTTATAAATATATATTATTTTTGAATATTACTTTAATAATACTATTTAACTATTTAAATGAAACTGAAAAAATAAAGATAATATAATATACAGTTTATAGATGTTTAAATTTAATTAAATACAAATTCTATATAAATATCATATCAATTTAATAGGGACACCGCTTTTAGATTAGTTACATGTATATATTAATAAAAGTAATTAGTATTATGATGATTATTAACTAATTATATATTAATATACTAATAAACTATATAACATTTATATTTCTTATATTGATAATTTTATATAATACCAAAATAGTTAATGACCTATTTAAAAATTATTATAGATACACAAATAAAATAAAAATTATTTAATTTTAAATGAAAAAATTATTATTTCATAATCTTTTCTGATGATTAAGAAAATAGGTTGATTAATTATTACTTTTAATTAATTAAAAGTAATAATTTATTAAAAAATGTGTGTTGACAGTATTAGATATATAAGAAGATATATTTATAAAAAAGAGGGCAATTTAAATTACGCAATTTATTTATAGTAAATTAAATTACAAATTAAATTACAATATTGTAATAATTAATTTATCTGCATATAATTACATTTCCATTGCAAGAGGTTTTATCAATAAGTCGTAGTTTAAAGTTAAATTAAATGGAAAATTATACAATAATGTAATGGCGTTAACTGTTTGCATTTGAAAACAGGAAATAAACATTAGAAAGCGCCATCTATATATTTTATTCATAATGTAAACAAACAAAGTTATTTTTAAATTGTATTGAGTTTTTAAATTTTAAAAATCGATCTTATTTTACATTATAATTATTATTTTATTTATTTACAAATAGTGTAGAAGATGACAGACTAGTAAAAAGTAGGTGTAGTAGGTGTCATAAAAGATCTAATTTTGATAATTATATTGCATATTTCATTACGATTTTTTTTTTTAATCAAAGATAATTAATTATGTAATATAATTATAAAAATAATAAAATAAAAATTGATTTATAACATTTTTTAGTAAAACAACGAACGACGCTCTCATCCAAAAAAACATAGTTAATAGTGAAATATACATATCTGCTTAACGTAAATATTAAGTAAAGAATAACTATCTCTATTTCTTATTCTAAACATACACATAACTATGTTTAACATTATAAAGAAATTAAAAAAATGTCTTATCGACCACCATCATTACGTATAGTGATAATATATGTATGTTTATTCGCTATATGTGTATCTATATTATTCGAACCTTTCACATTATAGAATTATTATTATTAATAATGTGTCTACATAAATACTTTCAACAAAAAACGCGAACACACACAGACTCGCACACCACCACACACACACACACACACAAACAACACACACGCGCACGCACACACACACACACGTATAAGTACCGGACATGCAGGACTTGGTGGAGGTGTTCAACAGGTACGACTTGATCACCGGGTAGCTGCGACTGATATCCGCGTACGGGGGTGTGGTCATCGTATTCAAGCGTTTCGATTGGTCGGCGGCGTCGCGTACGATAACAGAGTTATTGTTAGAGTTCAGCGGGGCGGAGGGGGTGGCTGGGGGGGAGGTGAGGGGGGTGACGGGGGCGGGGATAGGGGAGATACTGTCGCGAGAGTTCGGACGAGTTATGGAAGTGCGCTTGGATCGAAGCTTCTGGGCCTGCGATTTCAGCGGAGTCGAATGTCTCTCTGTTATGTCTTCGTAGGGGGATGGCAGTGTATTATAATAGATGTTATACATATAGATATATATATATATATTTATATATATATATATATATATATATATATATATATATATATATATATACATATATATATATATATATATATATATATATATATATATATGTTTGTGTGTGAGGTTATTATATTCATTGCATGTAGATATACAAAAATGTATATGTATATATATATATATATATATATACATACATATATATATATATATATATATATATATATATATGTTTGTGTGTGAGGTTATTATATTCATTGCATGTAGATATACAAAAATTAAATATTTCAAAAGTATAATTATATATGCTTATATATGAATAAATATACTAAAGTATATATATTAAATAATGTAAGCATATATATATATTTATATATAAATTTACTGCATAGATCTGGATAGGTAATATTGAAATTGATCATATCTATATATATACACAGCCATTATGTTCTATTTATAGTATTACAACACTATTAATAGTTTTGTAATTCTAGAAAACAGCGATCTAATGTTTCATACAGTTCCACTGCATACATGTAAATGTGTTTGGTATCTCTAGATCAACAATGCAGTGTTCTCTCACACACATACACACACACATCATTTCATGTTCTCGTTATGTTTATAATTAATATATATAAACTCATCAATAGCAACGCAGTGTTGCTGATTATTTATACATTGTCTATACACTTTTGAGATATGTTTTATATAAATAAATAATTATAATTAAAATTACACACACACGCACACACACACACACACAAACATACGCACGCATGCACACACTCGCATACATACAGCAATATTTCACTAACCTGTTAAATTACTCATTGACTTTCTGGAAGCGCTGTATTTGTATTTGAATAATTAGGTAGGTATATTTTATAAATTATATATATACAGTGTATATTATATACGCACTGAAATAAAGTCTTATATCGTACTTTTCAAAAGATGTTAAAAACTGCGATCGCATTCGAAGGGATAAAAATAAGTATGAAATTCAGAATTTAATTATAATAATTTGCTGGCACGAAAATTATTTGTTAGTAAATTATCATACATAAACTTGTTTATTAGTAACTATACACTAGCGGGTATAGATCGGGCTTCTACAGATAGGTAAGCATGCGTACAAGCATGTATACATCGTGCTATTAATAGCATGCATACATCGTGCTATTAATAGCATGCATACATAGGCAGGGTTAGTAACCTTTGTGTGCAGTGGTTTAACTCAGAGAGGGCTCGTCTGGTCTTGATCAGGGTGGTGCTGTCCAGTAGACTGACGGTGTATAGTCTCTCTCTGTTTAGGGGGGCGGGGTGTAGGGTTAAATAATGTAAAGAGGGCGGAGGGGGAGTGTGTATGGTTAAATAATGATAGAGTGGGGGTGTAGGGTTAAATAATGATAGAGTGGGGGTGTTTAAGGTTAAATAATGATAGAGTGGGGGTGTAGGGTTAACTAATGTAGAGAGGGCGGATGGGGAGTGTGTATGGTTAAATAATGATAGAGTGGGGGTGTAGGGTTAAATAATGATAGAGTGGGGGTGTTTAAGGTTAAATAATGATAGAGTGGGGGTGTAGGGTTAACTAATGTAGAGAGGGGGAGGGGGAGAAGGGTGGAAGAGATAGTCGGAGAGAGAAAGTTAGGCTATGGTGAGTGGGAGAGGGAGGTTGGAAAAAGAGGGTTGAAGAGATAGGATGAGATATATATAGAGGGGGAGAGAGGGAGATAAAAGATGGAAGTTAGAGGTAGATAGAGATAAAGGGAGATATAGAGATACGGGGAAATAGATCTGGAGTACATAATAATATAGCTAGAGAGGAGAGAGACGTGAAATACTTCAATATAGAGGGAGACTATTGAGGATGTCTATTGTTAAGTAGTATGTATAAAACCCCAACATGTTTATATATATCATATACTTATAGGGTTACTAGTTACTCATATGGTTTTATTGAATATAGTGTACAAAGCTATATACAGTTATGTACAAAGCTATACACAGTTCTGTACAGAGCTATATACACAGTTATGTACAGAGCTATACACAGTTATGTACAAAGCTAAATACACAGACACCTCTGAAAGTGCTATAACTGCCAAGAGTGTTATTCTAGATAGAGAGGGTGGCAGTACTAATGCACTGTATGTAATTAGTACATTAGCTTTCCTCTAGTGTAATAATTATACATGAAGTTAATCATTTATTTGTAGATATGAATAATAATACTGTACATAATGGGCTTGTTGTTATATAGTGTGGTGTGTGTCACTTTCTGGGAGATAGGTAGACAGTCCATAATGAATACAATGTGTGTATACCATACAAGTATATACAAATTATATACACAATAGTACAAAGCAACTGCTAATGCTACAAACAGCACAAGCTTAGTTTAACATACATACATTGTTTAATTTATAAATATATTCATAATAATTTAATTTAATATATATATATAAATATATATTGCATATATATATTTATATATTGCATATTATATATATTATTATTAATAGTATTGTAAAAACAACTAATAGTATATATATATATTTATATATATATAAGAATATTAATTATAAAGGTTTATATATAAATTTATATTACTAATGGTCTGTTATATATATATATATATATATATATATATATATATATATCTATTTATATATAATCTATATTATTAATACCAGATATATAAATATACAACTGAAGTAGGTCAAAATTCTATTTATAAATAAATCATTAACATGTCAGACAAGACTTAATAACACACACACACACACACACACACACACATACATACAAGCACACTCATTACTATTGTATATTAATGGAGGGGGGTCAATATCATGCATGATCTAGCTGATATTAGCATGGTACATGTTATTGTGGTACATGACGTGTAAAGCATGTGGGTACCTACCTACCTACCTACCTAACTACCAGGCTTCTGGATACCTAGATATATACCATTATATATATACTAGGTAATCATGCTAGGCATCAAGTATAATACCTGACTAGGTGATAGTAGCGAGATAGATATGGCTTACATAGCATGCGCAGGACTATCTAGGCAACGCATCACGTAGAACATACATTGCCTTCCTTACATGACTTCCTCACTATCTAGGCAACGCATAACGTAGAACATACATGTCTTACTTACATTGCATTACTTACATTGTCTTACTTACATGCCTACCTCACTCCTTCGTATTACATTACGAAGGAGATCATAAATGTGATAGCTACATCGTACATACATGATACATCAAGACTATATCGCGCTCACTGTCCATAGTTGTGTATACTCAATGCGATTAGAAGTCAACATCGTAGAATAATATTCGTTTGATTTAAAGTAAATTAATAATATATATGCTAATGAATACTATATATTATTGCTTACAATTATGACTATTATTATATAATAAATTATTTTGTAATATATTTGGTCTGTATCGAATATGGCCCCACTTTATGTTGACTCCCATACGGGGTGAAATTTAAATTACGGGTTTGTGTATTTGACACACTATTGTACATGCTAAACTAATATGTAAAATAAAATAAGGAATATATTATAAGATGATATATAAATAAAATGTTATTATAATTATATATTAATAAAGAATATATTTTAAATATTTTGAATGTTACCTCTTCTATCGTAATTAAGGCCATATTCGATATCCTCTATATATTTAACCTATTTCTAGTATTAATGTTAATGTTAGTTTTACTGAATATTATAATACAGAGATTTGCGAAACAAATATACATCTCTCCTATCTAATCAACACGATTAGGAGTAACCTATACTCATAGGGTGCGCTAGTATCAATCATTGACATTAATAAGGTATTCCTATAGTATTCAATGAAATATAATTAAAAATTTAAACTATATTCAAATAATATGTCGCTTGTTTATTTTATAAGTAAAATATAACACTTTTAACGATAAATATTATATTGTACCAAATATATATATAATACATACATATATATATATAAATTAATATATATATATATATATATATATATATATTATAGTAGGTGTTATGAACACTTAATGAAATAAAAAATATAATTTATAACTATAATTTCCATTTTAAATTAATTGATACGCAAAATACAAGTAAATCTAATGTATTACTTAGTTCTGATAACAAACATCAATAATATAGGTGCGGTATAAAGGTATGTATTATCATTTAGGTGACTTTGTTATCTTGAGAATGTATCAAACTATTGATGGCAACCTTATCTATGTATAGAATAGTAGTATGTTTAGTAATGGCAACCTTATCTATGTATAGATATAGTAGTCTATTTAGATATGGCAACCTTATCTATGTATAGAGATAGTAGTCTGTTTATATATGACAACATCTATAACAATATCTATGTATAAAGAATCTCTATTAGAGGTAGTAGTATTTTTAGATATGGCAATCTTATCTATATATTTAGATAGTGTTCCCTTATCTGTGTTGAGATAGCACCCTTATCTATTCGTAATCTTATCCTTATCTATGCGTAATGTTAACCTTATCTGGGTGGATATTGCTCCCTTGCTCTCGAGTTCGTTGAGAAGAAGATCTCTCTCCGTCTTCATAATGCGAATCTGTACGTCTTGACTGCACACCTTCTCCTGGGTTATGTGAAGGTCGTTCGCTAGACGGCCTAGTTCTTCCTAGCGGTGGCGGATAGTTAGAATTACGCCCATTATCGAAGGGATGATTAGATGCGACCGGCTTATTATAATTTATAATTAACTTTATTTATATTGTATGATGACTTAGGGTGTAATTCAGTTAGAAGGTCGGATGGGTAGTATGTTCGTACATATCGAGTGCTACAAATGGTCCATATATCAAACATTCCATGCTACACAACCACAGCCTTAACAATAACAATATTAATTGAGGATAAAGTACAGTATTATTGTGATGTATTATTCGATGAACATTGAATATAAGAGAGTATAATAATCACACGATCATTGTGCACCATAATAACACTTTAACTGTAATTAGAGGTCATATGAAATAAGAGGTTATATGTGAGATTACAACTGATAATAGAAGATCACATCATTAACAGATTATCAATGTATTGTAGAATACAAATTATTATTATCAGGAAATACATATTCTAATAAACATTATAAACATCACTATATATATATATATAGATTACTGTAGTAGAATTAATAAGATATAATTAAACTCTATAGTCTAAAAGGTGACATTTACATGCCAATTATGAGTTGTTTACCTGTTATTGAAAGCGAGTTCATATATGAACTAGAGATTATATTGAGGTCAAGGTCATTAGAGTGGCAATACATCATAGTTATATGTAGTGTGTAATTATACTATCATTAACATATGATTTATACATATGGTATATATATAAAGCTGATAGGATGTATATTTAAATGTAACGACTCTAAATAAAAGTAAAAATAATATCTCTTCGTAATAAAACTAAAATATTACATAATGGAAAATAGGTCACCACAATGTATTATTAACCTAAGCAATCTATTTATGGAAAGAGTATTTCAGAGACATAGTCCATTGTTAGATAGTGTATTAATAGATCATGTATTTTTAAATAGATAAAATCAGCTAAATTGCTTTATTTATTGTCAACTTTGTATGTAATTATAATCTTTCAGTATCTCTGTGTTTTTATAGTTGTATATGTGTATGTGTGTATGTGTGGGTTTAAATATATACATATGTATATATAAACTTGTATTCAATTACATTATGTGTAAGTTTGATATATATAATAATGGTTGCATAACATAACGAGCTGCAACCATTAATCATAGAATTACTAGTTTATCAACTATATGTAGTTAACAATTATGTTAACAATACATTGTATAATAACTAAATTATTACTAAAATAATATTGTTTACTGTACCACATATATCTATATCAATATTTATATTTATTTGTCACCAATATAATAATATATTCAAACATTATATAGCTAGAACTCATATATGCATTATCAATGTATCATCATCATCATAATCTTCATCATCTAATGTGTGTGAGGCTATATTAAATAAAGTAAAGTACTTTGTAGTGGTAGTAAGTGTATCAAATACACATGATGTCTGGTGAGATGTCTGGTGAGAAGTATGATGATGTTGGAAGAACATGATAGTACTTATTCATTATAGCCCATTGTACAATGTACATGTATTCAATTCAGCACATGCTATATATATATATACAAACACTATAGATTTAGAATGTATCTAAACTATAAATCTATGATAAACACACACACACACACACACACACACACACACACACACACACATACACACACACACACACGCACACACACACACACACACACACACACACACACACACACACACACACACACACACACACACACATACACACACACACACACGCACACACACACGCACACACACACACATGCACACATTCACACACAATGGAGATATGTATTACTAATCACAACAAAAACAATGTTTGTGTTGTAGATGTATAACACAGGAAGTAGGTGTGAATACATGACTCATGCAATGAGGGTGGAGCAGAGGATGGAGGGGGGGTGTTGCATTGTAAATTATGCACACCTCTATAAACACCTTACTAACTCTGCCATAGATTAATACATATAATACAATAATATGTATATATATATATATACATTTATATATATAATCTATATAGGTAAAATGTTCTGGATCATTAATTATTATTATCATATCAATTTGTGAGTTGATGCATGATGAAGCCTGATGCATGATGCAGTTGAAGCCTGATGCAGTTGAAGCCTGATGCACAATGTATATAATTTAGTTACAATATAATTGTGAAATATACAAAAGTATTGTTTCTTTCACTGGAAGAAGTACTAGCTACATGATTTTAATTTTTGGAAAAAAATTAAAATAAATATTATATAAAAAATAAGTTTTATAATTATGTATCATTTTAAGTATCATTTCACGTAAATATTATACATAAATTCGCCATATTAAATGATGTTTTATAACATTTAATATGATAAATAAATATGAATTATTGTGAAGTTAATGTAAGTTAATAGCTAACGATGTAAATAGTAAAGGTGACAATGATTTCAAACAATTCTCTTTTAATATTAGCAATGATAGGATACATGGTGATATTACTAATGACTAAAGATGAATATTTAGCTAGTTCTATTGGTGTTACACGATACATATATAATGAAACTAATATCGACGATATAGATGTGAATCAAATAAGTACACAAAATTATAGGTATATTATAAATTATAATATAATTTATATTTTATAATATAATTATATTATAATTTATAATTGATAAATATACGTACTTAAAATCTAAAGTAAATGATCATTAAATAATAGCAAAATATATTTGAAATAACGATATACCAAAAAAATAATTAATTCATCAACAAATTAAAGTATTACAAAATTACTGAAAAACAATTTAATGAAATTTTTAATTTTTAAAATATAAAAATCTGATATTAAAGAAATAAGTATGGAAGAAAACATTTTAGATAAATCAACTGAAAATGTTAAAATTATAAAAATTTTGTAAACAAAAATTACAAAAATTGTTACATTAAGAAATACAAAAAAATATGAAATCAAAATGTAATATTCATTATATAAAAGAACGTCATCCATAAAAACACTTGATGAACACATATTAACGCAGACGAGGAAGAAGATACCAGAAGAATAATCATGATCCTTTCAAGTTGGAGAGTTTAAAAATGGTCGTTTTGGTATATATTTGTATGTGTCCACTCTACTGCATATACTATTGAACTATAACTTAGCTTCCCCTTAACATGACGGTAAGTATATATAATGATAAGTTTAATGTTATACTTATCTAATCAGAGGTAATATAATACATAAAGTTTTGTTACACAAATATATTTTTAAATAGAATGTCAGATAATGCCATAGTTACTATACTGAGATTCTAATAGAGTTATATAATATATATAATATATATGTATACAATTGTTCAATTAATCTTTATATATTAATTAATGTGTTATGTTATTAAGATGTGTTAATTAGTGTATACTGTACACTGTACAGTCCTTCATGAATACAATAGAGCTACAACTAAACTATGCATAAATGATGAATTGGCATTTTACAAATTTATACAAATTAGTTTATATAATTAGTGAAAACATTTAAATAAACATTGCTGAATTTGTATTAGGAATACATTGTTCTTATTAACATAGTATAGTATAGTATAATATGTGGCTATACCCCTGGGAAGATATAGAAGCTAAAATCTTATTGACCCTATTATTAATGCATGTTGTTTCCAATTTTTATTAACAATATGATTAATAATGTAAATGTGTATGTGAGTGTGTATATGAGAGTGTGTGTTGTAGTGTGTCTGTGTATGAGAGTGTGCGTGTGTGTGTATGAGTGTGTATTACTGTATAGTTAATAGTTAATAGGTACAACATGGTGAATTCACTCCACTAAGGATATATGTCAAGCCTGTGCCAAAATCTATAAACATAGGTCACACTTAAGGTCAAGCTATTGTCACAGGTCATAGGTTAATGACATAGATGTCAAGGTCACAGTAGCTACTATCGAGTAAACTCGTACAATTTATTATATTTCTAAAATGTTTCTCGTAAAGTTAAATATTGTATTATTATAAATACAACTTTGATCTCTTCTGTGATTATAACCAATACACCGATGCTCTAGGTGTATATTTAATACTAGTATTAGATAAAGTAGATACCTAATCCTACGCTACTTCTACTACTATATACCACTAAGATGATTATAATCGGATAATCATCTCTAGTCTGTAGCAGCTATGAGCTATGTTTAGCTGGCTAACTGTCCCCCCCCCCCGACAACATTGCCGACCTCTGAACTTAATAAAGTCTAGAGATATGGTGTTAACGATGGTTCTGTAAACGGGCTCGTCCAATCAGAGTTACATATTATGTAAGTGTAATAACCTCTGTGATAGACACGTTTAAATACAATCATATCTATGGTTCTTATCAATGTTGTACAGTGTATACATTGTACACAGTGTACAACTTACAGAATCAGTAGTGTACAAAGATGTTATCAAGAGTTTTTATAATTTTAGAAAATCATATATCAAAGATAATATTATTATACTCAATGATTTGAGTAAATGTATTGATATCATTAAAAAATACACAGCAAATATATACCTATTCACTTAAAATATATTTGTATATATATATATATATATATACATAACCTATAACAGATGTATATGTTTTCTATAAATAAGATAATACCTAGGTATATATCTATTTTTAGTGGTTATATAATAATATATATATATATATATATATTGACTATAGATGTCAATATTCAACAATAAACAATACATGCATTGACAGATTGCAGATGTACCCCTTGTATATACAAATATGACTACCAATACTATTGAATACACATAATACAACTTCAGTGTATTATAAAACCTATGAATATTGAAGCACATATGTGTTTCAATATTCATAGATTGTATGTAAAACCCTTGTGTGTATATATATATACAATGTATATTACATCTGGATTAATTATATATAAATATATATATATACATGTATATGTAAAATGATTGATTTTAAATATATATTATACATTATTTACTACTACTACTACTACGACTACTACTACTACTACTACTACTACTACTACTACTACTACTACTACTACTACTACTACTACTACTACTACTACTACTACTACTACTACTACTACTACTACTACTACTACTACTACTACTACTACTACTACTACTACTACTACTACTACTACTACTACTACTACTACTACTACTACTACTACTACTACTACTACTACTACTACTACTACTACTACTACTACTACTACTACTACTACTACTACTACTATTATTTCCACTAGGTGGAGTTACTTACCTTCAGTTGTAAGACGAGTGCACATATTTCACTGGTAGATTGCGACATTTCTTCCATTGCAGGTTCAAGTTTCACATTCTGTTGCATTATGGTTGACATGTTTAGATATTTATATGTCAAAGTACCAAGATGTTACTACTTAGATAAAACTATAATCGAGTACTTTAAATAGGATTATTCACAAACATTATATAACATATGAGAATGAATTTTATGAGTTGTAATTTTATTTTGATGGTTTGTTTACAATATTTCATAACATAAACAACAATAAACATTATATCAAGGTGATATTATTAACTATCTCAATGTAAATATAATTATTAAATTTTATACTATATGCATGTGTATATGTTCTATGCAATTTATTTTAGAACATAGATAATATACTAGTAAATTATCTGATATAAATATATATTTGATATGGAATTAATATGACATTAATTATATGTATATATATATATATATATATATATATATATATATATATATATATATATATATATATAAATATCAGTGAAAAGAGTATATAAGATTTTAATTTGAATAAATAATAATAACTATTATCTCTTAAATGATTATAAATATAATACAACTTATCAATTGTATATATAGTCTCTATATATCTATATATATAAACTATAACATAATATATTTTATATTAAATTTAAGAATTTGTATCTTATGAATTATATAGATTATTAATATGAATAATGAAATATCTCGAAATACATTCGAGGAAAACAAAATGAATGTATTTACATTAAAAATATAAAACATCAATAATATAAAAATTATAGTTAGATAAAAGCCTATTATCTGACACGTATGCTTAGTCATAAGTTATGAGTCATACGTTATTATTCATACGGTACGAGTCATACCTCAATAAAAACTATTTAACCATGGTTTCAGACACAGGAATTAGCATAATCGAAGAGTTCTTTATAACTCAGTCCTTTTCTCCATCTGACGAGGAAACTGTAATCAAATAAATGCATGATTATATTAGTTAAAGATGTTTCTACACATACATAATCAGATTATATTATCGCTATAACGTAATATATTTACATTTCAATATGAATATAATGAGAAAAATACACAACAGTATTATTTGAATATTTATAATTTATTAGTATTATTATATATATATTTAACAAAAGTAATGTGTTTGTGTGTGTGTGTGTCTATGTTCTGTATGAGTGTATGTGTGTGTATGTATGTGTGTGTATGTGTGTGTGTATGTGTAATACTCATATTTAAATATAAGAATATATTTAGACGTAGAGCTTTTGATAAGCTTTAGAAATGTAGATCTGTGAATGGGTGAAAGCTAAAGTTACAGTTAATCACACTGGATAGCGTGTTAGGTGTAGACATAGTACAGTAGTAGGGGGTAGCTAGTTACAGTTCACTATCAGTTTGATAGGGGTTGTGGGCGCGTCGCTGCACACTATATATTACGCTGATACTATTTTACTGGGTAAAGTTCGAATACTGATACACCATCGCCGGCAATTTTGCGAATACGAATAAATGTTATATAAAGTGCGAGCGTGAGTGCTATAGTACGTAGAGAGCTAGTGCAAGTGCAGGCGTAGATTTAATAATATAATGACTAAATCTAACGATAAATAATAGACTAATGAGTCTACGATTTCAACTCTCTAGTTCATTATTGACCTATTACTATTAATTATATCTCTAATAAATATATTACTAACATATATATATATATATATATTGATATCGTTATTTGATTTTGGTGGAATCTTTTCATCCCATCCAGGAACTTAGATGAAATTTCACTTATAACCATATATGGCTCTAATATTCCTTCGAAGCCGCTCTCATGTTAAGGCATCCATTGTTTATACAAAATTATATAAGATAACTTCTAAATATTATTATGACTATTTTAATGGTACGTACAGGGCTTGAACCTGCATCCTACTGCTCGTATGTCTGATGCCTTAACGCCAACTGAGCCAAACAGGCAGTTTACATATATATGTATATATATGATATATATATATATATTTGATTGTATGTATTGAATACGAGTTGAATCATCCGAAAGTTGATTCTTGGTTGTTAAGCAGATTCATCCGATCAAACCTAAATCATGAACTTTATTTCTATGTTGTTACTTATTTAATTATTATTTTATTTATGTATATAATATAGTATATACTATATAGTATAATATTCA
The DNA here is from genome assembly GCA_964019155.1 of Osedax fenrisi. NCBI lineage: Eukaryota > Metazoa > Annelida > Polychaeta > Sabellida > Siboglinidae > Osedax > Osedax fenrisi. The sequence continues at coordinate 9,483,064 of OZ025240.1, forward strand.
GATTTTGGTAAACTCTAATGAAAATATATAAACTAAAAGTTTATTGATATACCCTGTTATTAATATATGTTATTTCCATTTAAATACATAACATAATAAAATAATATATCACACTTCATAAATATATCATAAAATCATATTATTCATCATACAAACGAAGTATAATTAAATATTTTACAAATATTTATAAATTTATAGACTATAAATTATAGAATAGTATGAATATAATTATTAATAAATAATTATTTTATTTCCTTCTTTATAATATGCTATATAATTCATAACAACTTTTAGCAGGTGTTAAACTGTACCACTTGCTTTATATACTAATAATAAACTAAATAACAAATATATATAAAATGATGGTAAAACAATTACATATATTTTCAAAATAACCTATATATTCAAATTTACATTAAACAAAATGTATTTGATAATAATATTATACAATATGATATTATATGAGACTCATATTATGAGTATAGATTATTGAGTTTAATTACTAGTATATATGATTACAGATATATATAAATAATATATAGTGTTATAAGTTAATACATAATCTTTTTATTATAATTGTAAATATTGTATGTACAAATTTAAAATACAATATAATAATTGATATTATAACATACAGCTACTGTGACTTATACATATATATATATATATATATATATATATATATATATATATATATATATATATATATATATATATATATATATATATATATATATATATATATATGGGCCTATCATGGTGAGCATGCCCAGTTGAACTGTTACATCCGCGAAACAGTTATTAATTTGTATGAAATAATGTATAAATGTAGTAAGTTACCTAATATAATTATTAAAATAATATTAAATATTATATTTACATTAAACATACCTCTGAAATCTATATATGGTGAATATGAAAGAATATTGATATATTTTAATCAAAGAGATAAATAGTTTAATACAATATGTAGTTATATAAATCGATATATTATATTAAAATACTATTTACATAAAAAAATATACAAAGTAAAATATTATAATTATATCAAATATTTTCTAAGGAAAGATATAACACTTGCGCGAAATCGTGTAATTCTATTATGTATACAAAAACTAACAGCGCCATCTATATAGGGTACATTTTCTGAACTACGTGTTGTTTATAATGTAAATTTGTATCATAAATTTGTATCACTATTCAATTTTAAAATAAAAAATAATATGCTTTAAATTATTATTACTTTATATGAATATAATGGGGGATCTTTGAAGTAGCAACATAAAAGTATAAAAAACAATGATTCGTGAGACAGGCGTTTCTCAGCGACTATTACATTTCAATTCACTCGATAACTTATATTTTTCAATACGAATTAATCATTATCATATACATATATTACCATTATTCGATGCTATAACATAAGTTCATAAAGGTAAAGAAAACATTGAGTAAATGTAATAGTGAATAGATAAATACTTTACATAAGTCAGTATAATATATATTTCAGTTTAGTTAAGGTTTGATTAAGTTTGGATTGGATTAGTTTCACTTAATTTTAATTGGTTTGGTTTAGTTTTGATATATCCAGGTTTTTTGGCTGCATTACATCATAAGTCTATATAATATAGGATATAAGGAAATCAATCAAACTTCTTTTTACTTTATTCATATATATATAATATGATTATTCCTTAATATGATACAACTCATCCCCAACGTTACAGATACATTAGTTATAACAGATATATTATACTACCACGGATACCATATTACAGTTATATATTCAATTAATGTTATCATTTACCACCGTTATGCTAATATTGGATAATGGTAATATGGTAATAATGGTATATAGGCTAATGTGAATTTGAATGCATTCGTATTAACAAATATAAGTTGTTGCATCCACTGAAATGTTATGTTCGTTGAAACAATAGTGCCGCCATTCTCACAAATCATATTTTATAAATTGTTTTGCTACATCGCGTATATATCGAAAATAATCTTCAATATTAGAAACTAATATTGAATATTATTCATATAGTGTAAGATTATAAGATTATATTAAATAGTATTTATCATTTTCTTGTATGCTTTTTTTTATAATATAATATTATTATAATAATAATAATTAAATATATACTATAGCTACTATAATAGTATATCATTGAATTAATGATTCATAGTTATAGTATTATACTAAGTATATCAATGATATACCCATATTTAATGTGGCATTACAAGCACTATTAAGTATCCTACTGAAGCCATTATAAACCTAACACTAAAATCATATAATACTTAGAGGATATTATACGTATGTTAAATATACTTATAAGTGTATATAATTGAATTAAGTGAAACACTGATAGATCGCCAAAGTATTGAAAACAAAATCAAATTCGTTCGTTAACCGTTAATGATTAACGGTCCATTCCATATTTTAAAATAAAAATACATATAATTTACAACATATCCATTAATTCATAATATATTAATGAAATATCTAAATTGTATAATCTAGTCTACTATATAATATATTATATATAATATAGAATTTAATTTTATATTATTATAATAACTATAATAATTATTATTCTAAAATTATTTTATTGTCAGAATATTATATTCTGTATATTCAATATAAATAGTATTATAATATCAATGTTTATAATTAATAAATTATTAATTACTTAAAGTAGCTATATTTGAATTTTTATAAAATTGTACTTTAAATACAAAATGTACTAAGATACCTTTTAATTATAGTGTTAATCTACTATTTTATAATAAACCATAAATTTAAATAAAATTATTTTTAAAAACGCAAATTATAAACCTATTATAAATAAAAGAATGAAGAGAATACTCGAGTATATATTCAACATATAATTTATATTATTCAAATCCATTATATTAGGATTCAAATAATAAATTCTATATACATTACAAATTACGATTTCTTCATATAAATATATATATAATTTAATAATTAAATATTTAAAATATACTTATTACTTATATATATATATATATATATATATATATATATATATATATATATCTTATATATTTTTTATATATAGAGATAATATTTATGAGAACCATTTATGCAAATATATTTATGATGAATAAATTTGTAAATGAACATTGGGCTACAATAATGTTAATTAATAGTATATGGTAGTAATTAATGGTTAGATCGAAACCCTCGAAATTAATTATCAAGCTGTAATAATAGTAGGCTGTGTTAAATTAAAATTATAATAATGTTCTACTTTAAATATCAATATATATATATATATATATATATATATATGTGTGTGTGTGTGTATGTGTGTGTGTGTGTGTGTGTGTGTGTGTGTGTGTGTGTGTGTGTGTGTGTGTGTGTGTGTGTGTGTGTGTATCTAATTTATCTTATATTTTAATACTTTAAATTTTGATATGTATTAATTAATATATTAATATATATTAAATTAATATATAATTATTAACATATTATAGTGTATTCAATATGATTTTATTTAAATATATTTCCTATAACTATATATATACATATATAATTAATTAATTATTATTGATAAGTAATTCCTATTTAAACACTCTCCTATCATGTGTGAACATAGATTTTGAGTTCAGATCATGAGATACAATGATTATTTTTTAAATCTCTGTAATTAGAGTTTACCTTTTTCATTTAGATTATAGCATACGTATACATTGTTTTTGACGAGAAATATCAATGATTTACTTTTAGGACGTATTTGGGAGTAAACTGGTAGGATTGAATATGGGCCATAATAGTAACCATATTTATTTATTTTTTTTTATTTTTTTGAATTTATTTTTATTTAGAATTTTAACCTACATTTATTAATTGCAGGAGCATGGATGTCAAGTGTGAATCACACTGTGATTAGTAGTGAATCATGGAGATATTGAACATCGTATGTAGGTAGCATGTTTAAGTCGGTTACGAACTGTAATGTAGGTATGCTATTTTGTTGATGAGTATAGTAATACATTTGATTACGTTTAGGTTTATGAACTGATATTTGAAATAACAGGTAATTATGATCAGATAAAAGAAGTCCAGTTCCTATCTAAAGAATTAAATATAAATCAATATGATTACGATATGTGGTACCAAAATACGTAATTCACGAAATTCACAAATATCATAATTCACGAGTGGTAAAGTTAACAAGTTGTAAATAATTCATAATAATTCATCGAGTAATTGGGGAATGTTAATTAGGAGAACAATAAAATAGAAACATATCACATGTAGCGGTGAACCTACGTGAGAGGGGTGAACATACCGAATAGGAAAAATGTCATATCGAGCATGGCTGTGATAAATTAATGGTGAAATGTGTTATGATGAATTATATAATATAGACTTGATATATCAAGTCTATCTCCTATAATACCTGAATATCTCTCAACATAAGAGAAAAAGTAAGTAAGTAAATTATTTATTTATATATAGTCATAATTGCAATTATGTATTTATACCTACTCGTTATATTCTAAAATCTCACATTTTTTGAGTAGGATATTGTACCTATATAGAATATAAATAAATATGTAAATTAATAAATTGTCAACAACAAAAGTTGTAACTTCTTCTTTAATTATCGATGACTACTAATACGTCGTAATTTCTTGGGAAGAGAGTTCCACGAGGAAGTCGTAACCCAATGAACGATATTTTCCCAATTCTCATCAGATTAATCTGCAGTACTGAAAATAAAAGTACTTTTTATTTATGGAATAGGGTAATGTTATATTGTATATACAAATTAATCTATATAGGATAGCCAGTTATCTGTGACCATTAATAATTAATATTATTATTATTATTTTAACACCGTTTAAATATAATATATATTAACAAAATATATATATATATAGATTTTATATTATAGAGAGAAATTATGAAAATTAATAAATTTCAGTCGTCAGTGACTACTTGACGAGTAGTCACTGTCCAATAGTACTCGTCCAATAATTTATAATACATATATTATTAATATATATATATATATTTGTTTGTATAACTAATTAAAAAATATTATATATTATATAACTAGTCTATATCATATGTACAATGCATATTAATAAATGGCAGATTTAATGAGATGAAATACACGATAACATCTTCTCTCTACATTCTATTATCTTTACAAATGATGACATAAATTCAACAATGTTTAATTCATAGTGCTACTGTGAAGAGTAAATATCATTAAACTAGTCAGTTTTGTCCCATTGAATTTATCAACGATTTATTTACAATATCCAGGTTACTAGCATTTCTTTTATCATCAACTGAATTTGTTGGTCTTACAACGATTAATGTCATCAATATTTTCACTTTGGTATAGGTTTCTATAATTTCTCTATATTTTCATAGATATATATTTCCGCTTTCAAGTTTATTTATAATTTATCATATATATCTGAAGTAATATAATTTCAATATATCCTTCATCTAAATACGAACGCATTTCTTTGTAATATTCGAGTATATCTTGTATAGCTAACTTTCTTATTTACTAGTGGGTTATACACAATGTCTTCAATTTACAAGATGTTTAAGTATTTCTAAATTTAATAGAATTTTAGGTCAATTATCCTATTTCATTAACTATAGTTAATATAGATATACTAGACTCCGATTCGCTAACATATTAAGAAACTATATTTACTCAATGAGCTGGGTAATGAGTGTAATATGCCATAGTTCCTGAAATATTAAAGTCTGTAGGTGTCCTATATTTGTATCTTCTTGACATATTAGTTGCTCCACAATATTACCTCGTAAATTCACTCGCATCAAATAAAATATTATTAATGTATAATTTTAACCAATGCATACCTATAGGTACCTATATTTGCTATAGTTGCTGCCATGATATTAGCTCTTTCGTATAGACATAGGTATAGACCTACTCATATTTCTTTAACTTCGAGATTTGCTTTGACATGCCGAATAAATATCGATTCTCGTTCGTTTCATGAAAAGTTTTGTAATATAATTAATTATTAATTTATAATATTTATAATCGTTATTTTAAACTTTAATTATATAAATATCATATGTGCCTTCACATATTTTATTATAGAATATTATTATTTTATTATAGTTGTTTAATTATATCTCTTAAGATTACATGTGCAATTAATTCAAGAATTTAATTTCGAATTTTCCATTGTAATAGATGTATTTTCTTATTATTTTCATTTAACATATTTAACCATGTAGGTATTCAACCATGTAGGTAACCTATGCGTAATTTTATTTAATTTTTTCCTTATTTAATAGTTTTAGGAATTTATCCTCAAAATGTTATTTACCACTGAAAGCTATGTTTTATTGACTTAGTTATCTTATAGAAGTAAATATAGCTATCAGAACAAGTTTATTATTTTTTTATATTATTTTTATGGGTTACGATCAAAAAGAACGAGTTGCAACTCATGAGTTGCAAAGGTTAAATTTTAAATGTGAAATACATTTGTATAGGCTCACTTTTGAATTAATGCAGCTAAAAAAACCAAGCAGGACACAACTAAACTAATTAAACCAAACAATCAACAACTATCAATATAGATTAATAACTTAAATATCATTAACTTATATTTCAAATGTAATATTTAACCATCAACTCCTCCTTTTTTATCGTCTCCCATTTTTATTATGTATAATCACTATATATTTAATACTATTTCTATGATTACATTGAAATATGGTGCATATAATAGGCAGCATATTACATATTCCATGATTGATAAATCATTCAAATGACTTTTTTCAATTTGAATAATATGTAATTATAAATTATGTGATATTATCATAGTTGGTTTTTTTATAATGTTGAATATAATAGTAGAAAAACACTACTTCCTTTTCATTACAACAATACATCAATTGCAATTTGTTGTACCAGTTTTTCTGGAATAATAAAGTTTGATCTTTGCTATTATGACTATAAACATATATTTTAATACATCTTATATCTGGTTGGAAGGGTTCATCAACGTTTTTTTTATCATTATATAAGGGTATTGATAATATTGTGACTAAAAAATTATTAAAACTAAAATATTATAACGTTTTTTGTATACTAATAATTGTTACTAACATTAATTAATGTTTATAATTTAAATTGTCTAAATTATTAACAAATTATTAAATTATTTTTAAAATTGACTCAAAAAAGGGTGTCTAAAGATATCCATCACCCTATTTATAAATGGGGGGAGGGGGTTCGGACACCCACGACCCCCCTATTCCTATAGGATCGTATACATATCGTATACACCCCTAATTGTCCCTATTGCTAAAATTATAACTTTTTATATGTTTATAAATATATATAATAACTTTATTTGACTTTATATTCTGTATACAGATCATTAAGTTTAGTAAATATCTCGAATATAAACTCCAGTATTTCGATCTAATGAGTTATAATAAATAAAAATACTAATAATATATTATATATATATATATATATATATATTTAAGATAATATTAATTATAATAATATATTATTTTAGTATATTTATATGATTTATATATATATATATATATTTAATAAAAAAATATTAGTTTGTTAATTACCTAACTTTGTTTCTAAATTACAATTTTTATATTTATTTTTATTTATTCGCATATTATTTATTATAAATAGGATATTAAATCTAATACACGTATGTATCTAAAGTTTCAACTTTAGATATATCGGTAGATATACCAATATATCGGTAGAGTAACTTAGGTATCATAATCTATAACTTTTCCTAGTTCTTAAGATCACTATAGTGTATACATACACTATATATAGTGTTACCTATAGGTATACCCATAGATTTATAGTTTACATACTTTAGTATACTTACTTGTAAACTATAAATCTATGGGTATACCTAAGCATACAACAAAGTATTGTTAATATCTATTTTTATGAAATTATTATATGATAATTTATAGGTTTTTATAGACCTATTAGGGATCATGACAAGAATTCGATAGCAAGGACACGAACACATACTTGCGGGAGTTATATTTATAATGCGGGAGTTGAAATATTCAAATAAATATACATACGCGTGAAAGTAGATCCGAATGAAAGTAGATCCTAGCATATAGTAATTATATATATATATATACGTATGTATGTGTGTGATAAAAATAAATCTAACTCCAGCTAGATTCGAACTCGGCCGAGTCCCGAGTCCCGGGACTTTCTGCTTAGAACGCATCCTTTATAGCACTGAACCACAACCCATGTTATATATTATTCTATTCATTTTACTATTTAAAAAACATTTATATATATATATATTATAAATAAATAATTTGTTTAAACTAAATTTAAATTATTACTATCAGAAATTACTCGATATAATTCGAATATGTTACGTACGAATGAGATCGATATAGTTTTAGAATGTCCATTTAATTTCAAGTAGAATCAATATATTATATATGTAGGTAATAATACTATACGTCATAAATATGCTATCCGTTATAGTAACTGTACAATGAAGTATTAGTTAATACATTTGATTTTTAATTAAATTTAAATTATTACTATCATAAATTACTCGATTATAATTCGAATATGTTACGTGCGAATGAGATCAATATAGTTTTAGAATGTCCATTTAATAATTTAAATTTAATTAAAAATCAAATTTATTAACTAATACTTCATTGTACACCCAGCAAACAATTTCGGCAGATTTTGAGCAGATTAAAGCAGAATATTTAAAGCAGATTTTCGAACATTCTGCTCAATATTCTGCTTTAAATCTGCTTTAAATCTGCTTTAATTCTGCTTTAAATTCTGCTTTAAATCTGCCGAAATTCTGCTTTAATTCTGCTTAAATTCTGCTTTAAATCTGCCGAAATTCTGCTTTAAATCTGCCGAAATTCTGCTTTAATTCTGCTTAAATCTGCTTTAAAACTGCCGAAATTCTGCTTTAAATCTGCCGAAATTCTGCTTTAAATCTGCCAAAATTCTGCTTTAAATCTGCCGAAATTCTGCTTTAAATTTGCTTACATTCTGCTTTAAATCTGCCAAAATTCTGCTTTAAATATGCTTACGTTCTGTTTACTTTAAATATAGCAATAATATAATTTACCATGTTAAAAGAATTATTTACGGGAGAAATAGGCATGTAGTATTATTATATAATATCGGTTCATTTCTTATCTATAGCAGCTAATTTCTTCTTCTATATATATATATATCTAATAAATAAGGCATTATATGCTTTTTACAATATTCTATATAGATATATCTGGTATATATACAACTATGTTATATATTTATAATAATTCAATAATTATTCATATAATATATTACTTATATTAATTAACATTATTATAAATATATAAATATAAAATGTATGTTATATATATATATATGCAATAATTATTTAATATTAATCAACATTAGAAATATATGTTTACTATAATTAAAATAAGTACATAATTGGTATTGTATATAACATTATAATGTTATTGTCGTTCAAATATTATACCAATGCTTTGGAAAGAATGAAAGCTAGCTTACTATATATATACTATTAATAGCTTTAACATATATGTATATCTATTATGTATTATTGTACAAATATGCATGTATGTGATCACACTCACATGTATACAGAGTTTAAATATGATACATAATTATTATAAATTGTATTTTACATTATACATTGTGCGATGGTTAATTTAGACCATATGATGAGTAAACAAGAAACGGTTTTACACTTTATTTGGGGGAAAAAAGCAACTACTTTAGACACAATTAAAAAAACCTTTCTAATTATATGCCAAGTTGCCTCCAGCACAGCTGAGCAACATTAAACACATCTGAACGCTTTTAGCGTCGACATACAATATAATGTTCCAATGTAAAAGTCGGCATGACTACATTTTCACATTATTTTCAGTTAGAATATTTATCCGATATATATTATTACACATTATTTAAATACACAATATAATATAAGGTTACATATGATCTATGATCATCATAATAAATCATTATAACGTGAATGAAATGTTTGCAAGTTATTGTTTGACCGTGTATGGTATAACTATAACATTTAAGTATAAATATTTTCGAACGTTAATATCATCTCGAAGTTGAAATTTCACAGACTTATGTTTTCATCTCGAAGGTCAAATGTCAAGGACTTGTTTTCATCTATAAGGCACCATGTCACTGAATCTCATGGCCTGCTGTGGATTGTTTGATTTTTGGTTAAGCAAATTTATAGTTGAAAGTATAAATATTTGCTAACGTTATTGTTATCTTGAAGTAGAAAGGTCACAAACTGATAATGTCATCTCTAAGCTGGTATCACAGAAGGCGGTCACGGACTTTTGAGTTAACTCAAAGGTGTTACGTCACTGAATATCATGGACTGCTGTTGATTTATTTTTTATTTAACAAATATATAGTAGAAATAGTCGTAAGTACCGTACCGTATAAATATTTTCTAATGTAGTTGTTATCTCGAATGCGAAAGTATATGGATTGCTTTTGTTCATCTTGAAGGTGTCCTTTCAATGATAATCACGGACTGCTGTTGTCATCTAGATGGATATATACTATATACAAATAATATTATAATTACACATATATTTATTATAAATTAATAGGTTTGTGTAGAGTTTTGTATATATATTTATATGTATAGCTCTGGTTATATATCTAACTAAAAGACAAAACCAAAAATATTATACGCTTCACTCCGAAAGCGTGCACATCACTATCGAATAAACTATCATATTAATATGGCGCCTCTAGTGCTTATTTCCATCATGCATACTATTAGCATGATTCCATATGAAACATTGTATTATGTATTTATTGTAACTACGCTTTCTTATAACATTACGCTTAGTTATAACATTACGCTTAGTTATAACATTACGCTTAGTTATAACTTTACGCTTTGTTATAACTTTACGCTTTATTGTAACTGTACGCTTTTTTATAACTTTACGCTTTGTTATAACTTTACGCTTTGTTATAACTTTACGCTTTGTTATAACTTTACGCTTTATTGTAACTGTATGCTTTGTTATAACTTTACGCTTTGTTATAACTTTACGCTTTCTTATAACTTTACTCTTTGTTATAACTTTACGCTTTGTTATAACTTTACGCTTTGTTATAACTTTACGCTTTATTGTAACTGTACGCTTTGTTATAACTTTATAATAGTAAGATAACTTTATCGTAACTTTAATATAATTGATATGTTTAATTATTTATATATTATTCTGTATACACGTTAAATACATTTTATAAATTTACTTATATATTGAATTAGGTATAGTGAATTTATATATATTTAATATAATTATTTTATTATAATATTAGATTAAAGTAAATTTAGATTATTTTAAAGTTATGTATATGCTATAATCTTATTATATATAAATTAAGTATAGTGCATTTAAAGTTATATATGCATTATAATATATTATACTTATATATAACGATCTATAAATCAGTTTAGTTTGTTAATTAATAATAGTATAATATACAGTAATTAATATTAATTAAATAATTATTAATAGGAATATATAATATAAATAAATATAATACTATATTTAATATATAATATTCAATAATTTATTGTGAAATTATATATAATATTAGATTTAAGTAATAATTTTAATTAAATGTACCCTCATTAAGTTATATAAGTACATTATAATATTTTATACTTATATACTTATATAATATTATATTAATATTAATATTATATTAAATATATTATACTTATATAATATATAATATATAACTATCTATAAATCAATTTAGTTTTTTATTATGAATTTGAATTCAAATCATTTATTTACATCATAGAGCTAGAGAGAAATTTCTCTCTAGCTCTGTGATTTACATTGAATTTGAATAAATATATTTAATTATATATTATAATATATATTATAATATAATTAATTAATAAATATATTAATATAATTATAATAATAAATTATCACTATATTACACTGGTCTGCATTTGAATTTTTTTGTTTGTTATCAAGGGTTTCTTAACTGATTATAAACTACTTTTTGACACTGAATTCAAATTTGAAAACCGTTTTGCTCAATCAGCTCTAGTTTTTTTTTTATTCAACTTTTAATTTTTTCAACAAATAAGAGAAATATTTAAAAAAAATTATAAAGAAAAATATATTTAGGTGATATATATAATTTATAGGAATATAAAATAACAATAATAAGTATTAATATTAGAGAATATTATTTAAATACTATATAAATGACTGTTAGATAGCTTTTCTCTTGTATTTTGCATTAATATCGTCTCATTTTAAACACCAACAGTAGTCCGAAAGCATATTTTCATCCCATTTTCCTTGATTTTTCATTATAGTAATATCCCTGAGAAAGCGCTCTCTTTAAGGACAATTGTTCTTCGCTAAAATCACCACAACTACATGGAAAATAATCAAGATGGGATCTTAAAAAATACATCTTAATTGACATTCTAGAAATTAGTCTTTTCATACAATCCATTATTTCGTCTACCAAATTTTCATAATCTGCACTGCGATGATTACCCAGGAAATTTTGTATAATAGATTTAAATGCAATCCATGTTCGGAGTGTTAGGACATTCATTTAGTTATCGAAGTTATTGTCGTGTGTTAATTCTCTTATTTGTGGACCATTTAATATACCTGCTGTGATCTTGGCTTCACTTATTTTTGTGAATTTTCTTCTTAGAAATTGCATGGTAGATCCATTGTGATCAAGAGCTTTAATAAAATGTGTCATAAGCCCTAGATTAATGTGTAATGGATGAAGTAGTATTCTCTTGGGATTAACAAGAGAATTCAGTATAATATTGTGTGAACCAGGATGTAAATTATCACGTTCTGGCGATTTGCGTCTTGAATAATGTTCTCGGTCAGCTCTACTATCCCATTTGCAGAGAAAACATGGATATTTGATATACCCAGATTGCATATCCAGAAGTATGGCGACGATATACAAATGTATATATTAAAATAATAAAACATTTTAAATAATTATAATTATTATAATATATTACCTTCAAGTTTCAGAAAATCATCCAATTGTGATAATTATAATGAATCAAGAAGTACAATCATATTATTGTAATTTTCTGACATACTAATTGAATAACTGACAGGGATTGGAGAGACTCTATTACCATTATATAATACAACTGCCTTAAGACTTTTATTTGATGAATCGATAAATAATCTCCAGTCTGAATCTGCATACGCAATACACATACCTTCTACCAATCCAATAATATTGTTACAATATACAAGTTCTCCATTGGTAGTAAATACTACCTAAACTCAATGTCATGACTTCGATACCAAGAGTATGTTGTTTCTTTTGAGAACATTTGACGTTCTGCTAATATAGACCCAAGTAATTGAGATGGTTATTGTCTCTTGTTAAGTCATTTAGATCATGTTGATTAAATGGTTCAAGATATATTTTATTTTCATGGGGAATGTATTCCTGTGATAAATCATCATTAATTTTATATTCATCATTTGATTCTGATGATGAATCAAGATTATCTGGTGGTATTGGTATCGGAATATCATAATTATGAGGTACATTCCGTATAACTGAAGGTTAATCAGGATATATAATACTCGCTTTATTCTGCATATGTATTCCTACATATAGAATTATATAAATATATATGTAGGTATACACATATATTCTATATATTAACCATTAAGATTTACTATGCAAAAATAACAATCCGATACATGATTATGACATTCTCTCCATATCATTGGTATTCCGAAATCTAAAGATTTTAATTTATTATTGTTCCAACGATGTTAGTTAACATTACATGTTTTACAACAAATATGCAGTGCAAATGGTTTGTCTTGGTCTCCTAAATGCATTCCGAAATAATACTTGTAGGTTTTTTGTATAAATGGCGTTATATTTGACTTCTGATTCAACAATGTTAACTTATCACAAATGTAACAAAACTTATCCGGATTGTTAATACAAGTTCTTCTAATCATGGTAAATGTAGTTTAAAAATCGTTATACGTATTTAAAGTTGTATGAAGTAATGCTATTATTAACTTATTTAAAATAATTATTTTTATATTTATATATGTTAATTCCATTAAATGTCAGAAAATTATTGTAAATTAATATACAATATATTTCTGAATATTTAGTAATACATATTAATTAACTTATCAAGGGAATACCCCTAATCAACTCCCGTACCATAGGTACACTATTTAAATATTAGTAACATATTTATATAATAAAATAACTAAATATATAGGTATAAATGGATTAAAATACTGTATAATTTATATGAAATCCTATATTTTCCTTAGGAAATTTCTGATATTTCCAAAAAAATAAAAAGTTGAATAAAAAAAAAAATAGAGCTGATTGAGCAAAACGGTTTTCAGATTTGAATTCAGTGTCAAAAAGTAGCTTATAATCAGCTAAGAAACCCTTGATAACAAAAATGATGCAGACCAGTGTTATCACTCGAATATATTATAATTTTTATATCTATTAAACATCATTGTTTTTCACAATAATACGATATTACCATAGATATAAAATGTTATAAATAATAAACAACAATTTGTATAAATATAAATACCTTTTCGTATTCATTTTAGAACTTTATTAATATATAAATTAATTTAGTTTCAAAAAGTGAATTTTTGTTTTGATTATAAATTTATTTATAATTATTGGGATGTACTAATATCCAGAAGTAATTTGAAATAATCCAGAAGTAATCCAGAAGTAGTGTTTATAGAGTATTACTGATATATATATATTGATGATATATCTATATGATATAATAAAAAATAATATATATTATCATAATATACTAAAAATATTATGTTAAATCTTATTAATATATCAAAAAAATAGATTTATATTAATAAAAAAATTCAGAAGTAATCCAGAAATAATCCAGAAATAGTGTTTATAGAGTATTATTGATATATATTGATGATATATCTATATGATATAATACATAATATATCTATATAATACATATATATATATATATATATATATATATACATATATGTATATATATATATATATATATATATATACATATATATATATTATATATATATATATATATATATATATATATATATATATATATATATATATTATATATACATGTATGCGTATTATATCTGAATAATCGCGTATGAATATAAATTATATTGCAAATCATTTAAATGCATAATACATCACTGAATGTAACGAGCCTATAGCAAACTATTTTGCGCGCGTGCGCAGTATATTTAAAGTTCATGTCCTTGCATTGCAATGTTGCTGTTGGATTCTTGTGATCATCCAAAATATATTTTATTATCATTGAATTAGTATATTTCCAAGTGTACCCGGATATACTTAATTTGTATTGTTTATATGAATAATTTGTTGCTTTATATATTTATTAAATTATTTGTGTTCCATTTAATTACATAACAAACAATTATACTAACATTAAAATTAATAATTAAAACTTGGTAAGTTTATTATATTATATATTATATTATAAAAAGTATTATATTCATAACAAACACAAATATTTCTAAATTAAATAAATCAATTTAAATACAAATTGTTTATCAAATAAAATGCAAATTATATTTGATAAATGTTAAATTAATATCATAATTTAATTTGTATACAGTGTATACTATACACTATAGGCTACACATATATTATCATAATAATTGACATAATAATTATGTAAATTAATAATAATATTACATTATTTGTATCATTTATATATATATATGATAATACGATTTTATATATATATACATATGTATATATATATATATATATATATATAATTAATAAGTTTTCAAATGATATTAATTATATTAGAATATCATATATATAATATTCTAATATAATTTATATAATTTAAAACTTATTAAATTCTAATTTTTAATTTAATTTACAATTAAATTT
This sequence comes from Osedax fenrisi, assembly GCA_964019155.1. Lineage (NCBI taxonomy): Eukaryota > Metazoa > Annelida > Polychaeta > Sabellida > Siboglinidae > Osedax > Osedax fenrisi. The sequence goes on from OZ025240.1 coordinate 9,499,128, forward strand.
AAGTTTTTTTAAATTATATATATAAATATATACCATATATTCTTAAAACAATATGGATCATGGAATTAGTTATATATAACTATAGTCACATAAGTATATAGATTAAACTTGCATACTTCACATACCTATCATTTTTTCAACAATATTTTACAAATTATTGATCATAATATATTTTATAATATTAAATATTAATTTAAAAAAACTTAAATTTAATTGTAAATTAAATTAAAAATTAGAATTTAATAAGTTTTAAATTATATAAATTATATTAGAATATAATATATATATATATATATATATATATATATATATATATAGAATATAATATATATATATATATATATATATATATATATATATAAAGAAGATATCTCAATCACCACTTTCAATTATAAAGTCAAGGAGCTATTCAAACGTTCCCCACTAAAATACCACATATCTAACCCTCTTTGAAATGTAATCGTGTTATTATATTATTATTATATTATTATATTTAAGAATGTATTTTATTTTATTATATTATTTTTACGGATGATCGTTAAATCACGGAACCCACACCTGTAAACTGTTCGACAAACAGTAAAACACATTGTAGAATATTATATTAATCTTTGTGTATAAATAAATACTATTACTACTACTACTACTACATATATATATATATTTTTGAAAAATATTTTTTTATAAAATATAGAAAAAATGAGATAAATTTACAATAGAATTTGCGTATTATCTAAAATTTATAAAATTCAAATTTTTTAAAATCTATTAACATTCTATAATATAAGTGTCATTTATTATTAATAATAATCAATTAATTAATAATTTACAAAAGAAAAAATGTATAATAAATAAGATATAAATTTAATAATTTGTTATAAAATAAATTATTATAAAAATCTAACTTTATATTATTTAAAATAAAATAATACATATAGAATAAAATAATTTTAATATAAGATAATAAAAAGAATTTATTTAACAAATCATATATAAATATATATATTTATAATATATTAATATATCAATATATTGAATTTATATTTATAACAAATATATTAACCATATATGGTCCAATATATATATTATAATTATAATTATAGAATATTCATTTATTACTACATTATTTACCTATTAATTCCACTTATAACACAGATCAACAATATTTATAAATCAACCCTTTGCTTAATAGATTCCTATATATACATTTAATTTAAAATTAAATATACCAAATGTTATTTTAATCATTTTATGATAGTGCACTTTAATTGTTATAACTTCCAAATTGTAACTTGTTATAGCGATATAAAACACTAATAAATCACTAATAAAACACTAATAAAACACTAATATATTAATTATTGTATAAATAAAACATTATATAAATAGTTGTAAAATACATTAACGATATTCATAATTTAATGATGATAAAAATCAGATTTTTATTATTTGTATTTGTTTTTATAAGTATTATTAGTGTACATAATAAATCGTTGTATTTTATTATTTGATAGTATACATATTTGTATTTTATTTAATTTATTTGGAAACATTATTTTTTTGTTTCTATTTAGTGTTGACAACATATGCAGGTTCAGTATGATTGAATTATATCCTACAACACATGAACGTATCTATAATATTGATTCATTATGTATTTTAGATTGAAAATGTATTTAAACATCATTAAGAATATGCATATCTATATGATATTACGAATGTCTTCATTGTGTACGATTATGATAAGCGGAGGTCAGTGATAACTATACACTATATATATATATATATATATATATATATATATATATATATATATATATACTATATATATATATAACTAGGGGCGCTGGAACGATGATAGGGGGATACGATGATACGATGATAGGGGGATTAAACCAATCAAAATAAATGTGGTAAAATTGGGGGTGGGGAGACCAATACACAGGAGGTTCCCCTAGAATTTAAAGTGGGGGGGTGGGTCATATCCCGCTGTCCCCCCTGTTGCAGCGCCCCAATATATAACCTATAGGTTATAACATATGTTATATATATACATGCATGCATATAACATATACATAGTGCACTATATATATAACCTATAGGTTATAACCCATAGGTATATATACCTACAATATATTACTACTATACGTTCTATCCATGTAAACCTAAACGTCATACATTTTAGTAAGAAGTTCAGGCATTAGAAATTGCTACATGTCCAATATTCCCCAGACTGAGGAACTTGGATTTTTGAAAGTTCGTAGTACCCACATTTCAAATCCATGTCAATATATTAGTGATCAAGTATTAAATAATATCAGCCTGGGTTTTAGGTAACTGCACATACATACATATATATCAATAATTTATGTTATAAATAATTTATGTTTATATATATTAAATGTAATTGTACTACTATTGATAATATATTTTACTAATATTTTACTAATATATGTTTATATTCTAACATGCCTTTAGTCATATATGATACTACTCCTATAAATATAAATAGTGATTTATATTAATTATAATATTAATATTGGTATAATAATACCAATATTGTTTAGAGTATGCTTTATAAATGTAATTAATGTACTGTAGTAAATATATGTATATAGTTATATATATATATATATATATATATATATATATATATATAGTCAAATATTATTGATAAAACATATGAGTATATTTTATATTTTTCATATACAAAGTATAGTACACACATTTATTTATAAAATTTAGTATACTATTTAATTAAAAAATAATAATAAATATAATTTATGAATTATATATATATATATATATATAATTAATAAATTATATAATTTAATAATATATATATATCAATAGAGTTTCGTATGAGGGTATCATTAATATGGCGAAAACGGGACAATTCGGAATTAGTTATAATTTAATACTAATTACTAAACCGGCTATTACATTTTATGAATTTGCACTTGTGAGGTTACAATTTAATTATACTAAACTAATAATTATAATGATATATATATATATATATATATATATATATATATTAATATTAGTATAATAATATTATTATCAATTATATGATCCTTATTAATTTATATAATTACAATCGTGATCGTGATCGTGAACGTGATCGTGTAATACACACGTGACACACTAATATCATCATCCCTATATATTATATATATTCCCCATATATATACCCCCCTTATATATACCTCGATATATATACCTCCCATATATATACCCCCCATATATATACCTCGATATATATACCCCCCATATATATACCTCCATATATAGATTTATATTATTACACACACACAAACATATAATAATAATAATAATAATAACATCAGATTTGGCATAAAGTCTAGGTGAATGAAAAAGCATGGCTTGTCAAGTCTTTCACCCATTAAGATAATGAGGAGAAAAATTTAAATAAATAAAAGCAATAAACGAGCGTAATAAATTATATAAAATGAATCAAAATAATAAAATAAAAATCAAAATTTTTGAAAACATCGGTTACAAATTATAAATAAACATGTGTTTATTATACATATTTATAACAATAGAATTTATATTTTTGAAAATATCGGTTAAAAATTCTTATTAAACAAGTATAATAATAACATTTATATTTTCGTATATACTGGAAAAATTCAACTTTTGTAATTTAATACTTGAATTAGTTCCCAAGACTTACCTTTGAAAACATAATATTATTGTATTCTATTATTGCAAGCATTTGCTTTCCACCAAAAACTAATCATATAAAACAACTACAATAATTTTAAAATATCAAAAATGTGCTAATTACTAAATTAAAATATTAAAGAACTAAAATATAATTTAAAAACTCCCAAAAATCAAAATCATCATTTAATAACATTTACGTAAAAGATAACAAACATATTTGAAATGTTTCGAAAATAATTTTAAATTAGAAATGTTAATTAATGAACTTGGAAGATTATTACAGTACTTTACGCCAATATTTATTAAACGAAATAGGTTACTAGAAGTTCTAGATGCCTTTCTAATACATTTATTACAATAATTTGTATTTTAAACAAGTGTGATTTGAAAATTAATCTGTAATTTATTATAGAAACCTCTATATATAAATTGTATAGAATTAAATTTAACAATATCATCAAACTTAAAAATAAAATTTCTCTGCATGAAATTATGCATATTAATATTTGTATTTAATATTATGTATTTTAATGCTCTTTCCTGTAAAATTGCAATATATGATTTATTAGTTTTAAAAGTATTACCCCATACATGTGAACAATAGTTTAACGAGACATGAATAATGATTTAAAAATTAAAATTCTAGTATTTAAATTTAAGTTAATATTCTCTTTTTTTATTATACCAATAACTCTACATAGCTTCGAAGTAACATATCCATAGTGTTGTTTCCAGTCTAGTTTTTCATCAATATAAACTCCTAAAAACTTATAATTTAATACATGTTAAATTGTAATTTCATTTAGAAAAATTGGTAATGTATTACTTGAATGAATATTACGTATATTAAAAAGTATATAAATACATTTATCAATATTCAGTGTCAACTTGTTTATCTCTAACCAAGATGATAACTTTTTCAATTCACTATTCATTAATTCACTTAGGTTAGAGATAGTATCACTTGAACAAATTATATTCGTATCATCGGCATAAAGTACTGGTTAAAATAATTTCGATATATTTGGATATAATTTCGATATAGATATCACTGAACATTTTTAAAATTTTTCAAGATTATCATTTATGGTTCCAATTACATCTGCAAGGGCATCACCAGTAGATATATATGTCATGAACCCATACTGTGATTTATCAATTATTGAATATTTATTTAAAAAATCAACTAAACGAAATTTAATAATTTTTTCAAAATATTTTGAAATTTTTGGTAAAATAGATATTTGGCCTACAATTTAATATAATAACATTTTCAGAACCTGATTTGTACAAGGGTTTTATTTTAGCCTTTTTAAATTCATCTGGAAAGAATCCCTAATTAATACATCTGTTAAATAAAATTAATAAAATATAACTTATTTCATCATTAATATATTTAAATAAGATAGTAGGTATTCATATTAAAAATATCAGTACTATATTTGGAAGTATTTTAACGATAGTATTATATATTTCTGAAGGTCTAGTTGGAGATATAAAAAATGAATATTTATTCTTATCTTCTTAGGTATCATGAATATTAGTATTAATATTAGGGTTATATATATGCATTACACCGTGATTACTTAAAGTTATAGTATATCATAATAATTCAAACGGAATTACAGTTTAGAAAAACACGAATATGTTTTCGGAAACAACGATGAAAACAATATAACGATTGGAAAACGTGGTTCACTGCCCGCTAAGATAAAGGCATTCTTTTCTGGTACATCGAAAAAAACATTCAAGATAACTGTTAGTAGGCGCTTAAGTAAAGCGATTCATAGTCTAATTAAAGTGATTCATAGTCTACTTGAAGTGATTCATAGTCGACATGTTTCATTCATTGTATTGCAATAATTTCAGAATATTTTCAAAAGCTTCGAGTTTTAGTGAAGTGCTAGCATAAACTACTGATATATAATCACTTCCTGTTTACACTATTATTAATATTATTGTGTTTATTTTATAGTATATATAATCTACCAGAATCACTGTAAAGATAAGTAATTTATTATTTATTTTTTCAAATACCATTTATTGTATCTATCTAAGCAAATTATCATTTTTAATTTATATTGCTTATTACTCATATAAATTCATAATTTATATCTTCATTAAGTATTATATAATGAATATGTCATTCATTCTTCATTTATTTTGATATTTGTGTATTTACACATAAATTATATTAATAATAGGACATTGAATTGAATATGTATTACTTTTAGATTCTTTACAATTCTAGTTTATAACATTTACATTAATTTATAATTTTACTTTTAAATATATTTATATTTCTTTACATTTTTACTATTGAATTTTAAATTACTATCTTATATAACTATCTTACATTTTTATATTCAGTATTATATATACATAATACCTATTGCCAATAGGCTATTGGCAATTGGTAATATATTATATGTATATACATTTAAATAAATGACATGAATGAATGACTTTAAATGAATGACACACAGTGTATGTAAAATTATATAATACACAGATATAATATTATTAATATATTTTAACTAATATATTATATTTATACATATCTACATTGTTTACTAATTATAATTCAGCTTGTATTTTACTTGATGATATATTTTAATATTTTTCTTTAATATTTTTGTTATCTACAATGCCAGTGTCTCAAAAAGAATATATATAAATGAACATTTTACTAAAATAAATTCTGACATATTTTTAAGGGTTCGGATACTACCCGACGGGTAGGCTACTACTTAAAAAAGATAAGTTAATTCATAACTGTTAGACATCTAATGGTATTACCTTCATAAAATTACAAGAACTATCAAAGCACTATCAACAGAATATTGAATTTAACTGAGTTTTCTTTTGAATAATTTTAGTTTTGGTATATTATTGACTTCTTTTTTTTTCTTCTTTTTTGTCTTTTTGTCTTTTTATTTTTTTGTACAATTTAGTTATTTAGTATATTTTTGACTTTAATCAATCAACTATAAATTCTAATAATACTTTATTAAATGAAATGGATCCTTCTAATTTTAAATTAGATCTAACAATTGATTATAAATATTATACTTCAGATGAGTTTAATTTAAATCATAAATCAATTTTTCAACATGGGCTTAATGACATTAATTTCAATGTTAGAAGTTTAAAAAATTGTCTTTATTATTAACTTCTTTTTTAATTTATTTTGATATAATATCAGTAACTGAATCTTGGTTAAATGTTGATAATAATTTTGTATTTGATATTCCTGATTATAAGACAGTATTGTCTAGCCGGGTTCATAAAAGAGGTGGAGGAGTTGTAATTTATGTTAAAAAAAAATCTCATTTTATATACTATCTTTAATTTCTAATACATTGTTTAATAGTACTATTATTGAATTATTATTAAATAATAATAAACAAATTATTTTTAGTTCTATATATAGAACTCCAAACATCGATGTTTCATTTACTATGTTTTTCAATTTATTATTCCCGACTTTATTTAAATATGTTGATAACAAAATGATTATTTGTGGTGATTTCAATATTGATTTAAAAAATTGTAACATTTGTAAAATACAGAAATATTTTTAGAAAAATTGCATGAGTTAGGATGTCTCCTATGATAAATAGGCCAACTAGAATTGATTTAAATAACAATTATTTTACTATAATTAATAATTTGTTTACAAATCTTTATTGTGCAACATTTTCTGGCAATATACCTATATCTGATTTATCAGATCATTTTCCAATTATATTATCATTAGATATAAATAAAAGTAGTCGATTATATATTGTTAATAAATATAATACTAAACATAATTTAATTAATGATGATACTGTTTATCATTTTTCAATTTGTTTTAAAACTGTCAATTGGTATTTTTTTAAAACTGATAATTCAGAAATTTCATGGAACTTCATCAATTTAATATATATTTCCTATATATGAAAATAGAAAATATAAAAAAAATGTATGGAATACAAAAAAAAATGTAGGATTAAACAAAAACTTTATAAAATTATAAATTAACTAATAATGAAAATGACTTACTCAAAACACATTGTTTAACAATTCTTTAACTACTTTAATCCGTAATACTAAAAGAACATATTATTCCGATAAACTTCAAAATTGCTCTGACAGTAAAAATACTTGGGATATTGAATAATGTGATGAATAAAAAAAGCCTAAATCATTCCCTGATACATTTAATTCATGTGGAATTGAAATCTATAATATATAATACATTTAATATATTTTTTAGAGATATTAGTATTGAATTAGAAGAAAATATTAGTAGGATAATGTCGATGATTACAAATATTTCTTAAAATCACCTAATATCAATAGTTTCTATATGTCTCCATGTAATGAAAATGAGCTTTTATAAATTATATTACATTTTAAATCTAAAACATCTATAGCTAATTTTGGTATTTCAATGAAGTTATTAAAATGTATTGCAATTAATATAATAACTCCTTTACATACTTTTACTTTTAATCCTGTGACGCATGCATCGTAGGGGGAATCATATTGCTCACAACAATTGTACATTTTCTCCATCTGTCTCTATAGAGATATAGATATATCCTTCATACGTATTAGCAATTTATCTATGTTTTTCTTCGTCCACGTAGTTATATTTGATATCCAGTCTTTTTTAGGGCGACCTCTGATTCTTGAACACTCAACTTTTACTTGCATGATAGTTTTTGCCATACTATTTGGCGACATATTTGCCCATAGTATGACATTTTCCTTCTTTTGATAGTTGACAGTAGAGGTTCAAATTTGCCTACTAATTTTATAATAGTCTCATTTACATATTTATTGGTTTTCATCTGCCGGTAATTGATTTCAAGAAGTCTTCTGTGAGCTTTATTTTCAAATGCTATAATCCTCTTTTCCTCATTTAGCGTCCATGTTTCGCATCCGTATAGTAGTATGGATTTAACTAGCGATCTGTATAGGTTGAATTTTACTTTATAGCCGATGTTTTTACTAGTTCATATAATATTTAGTCGTATCATTGCAGAAGTAGCAGTTGCTATGCAGATTTCAAGTTCGTTATCTGATGACCCATCTGCTTTTAATGTCGCTCCTAGATATTTAAAGGTTTTTACATTTTCAAGTAATATTTCGTCCAAGTAGATAGATGCATTTTGATCATTGTTCTTTGAGTTTACCATTGTTTTGCTTTTCTCATGACATATTTCCATACCGTGTGGTTTTTAAGTTTCTGCTAGTCGATTTGTCAAGACTTGTAAGACAGTATTACTTCCAGCTATTATGTCAATATCGTCTGCGAATATAAGGTTGCTAATATTACGACCACCTATTGACATCGTTGACGTATGCTCATGGAGAGTGTTTATCATGATTTGTTCTAGGAATATGTTGATTAATACTGGAGATAGTAAGCAACCCTGCCTGACTCCTAATGTTTTGTCGAAGAAGTTTCCAGTTACATTATAAATGAGGACTGCACTTGTTGTATTAGCATATAGGGATTCTATTATCTCTATTATCTCATTGGTAATTTCAAAGTTGCGCATGCTCTACAATAATCCTTTGTGCCATACACGATCAAAAGCCTTTTTAAAATCAATATAATTTTGGTAGACATCTTTTCTATTTTCTAAGTGTTTTTCCATGAGTAATCTGCAGTTTAGAATTTGTTCAATGGTGCTTCGTGACTTACGAAATCCTGCCTGTTCTTCTGCTAGGATGGTTTCAGCTTGTGGGTTTAAACGGGTTAAGATTATTCTTAGTAGTATTTTACTTGCATGTGAGATAAGGCTCAGAGTTCGATAGTTTGAACATTTCCTCGAGTCACCTTTTTTTGGTATTGGTATAATAAGTGATTTTGTCCACTGGGATGGCCATTTTTTAGTTTTCCATATTTGTTAACACATCGTTGTGAGTTTTTTATTAGGCTTTCTACTCCATATTTTAGTAGTTCACTTGGAATATTATCAGGACCTGGTGATTTCCCATTATTAAGAGTCATAATTACATTACGGACTTCACATTCCAGTATTGGGAGTGGTTCTTCGTTTTTATTCATAGTATTCTGTTTTAGTAGGTTATTATCTGGTCTAATTTTATAATTGTATAAATCTTCACAATAATCGGTCCAAGTCTTCAGTAATTCTGCATTTACGGTTACTGGTTTGTTGTTTTTGTCTAAAATAATCATTGTTTTCCGTTTAGTTGATTTTGTCAGTATTTTTAGTGTTTGGTAGGCTTTTGTTAGCTCTTCCTTTTGACATGTCCTCATTTAACTCCTTTATCTTATTTAATTAATTAATTTCTTGAAACTGGTATTGTACCAACTATATTGACAATTTCTAGAATAATTCTTTCATTTAAAAGGGCGATACAACATTATTTACTAATTACTATCCATTTTCACTTACAAGCCAATTCTCAAAAATTATAGAAAAAGTATTTTAGGTCGTTTTTATTCATTTTTAAATCATTTTAATATTTTATCTAATAGTCAGTTAGGTTTTAGAACAAGTATAAATAATACTCATATAATTTTGAATCCTCAAACTTAAATATGTAATAGCTTTAGAAATAATAAAACAGGTGCAGCTATTTGTATTGATCTTAAAGGAATTTGACAATTTTAATCATGAAATTTGATTTAGTAAACTAGAAAATATAGGTATACATGGAATTTCCTTAAAATGGATTAACAGTTATTTTATAAATATATATCAGACTGTTAACTTTAAAAACTATTATATTTATATTTATATATTTATCTTATAACATTATAGTTAAAATTGGTGTTCCACAAGTAACAATTTTAGGTCCTATTTTTTGTTTTATTTATATATAAATTAGTATATTAATGATTTAATATGTTCATCTTCAATATGCAATTTTACTATGTTTTCAGATGATACTACTTTGTATTTTGATGATTGTAATCAAGTATTTATATAAGATACACTAATAAAAAATGAATTATTAAATATAAATAAATGGTTTATTTCAAATAGACTTACTGTAAATATTAATAAAACCTGTTATATGTTATTCAATAATAAATTATCCCATATTAATATCTCAATAAATAATATAAATTTAACTAGAGTTAAATCTACAGCATTTTTAGGTATAATAATTTCGATCATAATTTAGATTGGAAACTACACATATTATATCTAAAAAATAAATTAAAAAAAATAATTTGGATAACTAATGTAATTTCGAAATTTATAATCCAAAAGGCTTACTTCATGTATATAATTCAATTTTTGTTTACCACATATTAATTATTGCATAATATTATGGGGTAATACTTAATAATTTACTATAAGATTAACACATTATGCATCAATATTTTACAAAAAAAGAATTATTCGTATTATATATAATAAACCTTATCTTTATCATACAAAGGATTTATTTAAATTCAACAATATATTACCTTTCAATGACTTAAAATCTAATATATATCCAATACGTGACATAAGTAACTTTAATATTCCTTCATCAAAATTAAATATATGTCCACATTGCCTTATAATTATTGGTCCCTATTTATTGAATTCACAATATAATTCATTAAAAAAAATTCACATTTATATAAATTAAAAAAAAAATAAAAATTATCTCTTATATTAAAATAATTTCAAATTTTATTTTTCCGACTTAAATAAAATTTTTTTATTATTTTTACATTTATTACTTTCTTACATGATATACAATTACAAAAACATATATTATTAATTATAAAATATCAGTATTAAAAAAAAAAAATATTTAAAAATGTCAGTATTATAATATGTTTTATTTTTATTATATCATTTTACCTATATTTTATCTAATATATTTGTTTATTTTTTTCTCTTGATTCTTTAAGTTTCGTTTATATTTAAATATTGGCTTTTTCCTATTTAGGTTATCTGTTTTATTTAATTTAATTTTATTCTTGATGTATTTCTTAGATTTTAATTTTATTATTTTATCATTTATTTATATTATTACATGATGATTACATTTAGTTATATGATAAGTTTAATTTTATTTATTTGTTATCATATATATGTAAACAGGAAGTAATAATATTATAACATTATTATTTATTTATTATTCTTATCTATGTTAATAAAGGGGTAATTCTCTCGATAATCAACACTGCTTCTATAGTTACCCTGGCATTGCCTACATCTGATAATAATAATAATAATAACAATAATAATATATATATATATATATATATATATATATATATATATATATATATAATATATGATACTTTAATTTATCGATGGAATATTTAATACAAAAATACCAACTTACTGAAAACTATAAATAACTTCCAAGATATCCATATTACGTCCACAAAACAGTAGATAGAATTTAACAAATATTACACGCAAATTCAGGTTTTGGTATAACGTATGTTGTGTCATCGTTAATTAATTCTTCACGATTACGCAATTACGTACGCGCTAATTGTAGTAATATTGAATACGCCTACTATACATATATAGCGTGACTAAGCCACGCCCATCACTCCAATCTTCTCGCCCGATCTCGTAGGTTCACGTGAAACAACTCTCCGCCGGCAACCAGATGACGATGTACGTGAACGACGAGTACATCAGTTCGTACACGTTTAGGTCGCGAGTGACCGGTAAGGTGGGAGTGATCCTACATCACGGTAATGATCTCCGATACATGCAGTTCACTAGTATCGTAGTTATACCTTTTCATAAGTATTTCCGTTAGTGTCATATATATATATATGTTGTATAACTAAATTTGTATAAACCTATAGCGTACAATATACGCCGTACATTAAGCTGATTCAGTTTTTATATATATATATATATATATATATATATATATATATATATTGAAATTAGTTAAGAAATAATGTAATGTTTAGAGTATTTCTGTCACTTCGGTAAATTTGGAAGTACGGAAGTATTCGACCTGTGTCGGAGATAATGTTTAAAAATGCCTATACATATTTTAATATTGAACAAATACCGTTATTTCATATATTGAATTCGCGTGCAAATTATATTATAAACTAATAATTTTAAAATAGAGCATCAATTCAAGTAATGAATATATATAATATAATTTTTTATTAATAAAATAAAAATATTATACATTATGTTGTCAGATTTCTTTACGATAATATCAGCACTTTTTTGAACTATGGAAATAATTTAAATAACCCTATAATTATAATCTAGTCAATTAACAAATTAAATACAAATATTTAGTAAACTTTTTTTTCATAAATATATCTCATATTTTACACTAAAATAGATAATAAATTAACATTTTGTATGTTATAAATTAATTTTATTCTTAAGTTTTCTTACATTTCTTATTATATTAAAATTATTCCTTTTATTATTATGAATACATATATATATATATATATATATAGATATAATTTTATATTTTATTATAGATAAAGTTTTCAAATTAAAATTAAAATATTTTTTTACCGACATTTCATGCTAAAATCTCAACAAAATATTTGATACATTTTACTTGTAGATAAATATATATTTTAAACTATAGCTAAAGATATAACAACAAAAAATGATTAATATCATAAATCTAAAATACAAAATATATCATTTCTCCTCAATGAGCATGCAAATTCTTCAATATTAAATGTATGCTCCTATATTATATGCATATTCAATTTAATTAAGTATGTTATCTAATTAATATTAAATGCTAATCCTCAATATTTATAAATGTGTTTATATTAACCGGCTTAGTGTACACAGAATGTATACATTACCCTATAGGGAAAGTAACCGAATACGGATACTCTCGGTATTTCAGAAACCATAAATCCTACAAAAAATTTTTTGTTTAATAAAATATTCATAATTATATAAATAGTCTAAAAAAGTATTTTTTATTTTTTAATTATTCAAACTATTGCTGATATATCCAATAAACTGATTTTTTTATTACGTTTTTAAATTTATGAAACACAATTTCAACTTAAAACCTTCTCAAGAATAAACAAATGTATCGATAACACTATATTATTAAAAAATAAAGCATTCTAAAAGTATATATATAATTTCTATATTTGTTATCATATATTCATTAAGTTATAAGCATATATTAAGATGATATATAAGTCCCTAATACGGACACTCTAGATGTCTTAATACGGACACCCTATAACCAATCACCGCGCAGCGTATGAACTATTCTGATATTCATAAAAATCGTGTGCGTTATTATATTAATACTATCAATATAGCTAAATCTAAATTTTTTATTAATTAAATTATTAACTAATTAAATTAGAATAAATTGTTCATAAAATTAATTATAAATAATGTAATTATAATTTGTCTGATTGATTCATCAATAATATAGAGTTAATCTAGTGGTATATATGGTGTCCGTATTATAACACAGGGTGTCCGTATTCGGACATGGGTAACGAATACGGACACCCCCGTTATCTATGGAATTAAAAGATTAAATAAAATTTTAAAATCACAATAATATCTATAATCATATACTATGAATATATTTTATTTTTTCAATAATTATAATGAGTTTAAAATGTTAAGACAATTTATTGTTAAAGTATCCGTATTAGGTTACTTTCCCCTACATATATATGTACGCTGTACAATGTACAATGTACAACATACACATTGTATACATGGTACGCTATACATTCTATGCGTAATTACAAATCTATTAAACAAAGTCCTAAATTATAACATTATATATATATATACATATAATTACTAACATTATTAAGAATAACAATATCACGAAACCTATTATTAACATAATACATAATAAGTAATAATACATACTCAGCCAGAAAAGGAACACTACTGAGATTATCACCGAGAGAAATCGATATAACTATAATATATAATAATTATCAAGTCTAACTATAGTTTTACTGAATATAATTGATAATATACTGTATACTGTATACCGTTGCAACACATACGACATACATGTATTGCAGTACTTACTTTAAAGAACAATGTTCATTAGTACATTTAAATCAACACCGATCGGTGTAATAAGGAAATAATAAAACAATTGTCGTTAATATATTAATAAATATATTAATAATTATTAACAAATAATTCCACAGCACACGCAATTTACTTAATGTGTGAACCCTTGCCGCTACTATATTACTAGTATAATAGTAATAACGAAATCACTGAAATATATGTAGATTTAACGCGTTTTTTTATAAACCACAATACTTGTAATGTTTTATTAAACTACAGGTAATATAAATAAGCTTTTAATCGCCTTATAAATATGTATATCATTTAAAAATAAAATATCATTTTTCTTTGATATAGATCAGTAATGAATATCTTGTTTACATCATGTTTACATCAACTTATTACTAAGCTTAATCTAAAACTATTTTAGTACATTCATGTGTATATTTCGATAAAGATGTATATTAATAACAATACATTTATAAAATATCATATTTCTTTGATATAGATCAGTAATGAACATCTTATTTACATCATGTTTACATCAACTTATTACTAAGCTTAATCTAAAACTATTTTAGTACATTCATGTGTATATTTCGATAAAGATGTATATTAATAACAATACATTTATACGAAAATACAACATAAATGTAGAGCTATTCTTATGGTGTGTACACACTCGCGTAAGTGTTCCTTATAAACGGGGTCACATACTACTAACAGTATTTCCGGAAATAATATCCCGAAATGTTTGCTAGAAAGTGATTTTCTAGCAAGTTAACAACAATTGTAGTGGGATACCCCCTTACTTTCTTGCAACTTTCCGGAAATATAGTAACTTTAAAGGGTGTAGGTATCTATTCCTATCACACTACAACTTAAGTTAACAATAGTTAGAAAATCACCTCCTAGGCAACACTTCCGGACACTATTTCCTATTGATACTGGTAGTGGTACAGCCGTTAAGGTAATCTTCGACACACGGCTATCGGATAATAGATACTATTAGTAATAACTACGGCTGATGTCCTAGTAATGTTTTACGTAGGCATACTGCCCTTACAGATAGGCACATCGAAGCCAACCACTGCGGTACAACGATGCCCGAATTCGAGATCAATTACCACGCTAACTCGATAGAAACACGCAAATATACCGTTAATACAGCGTATTGGTGAGTGTTAATTACGTTACGTATCTACGTTCTTTGTCGTCTGTCGTTCATTGGTCGGTTATGTTTACCTACGATTCCCCTCGTACTTGTAGTATGGTGCTGTCGAGGGTATACCGCCTATTCGAGAGGTTATCATTCTCTGTATCTATTAGGATTCCGAATATGGGTAAAAAACAAAAAAATCTGAAGTTCGGCCATATTTTCAACGCCAAAGACATGCGAAATTTCGATTTCTACTTACTAAGGTAGGCATACTATTCACTTTTCTAATATTTCTTATTAATATAGCACGTAAAACATGTTGATATATTGTATATGATATATAATAGTGTAATAATTATATAATTTGTGAATACTATATACTATATACTGAATACTATATACATATAATTACGATTTCAATGATATGAGAAGGTTTATTTAATATGACAAATAATTATGTATAATTTACTTTTTTTAAATAACGGTTTAGGCTACCTATTGCTTATTGATATTGAAATATCTTTATTTTTATAGATATACCTACACTGACTATAGTCAAAACATAAATATGTATTATAGTTTTATCAACGCGATTTAATGAACATTATGAATATCTGTTGAATCATGACCGCCGGGTATTGCCTTGGTATATTCTTTATTATAATCCTTTATTATAACGGATTATAACTATATAATTTATATACTAGGTATATATAGGTATATAGTTACCTATTTTCTATAGGCTATGTACTCGTTACTATAACTATAGTTATACTATTGATATTTAACTCAATATATATAAGATTTTATTTCATCCTAGTTCATAGTTTGATATTATTGATATTAACAACTATGTCATAGTTTGAATAGTACGAACAATTATTACATTACGTTCGGAAGCAACAAGGACGGCAAGATAACCACTGACTCGGCTGTTAAGTACGCCCTTTCACGTGACATTAAGGAAGAAATGCAATTGTCAAGTCTTTATTCTTTTAATGCCGAAGTTTGTATATATATTTATATCGAAATAAAGTCCCCAGTTATCTATTATATAATATATATATATATTATTATTTGATTGAATTAAATAGTCAATTGACACTTTTTATAATATATATATATATATATATATATATATATATATATATATAATCATATATGCATCCATATGTGTAAAATCAAGTACATATTTATTTAATAAATATGAATAATGCAACGAGTACATTTAATATATATATATATATATATATTTATGTTGCGAAGGCCGGTTCTACGTTGAGTGAAGGTCACGAGTCGTGAGTCAAGTGAGTCACTACTATTTATATGACAAGACTTTTTATGTTCACGGTTTATTGAAGGAATTATCGTAGCCGATAAGGAATAATAATGCTTAATAAAAATACAATGGTTCGCTTATATATCTAATGGGTTTGTTAATAAACACGAATAGATATGCCTGTATTCGCAGATCACCTATAAGTATACCTGTCGTATACGATAGAAGTATTATGCTTACATCATACCATTGTATTATTTATTAAGCACTATTATTCCTTCGGCTACGATTATTATAATATATTATAATAACAGGATTTTGAAATAACAATAACATATTAATATTGATAGGGAGGCTGTAGTATATCGGCGAAGGGTAAAACTAATAATATAATCTTAAAAGTGTATCTATATATATATATATATAAGTATGGGTGTCGGGGGAAAGGATATACTTGTGGAGTGGACAAGTATTGTCAGTGTTCTTATTATTGGCGGTATTAAGATACATAAGGCATCGGAACTGTCGTACCCATTTCCTTGAAGTTGATACATCATATTATATGGTATATATATCATATATGATTCATATACCATCATTAATTTCAACATAATATTGGTAATTCTGGATATAATTTATTAGTAATCTTTAACTACAGCATTCAAAACTAACATAAATATATACTCCAATTATACTTTTAAATTATTATACTATTAATTTTTTTATAATTTATTTAAATTTAATATTATTTTTAAAGTTATATATATTTTTATATGATTTATAATTTTATATTCTCATTATTCTTATAAGACTTATAAAATTAAATATTTTACTTCTATATTTTATAAATTTTACTTTTATTTTTGTTCTCCTCATAATTGTTAATTGGGAATATGTTTCAGGTAAACGACTAGATCAGCATTGCGCTTCTTCGATTACCTTGGTCATGACTACATTCTGATATTATTATACTTAACAGAATAACAGAACACACAATATACCACAATAAAATATACATATATTTAATATAACATATATGTATACATATTATAATTACATTATATATATATATATATATATAAACACTATATATTTATAATAACAATAATATGTAGAGATTGTTCGTTATTGAATTTTATCAACATATAACATATTAAAATATTAAATATATATTATTGATTATTTTATAATATTATCATGATATATATAGATAAAAAAAAACTCAAGTGGAATATTTTATGTGAAATTTAAAATAAATGTAAATTATAAAACTATTAAAGAGACTATACACGTGTTAGTTACAGATCGGATTACCATGCACTATAGTACATAGTATAACTACAGTACACAGTACTATAGTTAAACATATTATTATAGTACATATTCATATATAATATAATACATCAGTGATAAATATGTACTTACTTACTTTATAACTTTCGACTT
Organism: Osedax fenrisi; assembly: GCA_964019155.1. Taxonomy (NCBI): domain Eukaryota; kingdom Metazoa; phylum Annelida; class Polychaeta; order Sabellida; family Siboglinidae; genus Osedax; species Osedax fenrisi. The sequence continues at coordinate 9,517,705 of OZ025240.1, forward strand.
TTCGACTTTAAACTATAGTTATCACTCAATCTTTCAATTGCTTTACCATATCTTTCAATCCTTCTCTGTCCATCATATATTTATTAAAATGATTTCATTAAATATGTTATTATTAATTTTCATATTATTGTTTATTAATTATATATTTATATTTAATTGTTTAATTTGTAAAGGAATTATAACTAATTGACTTAAGTATGATATTATAAAACTTAGCCTATAGGCTTATTAATATATATTAAACAAAGTATATATATATATATATATATATATATATATAGTATAATCATTATAAATAATACCATGAAATTATTCGATATTTGATAATACATTATTTATTAATAATTATCAATCAATGAAATTAAATTTATTTACATATTAATAATTTATTTCAGAAACATACAATTCATTATTATACACTATAGTATTAGTATACTAAGGACATTGAGTATACTGTGGATGTATATATATATATATATATACACACACACATATACATATATGTATACGTATATGTATACATATACGTATTATTGTATATAATAGGGGAAAGTAAACTATTACCGACCACTAAATGATTATTTTTAATAACATTCAATAAGCATTATATTTATTTGAAATTTTGTAATTAGGGTAATATTATTGCAATGAATAATATGATTATTTTTGATATAAATATATTAACAAGAATAAAAAGGGGGGTCGGTACTATAATACGTGCATGTGCCTAATACCGATCTCAATCGCCTATTACCGACCCCCTACAATAATCGTGGTATATATAATTATAGATTTATATATAATATTATAATATAATAATATTAGTTAATATATATAATATCCAATCAAAATGGTAGATATACATAACATATTTTTGATTGGATATTATAAATCATATGGGGTCGGTATTAGGGTAATTTATGGTGTCGGTAATAGGAAAATAATATGGATAGCTATAATTAAGTGGTTTGGTTTTTAAATTAAATTATATTTATAATGTAATAGTGGACTTCTCCCTACTTTTGATTGCGATAACAAAACGTAATACTACAATGTATGTTTAGTGACGAAACTAGCACTAACAACACGCATACGCACACACGCATACACGGCCATACACACGCATACACACGCATACACGCCCATATGCAGACTACCCAGCGGGACACTTCACAAGCAGGACGGAATCCATACCGCCGGAACGACCAAGCAAGGCATCATCATCGTAAACACAGACGTACCGGTTCAGTACCTGTTCAAACTATACCGCGAAACTTTATTTAACGATGACTCATACATTGGAACTAGTTCGTACTTAGATATATATATTAATGTTCCCTTCGCGCATTCTCTCGCGAGTTATTTTCTTGATAACTGGAGAATATTAATTTATTTATAAATGAATTACGCTATAAATAAACACAATAATCAGCTAAATGTGTGTTTATTTTGTGTCGACAGTTAACAGTAAATATTAATGACATCGGCGATTAAAATAATTGAACATTTATTAGAAAATAAATGCAAGTTATTCATAAATAATATAAAAAATGTTGGTCCTAGGATGAACCCTGAGGAACTCCATTATTAATATTTGCCATATCTGACTCATTATTAAAATATACGATTATTTGTTTCCTTTCATTTAAATAACTACTAAAAAAGTTATAAAAATTGGTCTATAATTTTCTTTTCTAGAGGGATCACCTTTCTTAAAAATCGGTGTTGAATGAATGAATGAATGTATTTTAATGACATCGGCGATTAAAATAATTGAACATTTATTAGAAAATAAATGCAAGTTATTCATAAATAATATAAAAAATGTTGGTCCTAGGATGAACCCTGAGGAACTCCATTATTAATATTTGCCATATCTGACTCATTATTAAAATATACGATTATTTGTTTCCTTTCATTTAAATAACTACTAAAAAGTTATAAAAATTGGTCTATAATTTTCTTTTCTAGATGGATCACCTTTCTTAAAAATCGGTGTTGAATGAATGAATGAATGAATTTTATTTATCGAATATTTGCTATAATAATCCTAGGGATATCCATAAGCTATGTTTAGCTTATACTAAGGATACCCTTAATAAAATAATAATAATAATAATAACAACAATAATAATAATAATAGTAGTAGTAACAGTATAATGGTAATAGTCGAGATATGATAATATATCTTATATCGATAATGAAATCACATAACGTAACATAATATGTAAAGTGATATAGATGCATGCAGCCGTGCAAGTAACGTACATTGAGGAATTGCCAAACCAAACCATGCGAGAAGTCTCGGTTTGGTCAGGCCCATATGTGTTGGTCAGGCCCTGGGATGTTAAATCCATACATTGTAATTTTTTGTTGACATAATCGTCACATGATCAATTAGACAATATCCCCTGGTAATCACAAACAAGCCACATGCATATCTCTACGCACTATTCAAATACGTAAATACAAAAAATAAAAATAAATCATACTTATAAGTAATAATAAATAATACAGTGAGTAAGCAATCTCAATTACTCAAATAACTCAAATACTCAACATGTTAGTAGAATTACGAAAAAAAGTTTGATATAATAAAATATATATAAATAATTTTAATAAAATAATAAAGGGTAATAAATTATAAAACTATATTTCCATTTTATAGGACATGAACCAATTTCAATAGATTTGTTCGATATTATAGATAATGGTAATGATAAGCGATATAAGAGTTTTTTTTAGAATATAAGATGGTATTTCATCAGGTGGAATTGTACATGAATTAGAAAGTTTACATAAGCATTTTCTAACCATTTATCTAGTGAATATTATATCATTTATAGTATTTTCTGTTTTTAGTGTATGATTTGGAATTATACCATTATCTTTTGTAAATACTGATGTGAATTGTTCATTCAATAGTACATATTTATCATAATCAAGTGACGCATATGAATTATCATCTTTAATTAATGGAGATATTACATTGTGAGATGAAAATCTCGAATTAACATACTTGTAGAACAAAGATTTATTATTGGAAATTATAACCTTATATTCTCTCTGCAAGACATGATTATGAATATTAGAATGTAGGATCCTAAAAGTGATCGTGAGTCACGATTTATTAATATCTACTGTTTTACAAATAATATTTACTAAGTATTTAAAGAAATTAGTTTTATCATTATTAGGAATATTTATATTGTGAATAATTATTTCATTATTGCTATCTATATTATTTTTAATAATATTTACTGATTTTACCAAATTGTCAGTAAAGGTATCAGAATTGGTTACAGTAGAGGTTACATTAGCGGTTACATTAGCGTATGATTTTTTAACAACAATCATATAACTTATTTAAGTGATTTTTGATAGTAACATATTTAATTTTGTTTCTGTGCTATTTATTAAAGTATTAATATTACTATTATCAATAATAGTAGACGATGGTAATGAGTTATTTAAACTAGGTTGATTTATTGGTGTATTATCATTATTATTATTTATACATGTATTACATTTAAATGTAAACTTTTGCGATCTAAATAACTGAATAGCATATATTGGTGGTGATTTATTAGACCAATTTGTTTTCATAATTTTTGCTTTATATAAGCATTTATAATGGTATTTATTACCACATGAACATGATATATAATTTTCGTTATTAATTTCTAAATTACATGTAATACAATCCATTTTTAATGTAATAAATATATTACAATTATATAGTTTAGAAATTATATATATTTTTAACAAACTGTTTCCCTATGATTTTAAATTGAACAATTGCCGAATTCGATTTTTCTTGTTTACTAAATAAATTAGCGTTGCGATGTTTCAATTTTCTTATTTTCGAAATCGATTTTAAAACATTATCCTTTAATGTAATGACTACGTAAATATCGAATGTAATTCCGTATAATATAGAGAACAAGTTATCCGAATGTATGTCGAAATTAATTAGTTTTAAAGAAATTTAATTTTTTTTTAATTTGTAGAAATAACACGTTAAATTTATGCGACTTTTAATTTGGTTGCTATGCGTTGCAACACTTATTATTACACATTATTATTATTATTATTATTATTATTATTATTATTATTATTATTATTATTATTATTATTATTATTATTATTATTATTATTATTATTATTATTATTATTATTATTATTATTATTATTATTATTATTATTATTATTATTATTATTATTATTATTATTATTATTATTATTATTATTATTATTATTATTATTATTATTATTATTATTATTATTATTATTATTATTATTATTATTATTATTATTATTATTATTATTATTATTATTATTATTATTATTATTATTATTATTATTATTATTATTATTATTATTATTATTATTATTATTATTATTATTATTATTATTATTATTATTATTATTATTATTATTATTATTATTATTATTATTATTATTATTATTATTATTGATTGATTGATTGATTGATTGATTGATAATTTATTTAAGCAAATACATAGCCGAAAATATAATCGAAAGTATAAAGTATAAATATTTGCTAACGATAACATACGTTATAGAAATAAACAAAGAATAATACGAAATTAAAAAATTAAAGAAATTAAAACGTTTTACAGTTACCGTAAAAATAAACGAAAAACAATCGAAAGTAGAAATAAATCATATAGTAAAAATAAACGAAAAATGATAAAAATAGAAATAAAAGATAGCGTAAAAATAATCGAAAATAGAAATAAAATACATTATTTTGTAAGTGGCATCGAAATATTCAATTTCTACTTTAACTTCATAGAATTCTTCTTATCTTGTTACCCTGTTTTAGTAATAAATGATTAGTTATATAGTTTAATATTTAAATGTTAAATTTAAAATATATTATAAACAGAACATGTTAAAAATCAAATAAACCAATACTAGAATAAAACATATACTAGAATGAAACAAACAAATAATGTAATACTTACCAAAATCTGTAATAATAGTAGGTAGTACTTTATTAATTTTATATTTTAATTGTAAGTACATATAATACATTTGAAACATATATATATATATATATATATATAAACAAAACAAGTTACAAATAAAATAAACCAATATAACTATACAAAAACAGTTAATAACAAAACATACCAATAATATTACGAAACAAACAATATAATACTTATCACTATAATCTGAAATAATAGAAAATTATTAATATTGTAGTTTAGTAATATAATACATTTGAAACATATTTACAATATATATATAAAACAAACATATAATACCGAACAAACAAAAGTAAAATAATACTTCACACTTTATCTGTAATAATAATGAATTATTAATTTTATATTATAGTATATTTGAAATATAGATATAAAAAATCCGAATTTTCTATAACAAAAATAAATTTATAACAAAATATAATACAGAACAAACAAAAATAAAATAATACTTCCCACTTTATCTGTAATAATAATGAATTATTAATTTTATATTATAATATATTTGAAATATATATATAAAAACCTAAATTTTCTATAACAAAAACACATTAAAAAAACCAGAAGAGATAATGCAATAATCTAGATACAAAATGAAACATAAATCAATATAAAATTATAAATTTCTGTTAAAAAAAAGTATTTTGTCGAAACAGATTTTGTTTATTTTATTTTTAAAAGATGAAACAGATACAGATTTTATTATATCATTATTTAATGAATTCCATATATTAACTGATCTATTATTAATTATATTTTTAATTGTATTATCATAATTATGTATTACATTTAATTTTTTACAATTACCTCTAGTTCTACAATTATTCGAAATGTTAAGAATATCAGATATATTTATATCTCTATAATTATTTGATATTTTAAAAATTGTAGTTAGATCTATTTTTAACCTTCTAAGTTCAAGTGATTCTAATTTAAAATATACCAATCTCTCTATATATGTTTTATAATTAATATTTGATGAATTTGTATATCCTACGCATCTTGTAATTAATCGTCTAGTAAATAATCTTTGCACTCTTTCAATTTGGTCTATGAGACTACGAAATTTACTAACCTTTGAAAAAGGTGACCAAATTATGGATGCATATTCTAAAATTGGTCTGCAATAAATGTTATATGCATTTAATAATGCTCTAGGGGATTTTGTAGTAATGCATCTAAAAATTGAATTCAAAGAAAAATAAGCTTTTTTACAAATATAATCAATATGTTTATTAAATAAAAGGTTATTTTCAAATATTATTCCTAAATCTTTATAAAAAGTAACGTTTTCTAATTGAATATTATTTATAAAATATTTTGATGGAGTAACCTTCCCTAAAGTCATAACTGCACATTTTGATAATGAAATATTTAATTGCCATTTATTTACCCATTGTGAAAATAAATTTAAATTATTTTGTAAAAGAAATCTTTCACTCTCAGATGCGTATGAAAAATATATTTTTGTATCATCGGCAAATAAATCAATATGAATTTTTGAAGAGAATATACTAGGAAGATCATTAATATATAATAAAAATAAAATTGGACCTAAAACCGATCCTTGTGGTACTCCAGATTTTACAATAGAACTATTTGAAAAAGAATTTTCAACCCGTGTAATTTGAGATCTATTCGATAAAAAATTATAAAACCATTTTATTATTTTATTAGATATACCGTATGATTTTAATTTAAATAGTAGTTTTTCATGAGAAACAACATCAAAAGCTTTTGCAAAATCAATATATATTATATCTACACATTTTTTATTATTCAATTCATTATACCAACATTTTAAACATTTTGTTAATTGTAATTCTGTGGATTTTCCACTTATAAAACCATATTGATATTTTGTTAATAAATTATTAGATTTTAAATAAAAAATTAATTATTTAGAAATAATACGTTCTAATACTCTACACATTACACATGTTATTTAAATAGGCCTATAGTTATTTGAATTTGATGGTTCACCCTTTTTAAAAATTGGTGTGATTATAGATTTTTTCCAAATTTTCGGTATATTACCCGATAATAAAGATGAATTAAAAATAATATATAAAGGCCTACATAATTCATTAGATAATAATTTTAACATAGAAGATGGTATCCCATCAGTTCCGAAAGTATGTGTAATTTTTAATCTATTTAAAAATATTTTAATTATTTCAAGATTTAAATCAATATTATCAAATTTTTGTTTAGTTAAATTATAAAATTCGGGTAAATTTCCATTATCATTTTGTTGAATTGAACTAAAATATGAATTTAACGTATTTGCTTTGTCGAGATCTGAAAATAAAATATTATTATTTGATATATCAATTAGAGGAGATACTCCAGATTTTAAATTTTGTCTTTTTTTCATAAATTTATAAAACTTTAATTTATTTTTTGAATTAATTGCATTAATCTCTCTCTTAAAATTTAAAGATTCTAATTCCTTGGATAATTTTTTTTTTGCTTCTATCCAATTATATTTATGTTGTAAATTAGTTTTAGATTTTCGAAATAATTTTTTTACTTGCTTCTTCAATTTCAATATATTCTTCGGAAGTACCTGTTTTATTGTATTATTTATATTAGGAATATGTGATATAAATAATTTATTTAGAACCTTATTAAAATATTCTACTTTTTGATCGATATTATAATCATTTGAATTTAGATATTCCCAATTAAATCTAGAAAGATGATATTTAATCAATTTTATATTAGCATTATTGAAATCAAAATTGTTTGATTTTAAAATCTGTTTACATGGGTATTTTTCAATATTTACATTAAATGAAACAGAATAGTGGTCACTTATATTTTTGTATAATCCGAAATAGTCTCCAATATTTATATTAGATAGTAATTGTTTTTCATTAGTAAAAAGTAAATCAATTATATTATTATTACGAGTTGGCTTATTTATTAATTGTGAAAATGAATTTTTAATAATCGAATCGTAAAGTAATGCATAACTTTTTGGGTAACTAGGAAATGTATATTCTTTCCAATTAAAATTTGGTAAATTTAAATCTCCTATAATTATAGATGAATTATAATTTTGTTGGGTTATATCAAATAATTTACATATCTGTTCATGAGAAACTTCATTACAATTTGGAGGTCTATAGACACATATAATATTAAATGGAATTTTTGAATTAAAATGTATATATTGAACATCTATGTGTGAAATAAAATTTCTTACAGGACATAAACTAGATTTACAAAATATCGCAACACCTCCTCTATGAATTAATTTATCGTATCTAAATAGTGTATAATTTTTTCCACCGATTAAATATAGAGAATCTCTATCATCTACCGTTAAGAATGTTTCAACTAAACATATAATGTCATATTTATTAGATGAAAGTAAAAATTCCAAAAAATTCATTTTATTTCTAATACTACGAGCATTAGCGTAATATATATTTAAATTGTTATTTTTAATATTTTCATCTTTATTGCCGGTTAGTCATCTAGAACCTGTATTTTTATTTTTATTTGTATTAATAATGGAATTTTTATAAGTAATATATGACAATTTCCATACACTAAAATTATCTTCACCAATTGACATATTCCAGTCAATTTTATTATTTATAATATATCTTAGTTCATAGGAACTACTTCTAGAATTATAAATACATTTGATAATTTTTTTACTTTTAATTAATTTATTTTTAACTACATGGTATAATATCTGATGTCGTTCTAGTGATATTTCATCTAGAGATGTTCTAATGAATGAATTTTGTAGATCTCGTAATTTACATAATCGGTTAATATTTGATAAAATAATTTTTTTTGAGACCACATTATCTAAAATTAATTTTAATTTATTAAATGATAATTGAAATATTGATAATACACACGAATTATTAATATCTACTGTTTTACAAATAATATTTACTAAGTATTTAAAGAAATTAGTTTTATCATTATTAGGAATATTTATATTGTGAATAATTATTTCATTATTGCTATCTATATTATTTTTAATAATATTTACTGATTTTACCAAATTGTCAGTAAAGGTATCAGAATTGGTTACAGTAGAGGTTACATTAGCGGTTACATTAGCGTATGATTTTTTAACAACAATCATATCACTTATTTCAGTGATTTTTGATAGTAACATATTTAATTTTGTTTCTGTGCTATTTATTAAAGTATTAATATTACTATTATCAATAATAGTAGACGATGGTAATGAGTTATTTAAACTAGGTTGATTTATTGGTGTATTATCATTATTATTATTTATACATGTATTACATTTAAATGTAAACTTTTGCGATCTAAATAACTGAATAGCATATATTGGTGGTGATTTATTAGACCAATTTGTTTTCATAATTTTTGCTTTATATAAGCATTTATAATGGTATTTATTACCACATGAACATGATATATAATTTTCGTTATTAATTTCTAAATTACATGTAATACAATCCATTTTTAATGTAATAAATATATTACAATTATATAGTTTAGAAATTATATATATTTTTAACAAACTGTTTCCCTATGATTTTAAATTGAACAATTGCCGAATTCGATTTTTCTTGTTTACTAAATAAATTAGCGTTGCGATGTTTCAATTTTCTTATTTTCGAAATCGATTTTAAAACATTATCCTTTAATGTAATGACTACGTAAATATCGAATGTAATTCCGTATAATATAGAGAACAAGTTATCCGAATGTATGTCGAAATTAATTAGTTTTAAAGAAATTTAATTTTTTTTTAATTATTATTATTATTATTATTATTATTATTATTATTATTATTATTATTATTATTATTATTATTATTATTATTATTATTATTATTATTATTATTATTATTATTATTATTATTATTATTATTATTATTATTATTATTATTATTATTATTATTATTATTATTATTATTATTATTATTATTATTATTATTATTATTATTATTATTATTATTATTATTATTATTATTATTATTATTATTATTATTATTATTATTATTATTATTATTATTATTATTATTATTATTATTATTATTATTATTATTATTATTATTATTGAATTGAATTAATTTTATTACGAATTATATTCATATAATATGAATAGGAAATAAATAAATAAATAATAAAAATAAATAAAACGCAAAACGATATCAAAACGTAAAATAAAAATATAATACTAATAAATCATTAACATAGTACGACGAATTATATGTACCGGAAAATAATTAATATAAATATATACACAATATGCATTACACACATACATATATATTTACACACATATACGTATACATATATATATATATATATATATATATATATATATATATATATATATATACATATATATAAACATACACACACATATATATATACATATACATATATATATATATTATAATAATACAAATAAATAATTATGAGATAGCAAGTCTCATAATTTATAGGTAATTTTTGAAATTAATTTTGATAAAACGTGATTTAAAACAGATTAATGATTGTGAATGGACAGATTCATAATCTAGATTATTCCACACATTTAATATACGATTATTTAGATAATTCATATGTATATTTGTACGAGATTTTGTAGCCACGAGTTTTATTCCATGGCCACGATAACGAGAGTTTGTCTGTAATGGATTGAGTATTTTAGATAAATCGATATTGCATATATTATGAATTAGTTTATATATCTTTATGTAAGCGTATTAATTCTAATGATTATAAGCCAAGATAATTAAGACGTTCGCTATAACTAATATATGCCAATCCACATCTTCCGAATAATCTTCTCGTAAATACTCGCTGAACCCTTTCTATCTTGTCAGCTAGACCATTATATCGTCTAACTTTCAGACCAGGGTTCCATACTGTTGTCAAAAATTCTACTTTTGGACGAGCATATGTAATATATGCCTTTATAAGTGTAGTAATATCATTAGTTAAAAAACAACGGAATAAATTATTAATCGTTAAAAGAAATCCCTATAACAATATAATATGTGATTATCAAAATATAAATATTTATAAAATTGTATACCTAAATCTTTATGTGTATCACATGTATTTATTACCGTATTATCTATATAGTAGATTGGCACACACTAATGCATTCGGGTTATGTGCACGGCCACTATGCTTTGTTAGAGAAACGCACTGATGTGTAACCGAAATCATTAAACGTATTATGTTATAATTCGCCTGCATCAGTTACACATCAGACATTACTAGTGTACGTTTATTCTTGATATTATATTATACGAGATTCGTCGAACCCAGATATACGGTTATTATTATTAGTATTATTATTATGATTATTATTACAATATGTTATTCCCTATATCAGGTTGATCTAATTGAAATAAAGTTTAATAATATAAACACACTTGTGGATCATTTGTGTAAACATAACGAGACGACGCATTGATAAAAGTGCTCGTACAACATGTATATGAAGAGCAATAACTAATTCTAGTATTATTAACATAGTATGTTGGAATGGTAACTTTACCTAAAGTCAAAGAAATGATTTTTTGGCCGAATTTTCTAATTGCCATAATACTGACCAATTATAGAATTTATTAATTGCTGATTGAAGTTTATCTCTCATTTAAATTATTATAAATTAAACTTAATTTCGTATCATCAGTAAAAAGATTAATTGTAATATCTGTATCAATACTATCAACTAGGTCAATTATATAGATCAAAAATAGCAAAGGACCAATAACAGAACCCTGGGGTACTCCAGATAAAATATTTGTAGAATCAGAGATAGTGCCATTGATTCTAACTCTTTGTGATCTGTTCGATAAAAAGCGTTTTATCCAATCTAGAATGGGACCTACAATACCTATATTTGATAACTTAGCTATTAACTTATTATGACATACTTTATCAAATGCCTGTCGGTGATCTACGTAAATAATATCTACGAATTTATTAGTATCTAATGCTGTAATCCAATGTGTATAACACTTTAGTAAATGTGATTCTACAGATTTTCCACGTCTAAAACCAAATTGGGATACAGAGATAATATAATTAGTAGTTAAGTAGAAGTTAATATTCTCAACAAGTATTCGTTAACAAACTTTAGATATAATAGAAGTTAATATTCTCAACAAGTATTCGTTAACAAACTTTAGATATAATAGAAGTAATTGAAATAGGTCTGTAATTTTCTTTATCAGTAGGATCCCCTTTTTTGAAAATAGGCACGATAAAACTTAATTTCCATTTATTAGGACATACGCCTAATGATAAAGATTTATTGAATAGTAATGTTAGTGGAATTGAAAGTTCATAAGAAAATATTTTAAAGATTATTGCTGGAATATTACCAGGAGTTAAAGTATAAGATTTTTTAAGTTTTAGTAAATGATATCTCACTTTATGTCTTGAAAACAAGAAGTTATTTATATTAGATTCATTTGTTGGTGGAATTAAATGAGGGATTATACCATTATCTTTTATAAAGACAGAAGTGAATTGTTTATTTAGGTGATTAGTCTTATCCAAATCAGAATAAAGATCAGCCCCGTTATCAGATTTAATCGCAACAATAGATGAAATGGATGAACATCTAGAATTTATATATTTACAGAAATGAGATTTATCACTTGAAAATAAGATTTTATGCTCTTTATCCAATTTAGTCGTTTGGTTTATTCATAAAGTGATTTTTTAGTACAATTCCAGGCTATAAAATTATTATGTGAATTAAGTCTCTTTGAATAATTTGAAACATTTTAGTTTTAATTTTACGATGTGATTAGGATAATTATTAACCTATTTATTAGGTTTATGTTTAGATGATATTAGGTTTATCTATAGATAATAATTAGTAATATTAAATTATAATTTTATTTTATTAATTGTGCTACGTATTACTTGTTTATAATTAAATATATATATATATATATATATATATATAGTATATTTTATATCACCTTCTGCATCTTAAACAATACTACATATTCTCTGATAGTGAATACATTACATCTAACGGGAAAAAAGAATTCGTATGAAGGATGTTCATATGGCGAAATGAGGACCTACGGAGACTTTATAATAATAGGATCGGCAAACAATGCGGGATGTACATATACGAATGAGATTATGTACGAAGGTATATCAATACTATACCTAGTAATAGTGATCGATCTATGTACATAATTGTTATATAGAGAATATGAACGAATTATTATATTATGACACCGGCATATGAATCGTGAACGTCATAATATCATACATATATTAATAGGGTTATTTTGGGTAGTATCATTAATAGGGTTCTTTTGGGTAGTATCATTAATAGGGTTCTTTTGGGTAGTATATCATTAATAGTGTTCTTTTGGGTAGTATCATTACTAGGGTTCTTTTGGGTAGTATATCATTAATAGTGTTCTTTTGGGTAGTATATAATTAATAGTTTATTTTGGGTAGTATATAATTAATAGTATTATTTTGGGTAGTATATCATTAATAGGGTTCTTTTGGGTATTATATCATTAATAGGGTTCTTTTGGGTAGTATATCATTAGTAGGGTTCTTTTGGGTAGTATATCATTAATAGGGTTCTTGTGGGTAGTATATCATTAATAGGGTTCTTTTGGGTAGTATATCATTAATAGGGTTCTTTTGGGTAGTATATCATTAATAGGGTTCTATTGGGTAGTATATCATTAATAGGGATCTTTTGGGTACTATATCATTAGTAGGGTTCTTTTGGGTAGTATATCATTAATAGGGTTCTATTGGGTAGTATATCATTAATAGGGTTCTTTTGGGTAGTATATCATTAATAGTGTTCTTTTGGGTGGTATATCATTAATAGGTTCTTTTAGGTAGTATATCATTAATATGGTTCTTTTGGGTAGTATATCATTAATAGGGTTCTATTGGGTAGTATATCATTAATAGGGTTCTTTTGGGTAGTATATCATTAGTAGGGTTCTTTTGGGTAGTATACCATTAGTAGGGTTCTTTTGGGTAGTATATCATTAATAGGGTTCTTTTGGGTAGTATATCATTAATAGGGTTCTTTTGGGTAGTATATCATTAATAGGGTTATTTTGGGTGGTATATCAAGGGTTCTTTTGGGTAGTATATCATTAATAGGGTTCTTTTGGGTAGTATATCATTAGTAGGGTTCTTTTGGGTAGTATATCATTAGTAGGGTTCTTTTGGGTAGTATATCATTAATAGGGTTCTTTTGGGTAGTATATCACTAGTAGGGTTCTTTTGGGTAGTATATCGTTAATAGGGTTATTTTGGGTGGTATATCAAGGGTTCTTTTGGGTAGTATATCATTAATAGGGTTCTTTTGGGTAGTATATCATTAATAGGGTTCTTTTTGGTAGTATATCATTAATAGTGTTCTTTTGGGTACTATATCATTAATAGGGTTCTTTTGGGTAGTATATCATTAGTAGGGTTCTTTTGGGTAGTATATCATTAATAGTGTTATTTTGGGTACTATATCATTAGTAGGGTTCTTTTGGGTAGTGTATCATTAATAGGGTTCTTGTGGGTAGTATATAATTAATAGGGTTCTTTTGGGTAGTATATCATTAGTAGGGTTCTTTTGGGTAGTATATCATTAATAGGGTTCTTTTGGGTAGTATCATTAATAGGGTTCTTTTGGGTGGTATATCAATGGTTCTTTTGTGTAGTATATCATTAATAGGGTTCTTTTGGGTAGTATATCATTAGTAGGGTTCTTTTGGGTAGTATATCATTAATATGGTTCTTTTGGGTATTATATCATTAGTAGGGTTCTTTTGGGTAGTATACCATTACTAGGGTTCTTTTGGGTGGTATATCATTAATAGTGTTCTTTTGGGTAGTATATCATTAGTAGGGTTCTTTTGGGTACTATATCATTAATAGGGTTCTTTTGGGTAGTATATCATTAATAGTGTTCTTTTGGGTAGTATATCATTAGTAGGGTTCTTTTGGGTAGTATATCATTAGTAGGGTTCTTTTGGGTAGTATATCATTAATAGGGTTATTTTGGGTGGTATATCAAGGGTTCTTTTGTGTAGTATATCATTAATAGGGTTCTTTTGGGTAGTATATCATTAATAGGGTTCTTTTGGGTGGTATATCATTAATAGTGTTCTTTTGGGTACTATATCATTAATAGGGTTCTTTTGGGTAGTATAACATTAATAGGGTTCTTTTGGGTAGTATATCATTAATAGTGTTCTTTTGGGTACTATATCATTAATAGGGTTCTTTTGGGTAGTATAACATTAATATGGTTCTTTTGGGTAGTATATCATTAATAGTGTTCTTTTGGGTAGTATATCATTAGTAGGGTTCTTTTGGGTAGTATATCATTAGTAAGGTTCTTTTGGGTAGTATATCATTAATAGTGTTCTTTTGGGTACTATATCATTAATAGGGTTCTTTTGGGTAGTATAACATTAATAGGGTTCTTTTGGGTAGTATATCATTAATAGGGTTATTTTGGGTAGTATATCATTAATAGTGTTCTTTTGGGTAGTATATCATTAGTAGGGTTCTTTTGGGTAGTATATCATTAATAGGGTTCTTTTGGGTAGTATATCATTAATAGGGTTCTTTTGGGTAGTGTATCATTAGTAGGGTTCTTTTGGGTGGTATATCATTAATAGTGTTCTTTTGGGTACTATATCATTAATAGGGTTCTTTTGGGTACTATATCATTAATAGGGTTCTTTTGGGTAGTATATCATTAATAGTGTTCTTTTGGGTAGTATATCATTAGTAGGGTTCTTTTGGGTAGTATATCATTAGTAAGGTTATTTTGGGTAGTATATCATTAATAGTGTTCTTTTGGGTACTATATCATTAATAGGGTTCTTTTGGGTAGTATATCATTAGTAGGGTTCTTTTGGGTAGTATATCATTAGTAGGGTTCTTTTGGGTAGTATATCATTAGTAGGGTTCTTTTGGGTAGTATATCATTAATAGTATTCTTTTGGGTACTATATCATTAATAGGGTTCTTTTGGGTAGTATAACATTAATAGGGTTCTTTTGGGTAGTATATCATTAATAGGGTTATTTTGGGTAGTATATCATTAGTAGGGTTCTTTTGGGTATTATATCATTAGTAGGGTTCTTTTGGGTAGTATATCATTAATAGGGTTCTTTTGGGTAGTATATCATTAGTAGGGTTCTTTTGGGTACTATATCATTAATAGGGTTCTTTTGGGTACTATATCATTAATAGGGTTCTTTTGGGTAGTATATCATTAATAGGGTTCTTTTGGGTAGTATATCATTAGTAGGGTTCTTTTGGGTACTATATCATTTATAGAGTTCTTTTGGGTACTATATCATTAATAGGGTTCTTTTTTGTAGTATATCATTAGTAGGGTTATTTTGGGTACTATATCATTAATAGGGTTCTTTTGGGTACTATATCATTAATAGGGTTCTTTTGGGTAGTATATCATTAATAGGGTTCTTTTGGGTAGTATATCATTAGTAGGGTTCTTTTGGGTACTATATCATTAATAGGGTTCTTTTGGGTACTATATCATTAATAGGGTTATTTTGGGTAGTATATCATTAATAGGGTTCTTTTGGGTAGTATATCATTAGTAGGGTTCTTTTGGGTACTATATCATTAATAGTGTTCTTTTGGGTACTATATCATTAATAGGGTTATTTTGGGTAGTATATCATTAATAGGGTTCTTTTGGGTAGTATATCATTAATAGGTTTCTTTTGGGTAGTATATCATTAGTAGGGTTATTTTGGGTAGTATATCATTAATAGTGTTCTTTTGGGTAGTATATCATTAGTAGGGTTCTTTTGGGTACTATATCATTAATAGGGTTCTTTTGGGTAGTATATCATTAGTAGGGTTCTTTTGGGTAGTATATCATTAATAGGGTTCTTTTGGGTAGTATATCATTAATAGTGTTCTTTTGGGTAGTATATCATTAGTAGGGTTCTTTTGGGTACTATATCATTAATAGGGTTATTTTGGGTACTATATCATTAATAGGGTTCTTTTGGGTAGTATATCATTAATAGGGTTCTTTTGGGTAGTATATCATTAGTAGGGTTCTTTTGGGTACTATATCATTAATAGGGTTCTTTTGGGTACTATATCATTAATAGGGTTCTTTTGGGTAGTATATCATTAATAGGGTTCTTTTGGGTAGTATATCATTAGTAGGGTTCTTTTGGGTAGTATATCATTAGTAGGGTTCTTTTGGGTACTATATCATTAATAGTGTTCTTTTGGGTACTATATCATTAATAGGGTTCTTTTGGGTAGTATATCATTAATAGGGTTCTTTTGGGTAGTATATCATTAATAGGGTTCTTTTGGGTAGTATATCATTAGTAGGGTTAATTTGGGTAGTATATCATTAATAGTGTTCTTTTAGGTAGTATATCATTAATAGTGTTCTTTTGGGTACTATATCATTAGTAGGGTTCTTTTGGGTAGTATATCATTAGTAGGGTTCTTTTGGGTAGTATATCATTAATAGGGTTCTATTGGGTAGTATATCATTAATAGTGTTCTTTTGGGTAGTATATCATTAGTAGGGTTCTTTTGGGTACTATATCATTAATAGGGTTCTTTTGGGTACTATATCATTAATAGTGTTCTTTTGGGTAGTATATCATTAATATGGTTCTTTTGGGTAGTATATCATTAGTAGGGTTCTTTTGGGTAGTATATCATTAGTAGGGTTCTTTTGGGTAGTATATCATTAGTAGGGTTCTTTTGGGTAGTATATCATTAATAGTGTTCTTTTGGGTAGTATATCATTAGTAGGGTTCTTTTGGGTACTATATCATTAATAGGGTTCTTTTGGGTACTATATCATTAATAGGGTTCTTTTGGGTAGTATATCATTAATAGGGTTCTTTTGGGTAGTATATCATTAGTAGGGTTCTTTTGGGTAGTATATCACTAGTAGGGTTCTTTTGGGTAGTATATCATTAATAGGGTTCTTTTGGGTACTATATCATTAATAGGGTTCTTTTGGGTAGTATATCATTAATAGGGTTCTTTTGGGTAGTATATCATTAGTAGGGTTCTTTTGGGTAGTATATCATTAGTAGGGTTCTTTTGGGTAGTATATCATTAGTAGGGTTCTTTTGGGTACTATATCATTAATAGGGTTCTTTTGGGTAGTATATCATTAATAGGGTTCTTTTGGGTACTATATCATTAATAGGGTTCTTTTGGGTAGTATATCATTAATAGTGTTCTTTTGGGTAGTATATCATTAGTAGGGTTCTTTTGGGTACTATATCATTAATAGGGTTCTTTTGGGTACTATATCATTAATAGGGTTCTTTTGGGTAGTATATCATTAATAGGGTTCTTTTGGGTAGTATATCATTAGTAGGGTTATTTTGGGTAGTATATCATTAGTAGGGTTCTTTTGGGTAGTATATCACTAGTAGGGTTCTTTTGGGTAGTATATCATTAATAGGGTTCTTTTGGGTAGTATATCATTAATAGGGTTCTTTTGGGTAGTATCATTAATAGTGTTCTTTTGGGTAGTATCTCATTAGTAGGGTTCTTTTGGGTAGTATATCATTAATAGGGTTATTTTGGGTGGTATATCAAGGGTTCTTTTGTGTAGTATATCATTAATAGGGTTCTTTTGGGTAGTATATCATTAATAGGGTTCTTTTGGGTGGTATATCATTAATAGTGTTCTTTTGGGTACTATATCATTAATAGGGTTCTTTTGGGTAGTATATCATTAATAGGGTTCTTTTGGGTAGTATATCATTAGTAGGGTTCTTTTGGGTAGTATATCATTAGTAGGGTTCTTTTGGGTAGTATATCATTAATAGGGTTATTTTGGGTGGTATATCAAGGGTTCTTTTGTGTAGTATATCATTAATAGTGTTCTTTTGGGTAGTATATCATTAGTAGGGTTCTTTTGGGTAGTATATCATTAGTAGGGTTATTTTGGGTAGTATATCATTAATAGTGTTCTTTTGGGTAGTATATCATTAGTAGGGTTCTTTTGGGTACTATATCATTAATAGGGTTCTTTTGGGTAGTATATCATTATAGGGTTCTTTTGGGTAGTATCATTAATTGTGTTCTTTTGGGTAGTATATAATTAGTAGGGTTCTTTTGGGTAGTATATCATTAGTAGGGTTCTTTTGGGTAGTATATCATTAATAGGGTTCTTTTGGGTAGTATATCATTAGTAGGGTTCTTTTGGGTAGTATATCACTAGTAGGGTTCTTTTGGGTAGTATATCATTAATAGTCGTTCGACAATTCTTCATATATATATATATATTCTACTATTAGACAAATACGTATTACCTGGCTAACTTTACGAATGTATACTAACGTACTACTATTATTCAATATAATTTAATTATAATAATACCAAATATGTTATATAATATAATATAATTAGTAAAACTTTGTTAAAATATATTATAGGTATATTATAGGTACATTATATATATGTATCTTAATTTAATATATTGTTCATATAAATTATTAATAATAAGTTATTTTAATATATAATATATTTATATATATATATATATATATATATATTTATATATATATATTTATATATATATGTTTAAATTTATCATCTTATTGTAGAATTAAACTACAAGGCATATTACTCAATGAACAACTATAAAAATGATAAACAAGTTTCATTTTTGTTCAATGGAAACAAAAATAAAGAGTATGACAGCATCACATTGTTAGTCTAAATTAATATTACCTTTCCTGTGATATTTCATAGAATAATTTATTTTAATAGTATAGATTTGTTTGAAATAAATATATATATATATATATATATTTATGTATATCTAAAATATATTATATAAATTAGATATATAATAATATAATAATATAAAGGTTTATTGACTCATTGAAAACGATTATAGACATTTATAGGCATCAAGTTGATATGATAAATCAAATAAATATATAGGGTAAAGTCTCCGATTACCGACCCCTAAATGATTATTTGTAATAACTTATTCAATATTAAATATATTTATTTGAAATTATGTAATTAGGGTAATATTATGGTAATGAATAATGTAGTTATTTTTAATTTTTGATATTATTTTATTTACAAGAATTAACAGGGGGTCGGTAATCAGATACCTGTGCCTAATACCGACCCCCTAAAATAACCGTGGTATAAATAATTGTAGTATTATAATATCTAATAAAAATAGTAGATATACACAAATATAATTAATTATAACATGCATGCAATTTATTTTTTATTGAATTTATGTTTTAATAGTAATATTAAATTTAAATTTAAACTTTAGTGTAATTATATTAAAATAGTGTATATTATTATTACGTATTTACTATTAATTTATTAATCAGTATGTATATGTAATTATAAACATTTTATTGATTTACAATATTATGTACAGTATTAAGTTTTCTTTAAATTAATAAAGTATTAACAATGATTTAAAAAAATGTATTATTAAAATATTTAAAAAGCAAAAACATAATATTACATTTGATCAAATAACAATTGTAGGATTAAATATTTTTGTAAACAAAATACTTATTCATATTTATCATTAAATTACTAACAGTTAATGTATATATAATATTTGTTAACTCTTATATTTACTGAGATACGTGAGGGGAATGGTATTAGGAGGGGGTCGGTAATCGGGGACTTTCCCCTAAATACACGAATAATATTTCTTATAAATTTTAAAAGAATACATTATAATGATAACATATGTGAATATAGTTGAAATTTGAAAATAATAAAATATTATACAAGGTCCATAAGTCATCGGGAATACTGTTCCAGTACTTCGGAGCATCAACAGTGAAATCAGCATCTGCATACACATATAAGAACACGGCACAAAGGGTTTCTTCAGCTCACATTTGCGACTTGGACGTGTAGTATTTGGACTCTCTTTGATAGGAATTTCGCCTTGTGAGTAATGCAAAGAAGATAAAACTTACATATCTCATATCCCTAAAAAAAATCACCATTATAGAATGGATAGATATGGTTATAACAGTACCCTTAAATATTAAAGAGATCTACGTTGTATTGAATAGAAATTATTCATGAATTTTTGCGGAATGTTAATAAAAGGTGAATTACGATATCTAAGTCTATAAGATACAAATTTGTGTACTAATAATTTAGTTAAAGTAAATGTTAGAATAGAACGAGCCTTGCCTATATTATACAGGACATAATTAGAAGTGAGAACGGTTTGATGTAAGTACTGAATAATATAGTGCATTATTAATAGTCAAACCTAGAGCAGTGAAGGTATTTTATATAGGAGTGAGATAAGGAATGGATTATTTATAATTAATCAATAAAGAGATGATAAATAATATATGTGTATTTAAAAAAAACTAAAATTAACGAGAAGAATATATAAAATAAAAATAATCAGACCAAGTACTGATCATTGAGGAATTCCACGAGTGTGATCAAATGGATCCGACAAATATGACTTGATATTTACAGAAGATATTCTATTAGATACAAATTACATAAACCAGTTGTGAACTTGTCCATGAATATCTATTTTACGGTAAGAAATACGGTAAGACGGTAAGAAATAAGAATATGATTTAACGTATCAAAGGCACCAGAACGATCAAGAAGAACCAAATAACAAGAAACCTTATTATACATAGATAGTATAATACCATTAAACACAATGTTTAGAGCAGTTTCTGTGTTATGATTGGAAATGTATACACTCTAAAAGCAATCCACAATAGAGTTCGATATGATATAATCAATAAGCGAAACAATGCGTTCCTTAGTCTTAGAAATTTATAATAATTTTGAAACAGAACGATAGTTGGATAGTTTGGAAGAATAAGATTATGTTTCTTTATTATGTTTGATATCGGAGTGATGTAGGAATACTTCAAATATATAGGGAGATCATTTATGAAGTAAATTAAGAGGAAGAGGGTCAAGTGGGGAATTACATTTTTGAAAAAGACATGAGAGAAAGGAAAATTGAAGAAATGACTAAATTAAAACAATACCAGTAAGTATCAGAGAAAATTGATGGTTTTTAAAATAAAAAGAATCTCCTATAGGAATTTAAAACTTTATTAAATAAAGAACAAATATTATCATCAGAACCATATGGTAGTTTTTTATTCCGAGTTTTACCTATTAGTGAAAAAGCTAATTTAAAAGCTTCTTTTGAAGAAGTGCCATACTTATTAAATTTATCAGTATAGAAGGAATATTTTTCTGCTGATAACTTTTTCCTGTACAAAGATAGGTATAGTATAGTATAATATAGGTATACTTTAGTATGTGTTGGGAAATTAACAAGTTGATTATAAGAATATTCAAAGATAAGCTTCCTAAAAGATACAATTTATATATAAATATGAACATGATAATACAATTAATAAATTAAATCATGATTATTAATCGTCAACATAACTATGTTAATTATTATATTTAAATACACCATAATAATACATATTATATTAATTATAACTAATTATTTTACATTGATATATTATGAAAATAAATTAAAATATATAGATAATATATTACATATTTAAATATAACACAATACTATACAATTATATCGATATAGATATCATTATATTATAATTAATGTTTTACAATTCAATGATTTTCTATTTTTTCATCATAATGTTATATTTATTAATATATATATATATATATATATATATATATATATAATTTACACTAATTATATTTTATAAAATTTCTTAATTTTATTTTAATAAAATAATTTAGAATTTTATTAAAACTGGATACTGATCTTTATTTTTATATTTATTGAAAATTAAATTGGTAATGGTATATATATATATATACATATTAGCTATATATAATTATTTCTGTTTGTGAATATTTTAACGTTTGCTAATAGTAATAATTATTATATTATATGAATATAGTTGCAAACTTCTTACCGCAGTCTTAAAACTAATACTGCGTATACAAAGCAAATCCAGTACAACATTGGCGGAAATGTCGAGTATTTTGCTGATAATTATACCATAGAGGACCCTAAAATTCATATTATTTTATCGTCAAAACTATTCAGGTTTACTAAATTAATATACATATTTGTTTAGTCATATATATATATATATATATACTATAATAATAATAATAACAATAATGGTTCCTCGTAATAAACGAGAGTGAACCTTATATAAGTTCACTAAACTTCTCAAGATATATACCTGTCCGCAATCATATTGGAATAAAACAAATATATTAATAAAAGTAACAATATTATATATTAAAATTAGAAATTTCAAAAGAAAAGTAAAATATAAATAAAATGTAAAATTTTAAATATTAAAATACTTATACTACGAATATATAAGTATTATATATAAGTAAAAAGTAAAGTTATAATAATAAATAAAAATAACAATAAAATGAAAAAATTACAATACAAATATCGGATACAACTTGACCTGGGGTCATCCGGACCCTCCAGAGGTCATAGTCACAGATATGTTATAAATATCTGTGAATGGCCAAGGATATACAACTAATATGTATACAATAATGTCTACATTTTGATTGATAGTGTATTACACTATGATATATCATATTATAATCACAAGAGAAAAACAATAAATGTATTTACCTCTATCTTTTTATCATGTAAATATACCACCTGGTCTCATGACAATAGTTAAAATAAGTTCTTCTATTTGTTACATTTCATAAAAATATAGTATTGCGATTTTATTAAAGTATTTTATTATACCGAGTACCTGGCTTACAATTATTAATATTAATAAATATATATATTATATATTATAATCATGTTGATAGCAATATAACTTCATAATATACGATATAAATTAATATAATAAATTAATACATACAAAATGGAATGCAGTGGAATGGCATTCTACATCTTTCAGATATTTTATAACAAACAACAAGAAATAAAAAGTACAACGACTCGTCCTTACAAATCTTACCCAAATATTGGATATGTTTCCATGTCACAACAAGAAATGGCACTGATGCCTACATTGTTTATTTATCCAGTTATTTATGGTTGGTAAATTAACCATATATTTATATATTATGAAAATATTATTGACATTCAACATGCTTAAATCTAGAAGTATTCGATACGTGTATACCATTTATAATGTATATAATTATATACATATATATATATATATATATATATATATATTATTATATATGTACGTTTAATATGAATAGTGTACACATATAAAATACTTCTAGATTTAAGCATGTTGGATGTCAAGTACTGCAAACGTTCTGAGATACCAATGGAAACTCAGACGAACTATGACGTAATGGAGGTGGGAGTTACCAGCAGTAGATGCCAGGTGGCGTTAGTAGTCGCGGATAAAGAGTATCACGAGTTCAAAGGTTATATCCGTTAAACACAAGACGCGCGTATATAGGCTATATATTTTTTTATTATAATTATTTTTTGTTTACTAATTTAAATTACAGCCCACCATCGTGTTTGTAATGTTTGTATGAGTACATCATATATTCAAAGTATATTATAAATAGATATTTATAACTACTTTTTTATTCATATATTATTCATATATTATTCATATAAATTGACAAATTATAAAGAATATCACTAAATATAGATTTATCAAATTGAAAAAATAAAATACATTGCAGATTTATATAAATAGAACCTAATTCAAATGTCTATGATATATATATATATATATATATATATATATATATATATATATATTGTTATTTTTATTTTATTTTTGTAGAGTCCTTTCATCCCAAACTGAGACACATTGGCAGTTAATTATATATTAAACTTTTATTTATATATTTATATTATTATTAACTATGTATTCATATATTTAATTCTTATTATAATTATTATAGTTACGGTGATAGTTAATTATTATAATTAATATTATAGTTAATATCCAACAAATAAGAAATATGAAAGTAACGATAACATTTAACATATACTGGAAATTGAAATCTGTACTCAATTTAAAACAGTTAGTTTTTATTATAGATAATATAGCTATATATAATATAGCCTATAGATAATATAGTTAATCGTTATTTACTTTATAATTTTATAGTATATTTACTTTATATATATATATATATATTGTATATAATGTCATCTAATTATACAATCATTTTAAATCATACGAATATCACATATATTTATAGTTGTATAATTAAATATGCGCATTCGAATATTTCTCATATTCAATATACACAAATAAGACTTCTAGGTTACTTCTGATTATAACTTATAATCTATTCACTATGCATAATCAGTATACTAATTTAACACTGATTTCTCAATAGTGCCCACCTCTCATTTTAATCCTGACATATATAAATAAAAACTATAATTATCCCTAAACAAAAGTTACAATACCTTTATTATCTATATTCATCTAACGATATTCTGTATTAAAAAATAAATATTAATACAAAAACGAAATACTCTTATAGATATGTTAAGGATCATTCAGATCAAAATATTTTAAATTTTAATAATAATCTGACTAATATGAATTGATCTTTCATTTTAACTCAATCTGATATTAATATATCTTTAATTTTTTTTATTTCAACATTAACTAATGCATATAATATATGTTGTCCATTAAAAAAGTTAAAATTAAATCTGGAGTTTTTGATAAACCATTGCTAAGAGGTTACCTCTTCCATTAAATGTATATATACCTATAGGTAAATATAATTCAATGTATACAACATCTTTAAATAATCATTCACTAATAAATGTATATAACATTATAAAAATTGCTTAATGAAAATATTAAAATATACAGAGAAAATTTATTATGAAAATAAAATAAAAAATAATAATATTAAAAATACTTGGCGATATAATAACAAAAAATAAAAAATAATAAAAATAATAAAAAATCAGGAACTATTATTGATAATAAATTAACATATTTACAAAATGCTAACATGTTCAATTCACATTTTTTAAATATAGGTGTTGAATTAAATAAAAATATACAATACTCTAATCAAAATATATATGAAGATATTACTAGTAATAAGAGTTTTATAAAGCTTGTTTCATCAATAGAAATTGAAAATATTGTTTATAATTGTGATTCAAAATATAGTACGGATTCCAATGATTTTAACTTTATTTAATACGTAACATTATTTTATCCATTAGTAATATTTTATCAATTTTATTTAATAAATACATTGAAAATGGTGTTTACTGATATAATTAAAACATCTAAAGTTATAATTTTATTTAAAAATAGAAATAAAAATGATTGCTCGAATTATAAGCCAATATCATTAACATCACTATTTTCAAAAATTGTTGAACACATTTTAAAAGTAAGAACAATTTCATTTTTAGATACAAATTATTTAATAAATAATTCTCAATTTGGATTTCAAAAATCTATATCAACATGTGATGCTTTGATAATTTATATTGATTACTTGAATATTAATCATAAATTATTCATATCCACAATATCGATTGATTTAAAAAAAGGTTTCGATACTATAAATCATGACATTTTATTAAATAAATTATATATATATATATATGGTTTCAGAGGTATCACTTTGTCATTATTAAAAAGCTTTTTGACAAATAGGTAGGCTATCAATACGTAAGCTATAATAATACCAATTGGTATTAATTCTAAAATACTTCCGATTAAATGGTTTTCTTTTGATATTCTGATTTCACTTTTTATTTGGGTATTAATCTATTACTTTTTATCTGCTTTAGTGTTCTTCTTAAGTCACACATATCCATAAATTCGTTAGTTATTCAATTGTTCTTCTTCTCTCTATATTTTCCTAGAATTTCAGTTGCTGCAATTGTTATATTTAGTTTCTGTACTATCTCTTCTGTAGCTTGTATGTTAGTTAAATTTTGTTTTGGTAGTTTTTATCCAATTTTTTGTTTACAATTGTTTTCAGTTTCTGGGTATTTGAGCTTTTCAAGATTAAATTTATTTCGAACAAATTTGTTTTCTTTGGGTTTTTCAAGTGAATACGAAAGGTCATCATTGCCATATCGTGATAACTCCCTATGTACGCTCCAGGGAATAATATAGTCCTATATATATTTACACTAGTAAAAAAAAGTTTACTTATTAAAAAGTTATTAATTTGATTATGATATAATCCACCAGGCATATGTGCCAAGTTTGTATTCTTGATTTTTTTTGATGACCAAATGTATTTGTAATTATTAGATTATTTGTTTTTGTGAATACCAAATATCGTTTATCTCTTTCATTTATTACAGTATATATTGTATATATATATATATATATATATATATATATATATTGAACTATCTGCGTGGATCATTTGGCTAATGTATCACCTACAAGTAGATGGACGTGAGTTCGAGCTATACCATGAACATCAAAATAGGTTTTAAAATAATATTTAGAGGTGATCTTATATAAGTGTGTGTAAATAAATGATCGGCTCTCATTAAACCCATGGATACCTTAACATGAGAGTGGATTCGATGGGACATTAGAGCCATTTGGTTATAAGTGAAAACTTTATCTAAGTTTCTAAATGGGTTGACATAAATGGACTCCACCAAAATAACAACAACAATATATATATACATTACTTATAGTGAAAGTATATATTATTATGATACTAAGATAATAAATATACTAAGTGTTTTGGTTAGAGGTAATAATATTCAGTTTATAGGTACTAATTTTGGTAGTTATATTTTTAGAATAAATATTTAATATTATGGGTTTCAAGTTACCTATTACAATTCACACAGAACTTTAAATAAATTAACGGTGACTTACACAAACTCGGGTCTGGATGGAAGACACGACGCTACGTTGATACTGGATAAACCTGTTAACAATGCTTTAACCGACATCGTGATCGTAGTTATCATGCAGCACGCCTACCTCAAGGTAATGAGAGTGGTCGCTGTGTAGAGAATGTACGACTATTATTACGACTATAAATGTACGACGACATTTAGATACTCTATAGAAATAACGCATAGCTTTATCAACCAGCATGCCCTGCGATGCATTTTCGATGTGGTACATTTATTTAAATCACCTATGCAGCCCATGCACATGTTCAATATGCTCCGGATGTTCAAAATTATGTCCAATTACACTAATTTTGTTGCGTAGTTTAGTATTATATAACTCTATATTAAAACATTTGTTAAATACTCACCCTTACCATGCGTGCATCTAACGGCATATATTAATCTTCATATTTCCAATATATAATATTATTTAAAGGAAATATATAATTAAATAAAATTGATAATCATTTTATCGATAAAGATAACAATCGATTCCACCGAAATGAAATTAGACGAAGTTCAGAAGATAAACCACGCCCCCAATACAAATAGATATATCATTGATACAAAGTCGAATATCAAGGTCAAAACTGAACTAAAAAAAACTACGAAAACAATAGGTATGTACTAATATAAATATTAATACATACCACGTAATGTATTTAAACAAATATTTATATATTTAAAACTAATATTTATTTATTGAATCATATATTATAATAGAGGTACATATATATATATATATATATATATATATATATATATACGATTTTATAATTTCTGATCATCATCCATTAGTTATTGCGATTAGACATAATAATGTACAAAAACAACACATGTGCTATTCATAAAAATTAAATAAAATAGAATTTTGAATACAAAAAAATTTAGATGGAATATGTAACGATAATATGTGTAATTAGAGACAAATTTAAAATATTAATTGCCCCATAGTAAAATAATATGTAAAGAACAAGAACCTAGTAATATTACTATGAATCAATGATCTTAATAATTTTTGAAAAAATAATTTTGATAAAAAACTTCTATTCCTAATAACATTGAGAATGAACAGGGTAGGTTAGCTATAGCTGACGTTAAAAAATACTAGTTCCATAATATTAATGATATTTTTAATAGTACTAATTTTATTCCGTACCCGTATAATAAAATTACTGTTAATCAAATTGTTTATAGAAATTCGGATGATATTTCATTTATTATAGATTCCATTAAATGTGGTAAATCGGTTGGTCCTGATGAAATTTCACTAGAATATATTTCTAAGTTAAATATTCTTATTATTCATACTTATTAATAATATGTTACGTGACTCCTATTTTCCAAAAAAAAAACTAATACTATCTTATTTTCTGCCATTAATTCAAAATAAAAACAAAAGATCGAATGACTCTTCTGACTATCGACCTATATGTATATCTAATATAGTTGTAAGATAATTTAAAAGGTACTATTACCCTTGAAAATCGATTTGGATTTTTAAAAAGATGGGTATTTTTGCAATTAAGCAATACTTAAAATATTTTAAAAAGATGGGTATTTTTGCAATTAAGCAATACTTAAAATATTTCAATTATTATAATACCATATATTTGTAGCTTTTTTAGATGCATTTGATAAAGTTTTTGGTAAACTTAATCACAATATTTTATTTCATAGATTAAAAGATAATAATTTTCCATGTTATATAATAATTTTTTAAAATGATATGTACATAAATCAGATAATCTATATTAAGTGTGAGTGATAAAACATCATATAGGAACCCGGTTTCAAATGGTGTATCTCAGGAGCAATTATTTAATATTTACTATTTAATATTTATATCAGAAGTTAAGATAACAATTAGCAGTAATCAGTAAATTAATATTGTAAAATACAAGATGAAATATAAGAAAATTGCCTCTATACAAATATTATCAATAAATTTATTTGATTTATAGACTTAAACATGTTTTGTAATTGTAACGTGCTTAAAAGAGAATCAGTAATAGTATTGGAATTACGTATGTTCATAGTACAGAGAAATATATGTTTACTATTATATACATTGCATTTTTCAATACAATACATTAAATAAACAAAATAATCTTTTTCAAATGAGGAAGATATATTAATTGAATTGTTTATAATATTATTAGTATCAAGTTTAATTTCTATAGTAATTGTATCAATGTAAAGGTTACTAAGAGATAGAATGACAATTATTTATAGAAAATTAATTCTTAATATAAATAGAGATGCCACCAGCTTTTTTGTGATTTCTAATATTATGAATATGATGATGATGATGATAAGGTTTATTAACACTTATCATAGGTGTGGCCACCCCTCGTAGGTGCATATAACAATATAGAACGAACACAATAAATAGATAAATAAATAAACAAAACGATAAAATAATATAATTTATAAAAATAGTAATATTGTATGATTAAATAAGTGAATATATTACATCGATGATATGTAAGCTTTGAGGTGTGTAATAAAGGAAGGGTGTGAATGGATTGATCTAATAGAGGCAGGGAGGGAATTCCATAAGGATGGAACCATATAACTGAAGGCGCGTTTATGGTATTTCAGGTATGAGACACGAGGGCAAATTAGGGAAATGTCAGCATTTGATCGTAAGGAAGTCAGTGGGCGTCTTAGAGTTAGTAGGGAAGTCAAATAAGGAGGAGAAGTATAATATATTGCTTTATGAGCGAGTGATAGAAGGTGTAGGAGGGAACGTTTTTTTTGAGGGAACCAGTTGGATGTAAGTTGGTGAGAGTCGGTAATGGAATGGTCAAATCGATTTATTGAGAAAATGGTTCGTATAGATGCACGAATTATACGATTTAAAGGGGATAATGAAGTATTAGGGAGATGATATAGTAGTGAGGAGCAGTAGTCGATACGAGAGAGGACGAGTGCATTTATGAGGACAGTTGTAAGAGGGCGGGTTAAGTCTTTTCTTATACGACGAATTTTAAAGAGGTTGTAGTTAGCTGATTTAGATATATTAGCTATATGGGAATTTAGGGATAGGTTAGCATCCAAAGTAATTCCAAGATTTATAACAGATGATGAAGGGATGATGGGGAGACCGTCGATGATAACAGGTGGAAAATAATGATAGTTAGATGGGATATTTAGGAGTGCAGATTTTGAAGAGTTGAGTAGAAGATTGTTAGATAGAAGCCATGATCTGATAGTTGATGCACATTTACATAATTGTGAGTTATCTGGTAGTACATTGGAGGAGTTGGGTAGGAAGGAATATAGTTGAATATCATCAGCGTAAATGTGATAGTGTACATCAGGATATTGACCAATAATATCATGTATAGGGAGGATGTATATTGAGAATAGGAGGGGGCCGAGAACAGATCCCTGGGGAACACCATAATGAAGAGTACGAGATTTTGTAGAGAAATTGCAAATTTTAACGGATGATGATCTATTTAATATATAGGATGAAAACCATTTTAGTACGGTTCCGCGTATACCAATCATTTCTAATCTTGAGATAAGAACTGAATGGCTTAAGGAATCGAAGGCACATGAGAGGTATAATAATATAAGTTGGCAGGATATAGATGGAGATACTGTAGAGTATATATTGTTAAGTATTTGTATATATATATATAAAAAAAAAAATGACAATATATATATATATATATGATGACTGTAAAAATAACAGTACAAAAAATAATAGAACAAAATAACAGTACAAAAATATCCAGAAAAAATATTACGTACATTGGTCCGTTATTTTTTCTTGTTATTTTTTCCTGATATTTTTTCTTGTTATTTTTTTTCTGGATATTTTTGTACTGTTATTTTGTTCTATTATTTTTGATTCATATATATATACCTGAGTGATTGATTTATATAAGTTCAAAATAAAAATTGGTTATATAATAATAATAATAATGATTAACAATCGTAATTGTAACAATCATTATTTTTAAAATATCGGGCTTTTGTTAATAATTTACTGTATTTCTTAATTTACTAATCGATGGAAATTTATATTGTTATTTATATATATTTACGGAATATAATTTCGAATTAAATATTTCGTTTAAATTAAACATAATTATATTATCACTTTTTATCATTTCATATCATATGATGATTTTAATATATAATACTATTGAAGTGGATAATATTAAAACTAACGGATGTTATTATGCTGACGGGTCAATGTATTATTCTGACAACAAAGAAGTACTATATGCACAACTAAAGAAAGATGTTAGTATATATATATATATACATATATATTAGTATAAATCATATACATATATATATATATATATATATATATATATATATATATATATATATATATATATATATATTATTATATATATAGATATATTTATGAAATAATTATATAATTGTACAGACGATCTGTTTAGCTATTTTCCAGGATCAAGTTAAAGATAATCACAAGGAATCTTACACTCTGACTTATGTAATCACTCCTATTTCTAACATGTCTACTTCACATAATGATGGTTTCTTTTATATATATATATATATATATATATATATATATATATATATATATATATATATATATATATTATAACATATCGATGAATATATGTATTTTCTTAGATGAAAAGAAAATGCATTTTCGTAGATGCATCTATACACCTAGTGACCATTTCACAGATGGACATTCATTATTAAATAACTATAGAAAAAACTTAATTAACATAACTACAAAATTATAACAAGTATTACTATTTTCCACATTAGTTATAAGATATATCAGATTAATTTAATGACATAATTTACTATACAAATAGTATTATTTTTATCCATGATTTATATTGCATATATATATATATATATATATCGAATACAACCAAAATATTACAAAAGAAAATATAACCAAGACACTACAAATCAGATTACTTTATAGAGTCGTATACTTTATTATTGTATAATTAAATATTTATGGAGGACATGATTAAAAAATAAATAAATAATATTTATTATATCTTAATATATTAAATAATCTAGTTTTTGTATGTTAACTAATTGTATATTGGTATTTTGTATATTTATTTATATATATATATATATATATATATATATATATATGCATTACATAAGGGTATTGCCACATAATAGACGTTCTTGGAAAAACTATAAAAATGTTAATATTTAAAACAAATTATTTTAATATAACAAATTATTTTATTTATAAACGAAGTAAATGTATATTATAAATGTAAATGTATTTTATATAAATTTATATAACAAATATTAAAAATATTCAATATTTTCATTTACAAAAAATCTATGAATTTCGGATAGTTTCGCCATATAAACAAAAAATAAAATATTTAAAATATTTATTTATTCAAAATATAATCATATACATTAATATAGATGTTTATAAATTTGGAGTAATATTGAATCATAAAGAACAGCAAGGCGATATTATATTATTGAGGTTCATATTACTTATCATTACGTATCACTAATTATCATTAATCATATATATATATATATATATATATATATATATATATAGATTATTAGATTATTAGATTATTAGACTTATCACTATAGTATCACTAAGTATACTTTGATATATTTATAATTACTTATTAATAAATGATGTAATATTGATGGCATTACCATGAATATGATATTATGTTACCTATCGCAACTTTTAATTATTTTCACTTATCATTATTTGTTATCATATTAATTAAATGTATTATGATAATATTAATAATTATTAAAATTATCTGGAGTATGATAACATAATATATATATATATTTATATATATATATATATTACGCAATCTGGTATCAGCCTCAAAAGGAAAGGAGGTGCATCCGGTGAATGTCTAAGTACCGGCACTTTTAAACAATCCAAGTTGAAGTTAACTCAAGTAGAGAATATGGACTGTAGTGAACTGAGTATGGATAAACATATCACATTGACAATAGAGGTTATTCATCCCGTGGTTTATAACGCTATATACAAGTATTTTTACACACGAACACATATATGAGAGACTTATATAGAGCAGACTCTTTGTATATCATATTACGGGGGTATCCCATTACAGTTATATTTAATATAAAGAAATATTTTAATTTAAAATGATTTTCTAAAAAGTTAACTAAAATTTTAGTGGGAAACCCACTTACTTTCCGGCAACTTGCCTGAAATATAATAACTTTATAAGGGATATATCCTATTACAACTTGATATAAAATAGTTTAAAAGTTATAATAGCTCCGGCAAGTTGCCGACAAATCTTATAGTGGGATACTCCCTTTATGCTAAGTTACATAAAGATGATACCAGTTGTGTTAAGATGAACAAATTATTCCGGAGTTCTCTTGTATCATAAGATATATTGAACAAAATATCGAATTAGAACGACTATTTATAAAGCTATACAACATTATCTAAAAGGGGCCACCATTAAACATCTTTACCCTGTATATATATATATATATATATATTTTAATTACGAATTTTTTTTTTACATTTGACATAAAACTGTATAGTTTAATTCAAATGTAATCATTATAAATACGATAATTGTTCGCAATAGCAATGTAGGAGGCGCTGTTTATTTGTGTTCGTTATATTACTTCCAATAACCTCGTTATAGCGTACGCCGTACGTCGTACGTACACAAATAACATATTAGTCATGTGACTATCTTACTAAATACCACCCACCTTAATAATTTATATTTTAACATATTATATTTGAATTATACTTTGATATTTTATTATATCGATTATACAAGTTATTTCCTATCGACATTACTATCAACAAAAACCATCGTTATAGGTGTTTGAAGATCAAATAATATATAAGATTGAAGAAATAAATTTACAATCTGAATTCGAACCCGAATTTGATATGAAAGCTTCAACCGGTTTCATAATTTCCGGATATACGAGGGCTCTGATCCATAAAAAATCATTCATAATCAATTCTAGTTTGTTTTATAACTATATAAAAGCATTTTATCGTATATAATTATGGTTAACGTAAATAATAACAGGTGCCATATATAAGTATGGTTGTCGTATGATTGTTGTTTTATCTACAAACGGTGTAATAATTCTAGATTAAAAAAATTTGAAATTTAAATAATATTATAATTTATTAATAATAGTATTATAATCCTATTATTAAATATGAATAATATATATGTATAAATGTGGTTATTTTCTAAGTGAATATGTATTTGTTTACACTATAGTGTAAGCATACAATAACATCCCCTGTATACTCGGTATTATTCTAAAGACGTATAGTATATGTGTACAGTGTATAATGTATAGGGTTCACCGTGCATTGTACACAGTGTACATTGTACACAGTGCACATTGTACACTGTGTACAATGTACATTGTGTACTGTGTACGATGTAAATACCTAATGATGAGGACATTCATGGTAAATGACTCGACTCCTAAATAGAAGCAATTTATAAAAGCAACCGACAGAAACAGTCTATATTTTGTATAATTGTGCTCAAATGATCACTCTTATCGCACGACGCACACTGTGTGGCAGCAATTATAGAGAATTCTCTATGATTTAACACTAAGGTTCTACATTATATTAAGTGCATTATTTACTATGTCAGTATCAGTACACTATGCCAGTGTCAGTACAATATGCCAGTGTCAGTATCATTACACTAAGTATACAGGTTAGCGAATATAATCTATGA
Source organism: Osedax fenrisi (assembly GCA_964019155.1). Lineage (NCBI taxonomy): Eukaryota > Metazoa > Annelida > Polychaeta > Sabellida > Siboglinidae > Osedax > Osedax fenrisi. Next base: position 9,553,343 of record OZ025240.1, read on the forward strand.
AGAGAACAATATATATATATATATATATATATTGTATACCTTATATATATATATATATATATATATATAAGGTATATATACCTATACATATATATATATATATATATATATATATATATATATATATATATATATATATATGTATATACATATCTGTAAATTGATGTTCAAATAAATAATCTATATTTTAGAGGTAGTAGATTACATGACGAACAATTGTGGTCAAATCGTGTATAATAAAAAAAATGAAATATATACACTTACATCAAAGAAGTCAAAATCTATACAAATGTGTACTATTTTAAATACGGTTATAAATAATTATATATATATTTATATATATATATATATATATATATATATATATATATATCCTAAGTTGTAAAAGAGATGCATATAAAGTAATATCTAATTTTAATATTGTCAGTATCTTGAAAATTATATCTACCTATAGCTATAACTATCCCCCTATAGCTATAACTATCTCCCTATAGCTATAACTATCTCCCTATAGCTATAACTATCTCCCTATAGCTATAACTATATCCCTATAGGAGATAATGAACTATATCTCTTATACACTACATATAAATCCACTACATATACATATTATCTCAAATACACTACATATAAATATTTAAATTAAATATTATTTTGAACATATTTAGTATAATATAATTAATAAATTATATATGTTGTTGAATCTACAATATGTCAGCAAATTAGTATTATCAATTTAATAATTAAAACATGGATCTTATTTTCTTATAATATATAGATATCTGATCCATTTATTTTGTTAAACTTATAATTAAATCTTATTTATAAAATTAAATTATACGTATTCTATATTTATCATTAATTAGTTAAAATATACGATACGTTTTAATATATATATATTAATATATAAATGTACAATAGCTTGATATGTAGTTGCCTATATCCTAATATGTAGACTTTTCGTAGGATTACAATTTGTACAGATAATTTTAAAATTATATCTGTATCAATACATATTTCAATATCTTCTATAGCGGATAGTGGACTATTAGCAATCGTTTGGTAGATTGTTGAAGTAACTGGCTATATTAATTAATAATCTTCTAAATATATTTTCAGTAATTGCATATTTATACAATTATAAAATTAATTGTATATTATAGAAAATATATTGTATACATTACATTTTATAATTAAATACTATTTTTCAGTTAATATTTGTAAGTTTTTCAATTGTTAATGTATATATTTAATTATATAATTTTATAATAATATCATATTATTAATATGTAATTAATACCAAGTAGATAATGTTATATTATTGTTATTACATTATACCCCTATTAAAATTTACGTTTGTATATATATATATTGTATATTATACATATCAATAATAACAAGTATTTAATATTACACATAATTTAAATAAATTCTTATAAAGTATATTACAAATAATAGTTTAACTTTCACCATTGTATAATGCCTCTCTTTCGTATTATTTAAAAAATATAATATAGAATTTTTATTTGATATTTGTATTTGTATCAATTTGTATTTATATCAATATCATAGTTAATATACTATATAATACACATTTATTTATATACTATATAACTTTATTTACAATGTATATTGATATAGGTAATAAAACTAAACGTTCTAAAAACTTTTTTTTAATAAATATAATTCTAAAAATATTTTAAAGTATATAATTCAAGATACAAGATCAACCTTTTCGAGTTCCTACAAGCATCATGTACCACCATTAAAATATCACAACATAACCGTCGTAGTGAGATTATTAACCAGTACACTATCTCGACATGTTAAACTGTTACATAACCCACCTTCTATAAGTATTTAGTCAATCACTACATTTTCACATCAATTATCGCTCAGCTAATTTTAATTTCTTTATATCTCCCTGCAGTTTCTTTCAGTATTTCACGTTATTAAGAGCAGATGTGAACTCATATATACTGGCGTTAAACTCACATACACATCAACATACATCACAATCATATCATATATTCTATTACGTATTATAAATATTAGCCTATATATAAATATTATGAGATTATATTTATATAATTATATTTTTAGGAGGAGTTTAAAATAGGTCATCTCACATTCGAAATAGAATCTGAGTCAAGCAAAACGTATGGTATTCTATATAATATGAAAGATTTAAAAAATGCAGAATTTATAAATATAAAGTTCGTTTTCATACTTCTTTATAAACTTATTGCATATTATATATATATATATATATATATATATATATATATGTATATATATACACTTATCATTGTATGATAGGTGTTTCACAAATATAATCTACATCTATAGGACAAATATGTCTATACTATACTGTCTATACACTTTAAATATACGTTATTTCAGCAGTACTAATGTTATGTTAACCACGCAGTATTACTGAACTCGGAGCTACTGTTAAATTCGGTTCGGTTTCTAATTCCACATTCAAGGATAACATGAACGGATATATCGCGTTCAAAAAGGGCACAGAACACATCAAGAAATTGATCCACCTGTACTTATACGACGAATTCGTCATGGTATATATCGATAGCAGCGAAGACAGCTTTAAATACGTCACTCCAGGTTTTGTACCGTGGTCCACTTAATACTATACTACGAGCACACATCTCGTATACATGTCTATATAAACTAGTATATTTGTGTACCACTGTATTAGTGAACATTATAGTTGATCACAATTCACGTCTCATACTGTATACAGTGCTATAGCATATTGTGATCAATAATAACGCGACTAAAACTAAAACTACCTTCTTTTAATGATAAATTGATGCATTTATGGTAGTACATTATATTTAAATATACGAACTGTCGCGTTATATTATTTTAACGTTATTTTCTGAGCAATAATAGTTAACTATATTGCATACATAAAGATGTATGAGTTTGTATTGTGTATATTATATGATAAGAAATATGTGACATAATATATATATATATATATATATATATATATATATATATATGTTGTCGCGTTTCCGCAAAGATAGTTCACAATCAGGTTATACGTTTTATTACGAAGAGAACAAGAACCCCGTACTATAAACATGGGTATTATACATATTAATATTGAATTATATTTACAAGTCATTACGTTACCTTTTAGTATCAACAGATATTAATATATATAATATAATATATAATGTTAACGTTAATAATGTTAAAACAATAATTCGTAGTAGATAATGTAAATGATTTTATACGACTGTGTTGCATCGAGTGTAAGCATTCACTGTAGCAATTTATAAATATCCTGTCATCCAGGCATTCGAATAACAACATTTAATATATAAAAATAGTTAATCTATCAGACTCCACGCCCCCTTCTTTACAAATATAAAATCAAATCTAATTCCAATCAACAGTTATAATTATAATTGTACATTACCAAAAACATCCATTTCTATATTACATAATAATGTTCACATTTCTCATTCCCACATATATACACACATACATTCTATCATAATTACCACTAGTATACCATACTACATTCTATCATAATTACCACTAGTATACCATACTACATTCACCCCTACTAAAAAATTCCTCCACACCACAATTATTCATTCACTCTCTTCAGATTCATTAAATTCTCACACTTAATACACTCATTATTCTTAATGCGATAAACCGCATTATCGCCAAGCTTTTCTATCACTGTCCACTTCTTATCACCCCAACTATTCTGTAACTTCCTTCTTCCTAAAACTCTATTCTTTACTCTAACTATATCTCCTATCTCTAATGTATCATATTTCATATCTACAATTTGTTCCATATTACTACTCTCCCTAACTATTCGTTCTACCTCTTTCATCTTACACCGCGTATCCTCTACCCAATCACTGCCCTCATATTCCGTTATCCCTCCTAATTTCCGATCGACTAACAACTTTTATTTCCTCATAAACATCAAATAAAATGGCGAGTAACCAGTTACTGCATGCGGGGTACGATTATATACGTATGTCAATTTATTCAAGTGTGAAGGCCATTTTTTTTTCTCATTCACACTTAATGTCCTTAGTAAATTTTGAATCGTACGATTCATCCTCTCTACCTGCCCATTTCCCATTGGATGATACGGTGTTGTATTACTCTGTTCTATTCCGAATAGTCCGCATAACTCCTTTATTAATGAAGACATAAAGTTTCTGCCTTGATCCGAATGGATTCTATCGGGTACTCCAAAATTAAAAATCCATTCATTCATTATTACTTTTGCCACCGTTAACGCCGTTTGATCTCTGGTAGGTATTGCTTTCGTGTATTTGGTATATGCATCTGACATAACGAGTATGCTTTCTCTGCCATCAGTAGCTTTATCAACGGTCATAAAATCTATAAATAATATAGCCAAAGGTTTTTTTGCTGACAAACTCCCCATTCTTATCTTAGGCTTCTTGCATAATTCTTTAGCTTTACTACACGTCTCACACCTCCTAATGTATGACCTAATGTCCCTATATTTGCCTATCCACGTATACATTTCATTTATTTTTTGAGTTGTCCTTTCTATACCCTGGTGACCATTATCCTCATGAGCTCCTCTTAACACCTCTCCTACTAGACTACTTGGTACCATTAACCTGTCATCATATCCTTCCCTTTTCTCATACAGAACTCCATCTCTAACTACTAATCTACCCACGTATCCATTCTTACTTGCAATTAATAGTGCTTTGCGAATAACACTGTCATTATTCTGCTCGATTCTTAATTTATCTCTCTCCATCATGGGTACCGTTTCCACTAACCCTAACTCTACCTCATCATCATCATAATCCTTGATCTCTGTATCTCCATTTCCTATATTTCTTACTCTTGATAATGCATCGGCTACCACATTTTCTTTTCCAGGTCTATACTTATAGGTAATATCATAATCAGCTAATCTAGCCATCCATCTTTGTTCTAATGACGTCAATTCTTTTTTATGACTAATATATGATACGGCTGAGTTATCAGTAATTACAACACAACTACTACCCCTTAAATAGTAACTAAACTTCTCAGTAATCGCCCATACCACTGCTAAAAATTCTAATTTTTTAGAAGAATAATTCGACTTATTCTGTTCTCCTCGGCGTAACGATCTACTAGCGTACGCTACTACTCTTTTCTCATATTTACCCACTATCTGACTTAATACAGCCCCCAACCCACTCGCAGATGCATCAGTTTCTACGATAAACTTCTCATCCCAATTCGGTACCACTAATATAGGTGACGAGCATAATGCTGTCTTTAGTTTAGTAAATGCCTGGTCACATTCTGTGTTCCACTCTACGTTTACGCCCTTACTCCTTCTCCTCGAAACTGGCTTACCCTCCTTCTCATTCACCTCTACTATTAACTTATTTAATGAGCCACTATTCCCGAAAATCCCTTTACAAATTTACGATAATAAGAGCAAAATCCTAATAGTGTCCTTACTTCCCTTAGTGACTTAGGTGTAGGCCAATCCCTTACTGCCTTTAGTTTTTCATCATCTGCCTCCAATCCCCTTTCTGACACCTTATGACCTAAGAATAATATTTTACTCTTAAAAAACTTACATTTGTCCACGTTTATCTTCAGCCCTACCTCTTCTAGTTTACTTAACACCCTATCTATTGTCTCTACATGCTGGTCAACATTATCCGACAATATTACAATATCGTCTAAATAGCAAACTACGTTCTCAAATGTATTATCTCTAAACAGGTTAATCATGATTCTCTGAAACGTTGCCGGTGCATTGATTAACCCAAATGGCATTCTGACAAATTGATATAGACCCAAGGGCGAAATAAATGCAGTTTTATGCTGGTCCTCCCTAACAACTGGAATCTGATTGTACGCAGATTTAAGGTCTAATGAAGTATAATACTTTTTACCCGCAACGATATCCAATAGGTCATCTACCCTTCGTAAAGGATAAGTATCTCTTATAGTTTTACAATTTAACTTTCTATAATCTATACATAAACGAATGTCTCCTGATTTTTTTTTTACAATCACCATAGGACTACAGTAGTTACTTTCAGACGGTTCAATAATACCCTCTCTCAATAAACTCTCTAAATGATCCTTAACTTGTTGAAGTTGTGCCGGAGGTATTCTCCTATACCCCGAATTCACAGGTACATTGTCTATCGTTCTAATGTGATGTAACCCTGCCCTCGATTCTGATAAATTTTCCCCTTTCTTTGCGAAAGCTTTCTCCCTACTTTTTAATACTGCTCTTAATTTCCCTTTGATTACTACATCACTTATTCCTACTAATCCATCTAACCAATAATCCTCACTCTTTATCACCATTACTCCATTTTCTATAAGTATCCTATTACTTATCTCCTCATTTTTTACCATTACTTCCCCTAATCTATCACTTATCCTATCATTCTGTAGTTTCCCAATTATATTCATTCCAATTATTCTCAACTGTTCATTGTCCACTAATAAAAATCCTACTTCCTCTATCGTACGGCCCTCTATCATTACATTAGTTTCAAAATACCCTAGATACGGTATTAATCCCTCATTAGCGGCCTTAATAGTTAACCATGGTAGTTTTCCATTAAACCGTGTATCTTTCAATTTATTAAAAAAACTTAATGGTAAGATCGATACCTGACTCCCACTATCTACAAGACACTGTATTCGCTGTCCTTTCACCATTACAATAACCTCCCTTCTATTCCCAACTAACTGACCTCTCAACCTCTCTCTGCGGGTATCTCTAATTGCTCTACTCGACCCGCTTAATGCAGAGCATTCGAGTTTAAATTACTCCTACACCATCTTGAGATATGCCCCTGCTTCCCACATTTGAAACATACTATTTCTACTCTACTTCTTCTATTCAAATTCGATTCTAGTGGACGATACCTCCCTTCCCATTCCCTATTAGTTAACTCTAACTTCCTTAATTTCTCTTCTAAGTTATTTTCCCTCGACCTATCTATATCTCTAACCTCTACCTTATAACACACCTCTTCCGCTAATTCTTCACCTTCCTTTTCCCATTTTACTGCAACCCTCCTAAGATCCTTAATCGATGACTTCCCAAGCAAAATCATACTCCTTCTTAACTCTACAGATTTTAAATTATGTTTTATACTTTCAATTATGACCTCCTCCCAGCTCCCATCTACTACTTTTAACTCCATGCCTAATTCTAAAAGCCCATCTATGAACTTACTAACACTTTCGGTATCCCCTTGCTTCCTAGCCATTATCGAATAAATCATCTCGCCTTTAGATTTACTCGATGCATATCTATCTCTTAGACTTTCCTTTATTTTTATAATATCCGTCATATCTTCTCCTAACATCATTACTAAGTAAATCTTTGCTGCACCTATCACGTGATAGCAAGCAAAGGATGCAGCCTCACTATCATTTATTCCCTTTAATCTTACACATTCATTTAACTCTCGTATCCATCTACCTACTTCTGTACTACCATCAAACTTTTCTAACTTCACATATGACATATCACTACTATTTCCCTTAATTACTTTCACACTATCCTTAACATCCATGACTTTACCAGATCTTAATATCATTCACATACACACACCACACTTAGTTATTCAGAACTTTTTTTTATTAAAAAATAAGCGGGCGTGTCTATCTAATAGATTAACTAACATAAGCCGGGGTTTTCTTTAATGTCTCCAAATCGTACGTGCTGTTGTTCGCCGCTGTCACCAATGTTGTCGCGTTTCCGCAAAGATAGTTCACAATCAGGTTATACGTTTTATTACGAAGAGAACAAGAACCCCGTACTATAAACATGGGTATTATACATATTAATATTGAATTATATTTACAAGTCATTACGTTACCTTTTAGTATCAACAGATATTAATATATATAATATAATATATAATGTTAACGTTAATAATGTTAAAACAATAATTCGTAGTAGATAATGTAAATGATTTTATACGACTGTGTTGCATCGAGTGTAAGCATTCACTGTAGCAATTTATAAATATCCTGTCATCCAGGCATTCGAATAACAACATTTAATATATAAAAACAGTTAATCTATCAGACGCCACGCCCCCTTCTTTACAAATATAAAATCAAATCTAATTCCAATCAACAGTTATAATTATAATTGTACATTACCAAAAACATCCATTTCTATATTACATAATAATGTTCACATTTCTCATTCCCACATATATACACACATACATTCTATCATAATTACCACTAGTATACCATACTACATTCTATCATAATTACCACTAGTATACCATACTACATATATATACATATATATATATATATATATATATATATATATATTTATATATATATATATATAACATATTTATGTTTTTGATTAATTATTTGTCAAGCGAAATTTGTACTCATAATAATATTAATCTATATTTTTCTTACATATATAAGAAACATATATTTCTAGTTTTCAATGTAATGTGTGTTGTTATAATATATAATACATGATTTATTAAACTAATGTAAAACCAGCAGTATCGTTTGGTTACTTAAGAGGTTTCTCTTGTTTTGATATTTTTTGAAAATTCAATATAAAAAGATAGAGATTTTTATATATTTTTAATTGTCAATAAGTTTAAAAATTCTTAAGATATTACAATTCTTTAAAATAATATCGAAGGGAGGACTTCGTTTGATATAACATAATATTATATATTTTTGGAAATACAACTTATCTAATAATGGTAAACATGTAGTTTACATTTTATTTTTTGTTAAATTACATTTTATATATGATATATTACAAATAATTGTATGATCATATATTCAGTCAATAAACACATAATAACTAATATATTCTTAAAATGTCATAAACATGTGAGTACTATTTACGAGATAGTCGAGCGTTGCACAATTTTCATCGTGTAACATTTCCTGCTAGCTCGACTAATGGTTTGAATACTGATCAAGTCTGCTAGGTACTTGGGAGATCTAAGATGTATAACCTTATGGGTACAATTATAACCTTATGGGCTTAATATAGCCGAGTTATCGAATTAGAGTCGATATTGATACTATTGAAGAAACTTCATTTTATATAGGGTGCGTATAGCACGTCGTTGTATCATCTCAAGTTTAAGCATAAGCTTTAGGGTAGATTACATATAAATGAGCAGCAGTATATAAGTCTACTGAAGACTAGCGAGTGTATTATACTTTAAGTATTTGTAAAGTAAACTTATTGCGTGATTTTCTAATATTATAAAGAAAATAGTTGGCATTGCGAATCATTACAGATATGTGGTTAGAGTAATTTAGGTGGGAGTTGATGGTGAAACCAATAGTTGTTATGGTATTATGAGGTAGGGAGGGATAGTAGAAGAGGTTGGTTATGATTAGGTGGTAGGTGGTCTTGAGATAATGATGGTATCAGTTTTGGTCATATTAAGTGATAGGGAATTCTGGGAGAACCAGTAAGTAAGTTCTGTGTAGCAGTTAAAAATAGATAGTTGAATAGAGTTTGAGTCACAGGAAATGGGAAAAGAAGTATACATTTACAGATCGTCGGAAGATATGGTAGTTGATGTAAGGATATTTACGAAATATGGATTTTACGGGAAAATATAAATTATAAAAAGTAAAGGACCATGCACGGAGACTTGAATGGCTCCACATGTAGAACGCCATGAGTACTGATAAAGGGAGTAGAGAAAGATGAGATAATTTAAACTGAAGGTCCTTAAGGAAAATAATGACATAAATTAGCTGTGTACAATATATATATATATTATTGTTATTATTATTGGTATTGTTATTTTTATTATGGTGGAGTCATTTACAACGTATTTTTAGAGATAATTTCTAATCATTATTATTCTTAAAAATAGGTCGTGTTATAAAACCTTTATTTTTATATTTGATGAAAGTTTTGAGCCATAATATTTTAATGTGAGTATATTAACATATTAAATATTACATGTGCCAAATAATATAATTTTTGTTTACTATTTTTTTTTTCCAAAATGCTTGTATCCATAATATAATATCGAATAGAAGTGTGTATTATTTCACGATAAACAAATGTAACATCCGCATTTTCTCCTCCTCGTACACAGAACATGTAGGCCACAGCTACGGGTTATTCTTACAAAACCCCACCGATAAATTCGTGTTTATCAAGTTCAAAATCCTGAAGAAAGAATTCTATATAAAATACGGTTATGAGTTTATACGTATGTATATGTGGGTATGTAGGTATGTGTATGTGTGTGTGTTTATGTGTGTGTGTATGGGTATGTATGTATAATACACATATTGTACTTGATATTAAAATAGTTATAGGTGTATTTGTGGAGTTAGTTTTTCGACTTATTTTAATTATATATAATATTTAGATTTATATTAAAAGTATATGATATTTAACTACATTTTTCATTTACTCAACTACAATATTATAATATTATATATATAGTATGCTAAATTTATAAAATACATTAATATATTAATATAGGACATTTAAATACCGATTTAACTATTTTATTTAATTATATTATTAAAGATGTCATATTCATATATATATATATATATATATATATATATATATATATATATGTACAAGTAAATAATGAAAATAATTTCTTATATCCTATTTTTCTTCATGATTTTAGAAGACACATTAACCTTTTACGGATGTAGAGCTAACAAACCCCCTCTATCGGACAATGGATTGAATGTTATAAACAGTCAAATATTAGTGATAACTAGGTCAGGTTTTAGCGATCAGACATACTGTACTGCTGTTCCCATTAATTTTCATTTGAATACATATGATTTGAAATCTCCTATAACGTTAGTATATACTACTACTACTACTACTACTACTACTACTACTACTACTACTACTACTACTACTACTACTACTACTACTACTACTACTACTACTACTACTACTACTACTACTACTACTACTACTACTACTACTACTACTACTACTACTACTACTACTACTACTACTACTACTACTACTACTACTACTACTACTACTACTACTACTATTACTATTACTACTACTACTACTACTACTACTACTATTACTACTACTACTACTACTACTACTACTACTACTACTACTACTACTACTACTACTACTACTACTACTACTACTACTACTACTACTACTACTACTACTACTACTACTACTACTACTACTACTACTACTACTACTACTACTACTACTACTACTACTACTACTACTACAACTATTATATATATAATATATGTTATTTGGTTAATTAACTATGATTAACAGAAAATACTATACGATGACCTTTGTACTGGAAATGGTTTACGACATATATAAGGAGTTCAACGAGATCGGAATCATGTTCAACGTAATCAAGGAGAACATACAATACGAATATATCATGATAAAGTAAGTGGAGGGTAGTGTATTAGTGTACTGTATAGTGACTCAGTAGTGTGATTGATCAACGAGTATACTCGTTGATCAATCACACTACTGAGTTATAATGCATGACTAATGTATAATATCATACTTTTTAAAATAATTAAATAAAGTGATATATATATATATATATATATATATATATATATACATTCTTATGAGTAATGGTTGATTTTTGTAGAAAGAAAGTTTTTCAGATGAATAAATAAATAGCGTATACGCTACATATATGTATGTATATTTAATTAATATATATATATATATATATATGTGTGTGTGTACAACTTACCATGAACAAATATATCCATGAAATATTATAAAATATCACTTTTTAATATTTGCTTTGTTTATTTCGGAAAATATTTTATTTTTGCTGTAAGCGTAAATATACATGTACTTTAAATGTTATAACATTAAGATTATACATATAATATAAATAAATTATTATAATCAGGCTTATACAAATTAATAACTTTATAAATGAACATATATCGATATATTTACATACATATATATCACGGTTATTCGGTTAATTTAAGAGGATACCTCAGGTCTATAATTTTTTAATTTATTATTTACTGTTTTTTTTTTTTTTTTTTTTTTTTTTTTACAAAAATCATATATTTATACTTACAAATATCATTAATGTTGTATTGAAATTTCGAAAAGAAATATGTATTAAAAATAATATAAAATGTATTTTTTTTGAAAATAGTATAAATAATAAAATAACATTTCGTATACATTAATAACATAATAATAATGACACCATTTAAATTTAAATCTAAAATTATTTTATAAATATATATTATAGTTTATATATATATATATATATATATATATATATATATATATATATATATATATATATATATATATATACATGTATATATATATATATATGTATAATATACATTTTATATATAATTTGTATATATATATAATGTCATAAAAACTGTACATGACAGCATTTATTCAGAAAATTATTTCTAACACACAAGTATATTGTAAATGAAGTAAAAACTTAAATTATTATGATAATTTTTAAATTTATTTTGTTTTAGCAGTATAATATATAGCTCTAATAATGTGTTGAGATATTTGTAATAACCAACTTTATATCCTAATTAATATCCTAATATATTCATTGGGATAGTGTTATTTATTTCAGGTAAAATTTGTATAGTTTAAAATGTAGATTTTTGGCATATTTCAAATAACAGTTCTAGGTATACATTCTTAATATAAGTGAATAAAATTAATGGAATTATTCCAAAATTTCAAACTGTTACAATATTTTGAATACATGCATATTTTAAATAACAGTTCTAGGTATACATTCTTAATATAAGTGAATAAAATTCATGGAATTATTCCAAAATTTCAAACTGTTACAATATTTTGAATACATGCATTGCATCCACACATGTTAAATTAAAAAGTGGGGTATCCCGTATAAATTAGTTGTTATGGTGTATTAAACCAAAACTATAAATCCTGATATATAAATATATATTTTTAATATTATATTAAATAATTAATTAACTTAAAACTTAATAAAATATATATTATATATATATATATATATATATATTATAATAAACGACAATTATTATTATTATTATATATAAATGTAATATTTCGTGTAGATATTTCAATGAGAAGTTATGCTTCCATTTCGGTCACGTGCACTTATACCCGGAAGTAAAGAGTACCGAGTTATGTAACAGCATGAAGATATTCTCCATAGTGAAGAATAACTACGGTAACTCACAGAAGATTACCGTAAAGGTAGGCTTATTTCATCATTATAGTTATAATTATATACCTATAAGTTATATGATATATAAGTATGAGTTATATACATATATATATATATATATATATATATATATATTTATATATATATATATAAATTTGCTTATATATTTACAAGCATTTTAATATGCACTATATAATATAAAAATCATGAATTGTTGTCAAATATTACCATATTTACTATATATATATATATATATATATATATATATATATATATATATATATATATATATATATATACATACAATTGTGTATACAGTTGAACATACATGGCCACGACGTATTCGTATACCTTCACGACGAGCTGATAGCCAGCAATACCATACAACAAGTAGTCAACGATAAGGTATCGCTTACTTCCGGTGTTATCATTCCCTCGCCAGTGATGAATATTCTACAAGTGAACGTCCCGGATAACAAGTTACAAGATGTCAAAGGTTATTGTGATAAACTATATTGATATATATTGATATATAACTTTATAATTAGTATATACTTTTTAGTAAACATTTTTTATTATAATACTATTTTTATTAAATATTTTTAAAAACTGTTTAAATATATCTACAAATAATTTGTTTGTGCTTTTTTCAAATATTTATATTTTTTATAGAATTATTTAAAAAAATATTACATACATTTATATTATTATACAGTTTTGGACCTATACGAATTATATTTGTATAGTTATTAACCCATATTTCAATACCATAAGAAATGTTAGATAAAAAAAAATAATCATATAATAAAATTAAGTTTATTTGAGAAAGAATAATTTTTAAAAAGATATATAATTTTCGATAATTTAATACATAACCAATCAATATGTAATGCATATTTAAGTTTGCTATCAAGAGTAATACCTACACATGTATAATAGTTTACTAACTCAATATCTCCATATTTGTTATACTATTCATAATAATTGTATTGAAATTAGGCAATATCTTGGTTTTCTCTATGTTCAATTATAGATTATTAATAGTGAACCAATGAACACGTTTACCTACACATAACTTCATATTTTCACTTATTTCATAATCAGAAATATCATATATAGATAGTGAGATTTTATCGGCATATACATTTAAATTGATGTTATCATTATCGTTGAAAATATTAGATGTATATTTATAAAAATAATAAAAAATAAAGCGCTTAACACTGATCCTCGAGGATAACCGTATCTTATGTATCGTTCGGATGATAAAGTATTGTTGTTATGATTTTCTATATAGTATACTATTTACGTAAATAACTTAGAAAATAGTTACGTGACATCTAAACCCACAGTATTCCCATATTTAGCAACATTGGATGATCTACTACACCAAGGGCCTTTTTGAGATCTAAAAATACAATAACTATTTTTTTATTTGTACTATGTTTGGAAAACAATTCTATGAAACCATATTTATTACTATTTATAATTTTATTTTTAATTATGAAATCTCTCATTCTATTGTGACTAATATTTTCAAATATTCGTCCTATTTGCGGTAATAAAGAAATATTTCTTTAATTTATTATTTTATTCTGTAATTACCTTTATATATGTTTTATAATCGCCAATTTCATTTGATTAGGGAACTATACTATATACCAACCATAAATTAAAAAGATTTATATTATATATATATATAAATTTATATATATATATATATATAATCTCGGAATATATATTACTATTCATTTTACTAAAACGTATATAATAATTAAATAACTAAAACGTATATCTTAGTTGTAAATGACTTTTCAAAACAATTTTGTGAAAATATCTGGAAAATGGATAATGATGACATTATTTATATCAAATCGCAAGAATTCCAGGATGATCATCCGTTTTGTATAGTTTGTATACATGTATAGTTTAATTTCTTTGCTATATTAATTTATAACATATATATATATATATTTTTTATAAATTAATATAGAAAAGCAATTAAACTATACATTATTTACTTTCATTATGTAAATCATAAATAAATTACTAATAAATCTAATATATATATATATATATATATATATATATATATATATCCAATATATTTACTATATCGTTAATTATAATTATATTATTTAGATGATAACATTATTTAGGTATGTTATATATTATATTATAAGTAAAAATACTATTATGATTAAATAATATCATAAAATAAATAATAATAATAATAATTAAAATATTTATTAGAAGTTTTAAATTGTACATATTTTTTCGTATGAAATATATAATAATTTATGTTATTTTCCTCTATCGGGCTTCAGATTAAGATCAATATATTTTCTATGCTGTCGCCCGATTTCCTATGATAATAATCTTACCTATTTATTTTATTTAGATACAACCTATTCAAAACGCAAATGACTGGAAATATTACGATATCAGTATAACTGTAAAATCAATACCGGTTAATAAATGAGATATTATATATATAATATATATATATATATATAAATATAATATAATAATAATACTAATATATTCAGAGTTGGCTTAAATATATATATATATATATATATATATATAAATATATTTATAGAATTGATTATTTACATTCCAATAAATTGAATTACTATAATTAAAACAGGGCTAGAAATAAAATGTTAATTTATAATTAACGTGATATAGGTTCCTATAGTTCTTATAGTTTCCTATCACTTTGATAAGTACAACTGTGCTTTATATACTAATGTAGTTGTATTCTATAGTATACTATACTACTATTAACATTACTCTCTAATTTGCAGAAAGTTATGGTACCATATATTAATAGGTATTCGGGAGATATTGGTATTATGTTTAATAGAAAAAATGACTTCACCGGGGACGTATTCTTGCTACTGTTAGTCGCAATAAATGTAATTTGTAAGAGTGGTTATTGTAATTGAATATTTGAACAATTGATAACATTATAATTATTATATATTTTAGTACAATTATATATTTTATTTAAAAGTATTATGAATATACTATTAATTAATTATAACTAAAAATAAAATAACTTATTATAAATATAATCAAAACTTTGATTACAAATTTCTCTAAGGATTTTTAATAAATTTAATAATATTTATGAATATATCATATTATATATGATTCATCTACCAGTCTCATGTATTCCAACTACTTTAATCATAACATTATAATTACTTTTATTAAAAACTATTAATATCTGGTATTAGCTTTTATGTATTTATATGTATTGACATTTTATTTAATAATAATAAAACATCTAGTTAGGATATATAATATGTATTCAATTAAACTATGTTTATATATAAACACACTTTTGCTACAATCTATAATATATATATATGTCTATGATATCATACAATAGGGTAAATAGTACATTTGGTTGTATAGAATATGGTGACATTGCAAAAAAAACATATAACATTAAAGGAAGTGTTATTTGTATGAATAAGTTAGAAGGCTTTACTTGGATAAATATAAAGGTAATATAAATATTATAATAATAACTTGTATACCGTATATATATACCCATGTACTATTATTATATTGTATATATTATTAGTTAACATAGTAATATACATGAGTATTATGTAGATGATTATAATCATGACGTCTGTGTGGCTCCCACTATATAACGGTTACTAATATCTACATATCTACCAAACAGGTGGAGGTAAGGTTATTTTTCGCTCAGATCATTGTAAACGGGAACAAGATGGCGACGGTGTCCACTGAACACGACTCGATTGACAGCGTGGCTTTGTTTACCCACAATCTAGCCACCGTCATCATGTTCAAAGACTACAAACTCACCGAAAAACAAACCAAGAGAGGTTATTTCATATACCTTTCGTACACATGTAGTAGATTGTAATTTTATAAATATATACATATATATATATATATATAGTATAAATATATATATATATATAATAATAATAATAATAATATTTATTAGAAGAATTTTAATAATAATTTTTTTTTCTGTTGAATTATAATAATATTTATATAATAATTTATTTTATATTATAATTACATTTCTGTTGTTATTGCCCATTATATGTATATAAATATTCCCCATACTATATTATATATATATATATATATATATATATATATATATATAGATAGCCTATACATACTTCGATCATTTGAACAGTATTGAACTACGTTTCGAAGGACTGTGTTGACAACAAAGTAACCATGGTAGACGGTTGGATATTGTTGAACTCTGAGGTTAACAATGCTAACAGATGTCGTACTATAATGGCGTTCCCGGATAAAGATATCGTAGCTTCTTCATCGACTCGAGGAGTAGATATATTGGATACGTTAGTTAATGATACTCCTATTTTATTATAATTTTTATTTAGCTTATTTCTTCGTATACATATATATATATCAACTAAATAATCAGCTAATACTGTAACCTATGCATCCTGTGAACTATTATATAGAATTGTTATTAACTTGATTTTGTATTAATTGCCATACTAACCTATATATTATATAAGCTAAGTAGTAAGTGCCATAAGTCTGTGCATTTTAAGGATTTGAAATTAGCTGATAAATTCCAAATATAATTATTTTGTTTTAATTGTAAGAATGAAATACAAATCAATAAAAAACCTCTACTGATACATATTATATTACATAAATAGGATTATAATATAATTTATTATGAAAAAACTTATTTTTTTTGTGGGCAAAAAGGTTAAAGTGGTTCATACAACATAATAGTAGGAGGCAATTGGAATACCTTTAAAAAAATGCACGTATGTATACTTAATATAACACCGGTGTAGGCCTATAGGCTATACCTTATGGGTAAACTGACACAGAACTGAAATAATTAACTATCGCTATTATCCATTATGTAAATACGTATTTCTTATAGGTCTCTAAAATAAAGCTCATAACTAATTCTATCTCTTAGGTTTATATATATATATATATATATATATATATATATATTCATGGATACATATATACGTATAAACTATACTATTAGTAATATTATATTACATTGGAGTTATTTCCTTACTATACTTTACAGTATTAATTCATAAAAATGAGTTTATAATTATATAATAATAATACAAAAATTAATTACTATGGATTTTGTTCATTAACAACATTTATAATAAATAAGACTACATATAATGTACCTTTAAATTATATTTTAATATTTATATGTTCACAATTACTATCCCTTTTATAAATAAATATCCTATATTTTCTATGTTAAATCCGGTAAAACTTAATAGTTTTCTTTCAATGATAATTCTTAATATTTTGACATGATATTTAGATCCTAGAATATATAGATACTAGATTATATTATTATTCATTAATTTTTCGGTGAAGCATTATATATTTCTGTATTTACAGGTACCAATTAGAAGTAACCATTAATGCTATGGGGAGTTCTCATTCCAAAAAGGATGACAATAAACCATCATTTGTATTCAATGCTGTCGATATTGACAACTACGATTTCATCGAATTTAAGTTAATTTATATATATATATATATTTTGATTTTTTTTGTAAAAAATATCATAAATTTTATAGAAATGCTAATGTGAATTAATAATGAATAATAAATCAGCAATTTGATATCATTAATATACTGCAATAATTAACTGATTAAATAACGCATGCAGGTTAGGTGAAGAGAACTGTTACCAAATAGGGCGCATGGAAGGCGGACAAATCACATATAACGAACAATTTCTGAGTTGTCCTGACAATATAACGTTAATAGGAAGAGAGGTTTACTATTAACTATTAATAGAAATAAACAAAGTGGCTCATGCGTAATAGATCATACCTGTTATAAGTTAGGTCATATACACACACCATAGATTTATAGTTTACATTATAAATCTATGACACACACACACAATTATATATACAATTATATTCTATAATAGTATTTATTAATTTAAATATGACGAATTAAAGCTAAAGTTTCAATTTATTTATATTGTCATTTAAAATTATTATTTATTTTATAATTGAAAAAAATCAATCGTATTAAAGTTTTACTTATTAAGTCTTACACTAATTATATATTACTATTCTTATTATTAATAAAAACAAAAAACAACACCATTAAAAAAACAAAATTCATTACAAGTATTTCTTTAATTATATGTTATTATTATTTAAAAAGAAAGTAAAATTTATAATTAGTTTTAGTATTATTAATTATTTTTTTTGTTATTTAAAATTAAATTTACTTTATAACTTAGTCAACCTTCTATATTGCATATCCTCGTTACATTTAGTTTAATCACTCTCTATTAATAAAGTTAAATTAACATAAAGTTTTATTTCTCTAAATTCATATTCTAATCATCTAAATCTGAAATTAGTTAAATATATTGATACAATTAACAATAATATTAATAATATTAATAATAGATTTATCAAAACATATCTATTATTAAAACTACACGGTATTAGGTTAAACCATAATATATCTAGTCTAGTATCTTACCTTCCATTTAACTATAGGTCAATTCGTTTCACATAGTTATCACACTTACCGCCAGGATTTCAGAGTTCATCTTCGAGTAAACTACGCTTCGGCGACAATCTGGATTAACAACGTCCTCGCAGTTCATTACGAACCGTTTTATCCGCTTAACCCTAAGGTTGGATTTACGATCAAGGAGGGGGACGTTTCCCTGTTTTCGAAACCCACGTTGATCAGTTTCCCGATGAATCAGTGTTCGTATGTCAACTAGCATATATATATATATATAACTTTAAAGGGTGTACAAATAAAAAATATATGGAATATTAAAATTGAATTTTTCGACCTCGTCATCATCGTATTGAGCTAAACTAAATACAATATAATAAACGTAAACTAATAATAAAAATATGATTAAAATATTAAAATAAAACTAAATAAAATATAATAAACGCAAAATAATATATATGTATATATATATATATATATATATATACGTGATTTATCAAATGCCAAGTATTGTGATAATGTATCTTCGAACCAATAGTCTACTAGTATTATTGTAAACGTACATTTATTATATTTAGTAAAAAATGTATTATATATTTTCAAAATAATTCAATTACATGCAAGATGTGAATTAACTATTCGTCACCAATTGGTAACATGTTGGTCACTAGTTTGTAACCAATTACAAACTAGATAACTAGTTATCCACCAATAATAAGTATACTATTATATAATATATTTTGTGTAATGATTTATTATTAGTATATATATACTATATATAATATATATATATATATATATATATATATATATATACTTTTCTAAGTGAGTATATTAATGAATTCTTATAGGAATACCTGAAATAGTAAAATAATATGTGAAATTATATTATTATATGTGTTCGCACGAAATATAAACTCAAATATATTATACGCATATGTGTGTGCCGATAATACATATGTATATATATATATATATATATATATATATATATATATGTATATATATATGTATATACAATAAATGTATAGTAGTATAGTAGTTAAATCTATTATATCACAATAATATCTGTATTTCTACTTCGACTATATCCTGACATATTAAACATCACGTTATCCACTACATATTTGATCTCTACATGACCTCTATAGCTGGTTCGTCGATTCTTCTTTCTAAGATACATGATTGCGTCGACGATAAACTCGTTTACAATTCCGACTCGAAATTCTACATGATGAGAAGCAAATACGATTCGACCTATGGTAAAAGTGGAGTATGTAGGGTGATATTCCTGGAGAAGTTACCTGGTCAGACAGTCAAGAGACAAGCGATACCAACTCTCCATTCTTACGATATATCCGTTAGACCATAACGTATGTTAAGTGTTCATCTAGGGGCATACATCTAATAGTGTAGAATTATGTTTAGTGGCACAACATTTTCATCGTAAAATTCACTTATATATCTAATATAAGAATAGGTCAATTAATTAAACTAATTAAAAAATATATATTTAAATTGAATATATATATATATATATATATATATATATATATATTTATGCAAAACGTATACTAAATAAGCAGAATTTTTATAATAACAAATATATAATACATGATTATTATTGATCATTTCATATACTTATTAATTAATTATTCAAATAGGTTTCTATATTCAGCCTATTAGAACAATCTACGAATAATGTCGGTTTCCCTGGAGTTATTTTTAATGTTCAAGATAAATTTAATTTCGATTTCATATTTTTTGGGTTATTATATTTATTATATATCTAAGTAAATATCAATTCTATATTAATTATAATACATATATGTTAAAATTAAATCAATATATTATCATTATGTATATATATATATATATATATATATATTTAAAAATGTTTTAAATGTATGCAAATAATTTCATATTTATTTATCTTAAAAAAAAAGGAAAAATTACTATTACTTTAACGCCATTTAATATTGTGATTACATAACTTTGATTACATCGTGATATCGCCTCGGTCAGATTGGATGAAACTTCACCTTGTTTTACTTTGGGGCACGTCCATAAGGATTTACTTTACAAACACTACTCACGAAATTGTTTACTAGGCAAACTCTCCAGTAGATATTGGTTCCACATTAAAATCAAGGTAAACTCTTGAGCAAGATTCACATACATTGATAGTAATTACAAGATATATTAATATATATAGAATACATATTTTCTATACAAATCAAAATAATTATATATAAAATATATATATATATATATAGTCATATATAGTCATATGACTGCCTGTATATCTTGATTGGATAATACATTAGACATACACATAGTATACTCTATGTAATACTATACATAGTATACTATACTTCCTATAGGAAGCGAGTTCTAGCTCCGTCCGGACCAATAAAATATGTTTAGAAGTGATCTTAAATAATTTTGTATACATAAATGATCGGATCTCTTTATAATTAGTGATGTCTTAACATGAGAGTAGCTTCGAAGGGACATTATAGTCATATGGTTATAAGTGAAAACTTTATCAAAGTTCACGATTGGGATGAAAGGACTCCACCAAATAAATAACAATAAGAATAAGAATATATATATAGATATATAGATATTTATTATGTTGTACTTATATCATTAATTTGATCTAATAATCGATACTTTAAAATAATTATTTAATATGCGTGTGATGAGATTCATGATGATTTTAGTGTTTTCTTTAAATTTCGTTTTATTATCATTGAATCATATTACTATAATTATTACATCACTATTACATCAAATCACTATTACATCACATCAATATTACATCACATCAATATTACATCACCTCACGATTACATAACATCAATATTACATAACCTCACGATTACATCACATCAATAGTACATCATATCACTATTACATCACATCAATATTACATCACATCAATATTACATCATATCACTATTACATCATATTACTATTACATCACATTACTATTACATCACATCACTATTCTGTATATGCGCTATTACCAGGTTCGAGGCTTTCTTAACTACGTGGAGGTAGACGGTGATGAGATAGTGGTGGGAAGACCTAACTTCTACCCCCCGACGATGAAAGGGGGCGTGATGATCATGAATGGATTAGGTACTAACCTTTACTTCCGTAATCTCACCTTGACCTCTATTACAGTTGAAGATATATACGAAGGTTATTGAACAACATTCGTTGTGATTTACTAATTCATATAATAAATAATAATACAATTTATAATCTAAATAATTATCATAAATTCTAAAAATTCAACATTATTTACATTTAAATTTCGATATCATATTTTTTGGATAATTATATTCAAAGATTTTGCGATTAAAGATGGTTCACTCCCTATCTAAGCTATGTAATTATTTTAATATAGTTCGCATACCAACCATGGGATGGAATCCATACTATGGATACATATTATTATAAGTATTTTTACGTATTATTATAAATTATATTTATTATTAATAATTCATAATGTAATTAATCTAATTATCAGACTAATATACTTGTGATAATATAATATATATATATATATATATGAATTATATTTAAAAATATATATTTTCACATTACGACATTTTCACTGTATTGGTAGTTTACATGTAAATAATAATGACCGAATTGATCTACTTTTTAACTTGAAAAATTCTGTAATTTTTTTATGAATTCACTTTTGATATATACAAATAATATTTTCACGGAACACTTATTTTCGATAATAACCGAATATTTAAGATACGAATAAATACATATTAGGGTATTTTTTTTCGAATTTACTTGTAAATCAAATAGATACGAAATCCAAAAATAGACTTTAGTTCTCCTACCCGTTGCATTTGAGCTGTGTCGTTTTATTTCAATAATTCGGTGGAGTGACTCATCTTTCCTTCGGTAAATAGTTGTTGTGTTTATTATAACTAATACATTTCTAAATCGCATCAAATACGTTCTTTATTGATGATATTTTATATTTTTAAGCTTATCTAGATATTATTTGGATACTATGATATGATTATAATTACATATATTAATACTATACTTAATATATATATATATATATATATATATATATGAATAATATTTCGAGTGATATTCCTTATTATTAATTTATAATTCGATTTATTAGTTTTAGATTTTTTGTATTAAATATTTAGTAATACAAATGTATATAAATAATGTATTAAAATATAATTAATATTATTAAACTTAACTTACTAATTTATGTATATACATATATGTATATATTTAAACATAATTAGATTAATTTAAATTTAAGAGTATAACCGCTTCTTGTATCATATATATATATATATATATATATATATATATATATATATATGTGTGTATCTGTAATTCTAAAATATTCAAATTGTATAAAATGTTTCATAGATCTTAAATTATGATATTTTATATATGCGTATGAAATTATTATGTGTATGTATTATTTTATAACAAGTTGGTCAATATGTATAATTATAATAAATATATTATTCCGTATATATGTTTTATTTACTATAATTATTTTAATATTTATAAACTTATTTTAAAAAGTATTGCTTGGAATGAAATAATATATGAACAAATAATTATTTACTTTGAAATATAGTAAAATATAACTATTTACTCTTTATGTTTGTCATACCTATAATAAGTAAAACTCTTAAGAATTTTGTTTATATTGTTGAGGATTTATTTAAATCATCTTTATTATAAATTTTAAATAGTATCTAAATTAAGCTTTTCATTTTTTTAGAATCATAACAAAATCTACAATTCATATATAAAATAAAAAATACTCTAAAAATAATGTGATATGTATGTTAATTAATAGAATAAACACTATTTAATAAATACAACTAATAGATCATTCTTTATTAAATATAATTCCGTAGTATTTTTAAACGCCTAACATTTTCCATATATCTTACATATCATTTTTCTATTTAGCTCGACCTCTTGAAATTACTAGTATTTATTTTTAAATATAATATATATTTAATAATATAAATATAAAGAGAAATTTTCACCATCATTATTATTAGCTAATTCTTTATATATGTATTACATATTATTAAATCATATATAATATATATTATTCAATATAAAAAATCATATCTTAAAATATATTTAATTATGGAGCTAATTTTATGTTATACAACAATTTGTCAATAAAATATCGTGACCACGTATTTTGTATTTATTTTAGTATTATCATGTTATTCCATATATATATATTTTATATATATATATATATATATATATATATATATTATATATATATATATATTATATATATATATATTATATATATATATATATATATATATATATAAATATATAATGTTATAATATTTATTATTGTAGAATCAACAGAATTCCAAGTTAAAGGTTGTACTACCACATTCGTACAGAAAACAGAAGACTTTTACGTTTTGGATTCTAATAACGTGAATATCCCCTTTCCATTCTGTCAAGCAATTTACAAACATACTATAGGTTAATACTATAGGTTAATATATAGGTTAATATTATTAACCCATGTATTAACTTAATACTATAGGTTATTACTATAGGTTATTACTATAAGTTATTACTATAAGTTAATACTTGCGATAATAATCATGACACACTTAGCTTATACGTACATTTGTGAGCATTACTAATTATGTAGGTATTTTAAATTTAATATATATATATATATATATATATATATATATATATATATCAAATTTCAATGTTTTATTACTAAATTAGACAATAATAATTATTATTATTACTATAATTTAATAAAAACTTATTAATTTCAATATCATAATTAAAATATAAAAATTATAATACTTTTTTGATATGTATTTAAATAAAATATCACCATCTATAATATATATATATATAATATTGTATATTCTAATAAAATATATACATGTTTGTTTTCATCTATTATGTGAATAAATAAAGAGAGCCATATTATAAATGATATATAGATATGTTAGTTTAAACTAATGAGTCCATGTTATTTTATCCAAATTATTAATTAGTTATTTTTTCAACAACATTATTAATTTATTAAATTAAAAAATAAAACATTCAATAGGAGTTGTTATCAATATATGCCAATGTTTTCAGTTTTTTTCGGTATTAGTTTATCTTAACAAGGACAATATTTTTTAATATTTTCCTTTAATTATATTAACGTATCAATATTTGTACATTACTAAAAAATGTTTGATAACAAATATAGGTTCTATGCATATATATATAGAATATATATATACCCTAAATATATAGCATACATTAATAACACATTATATAACATCGTAATAATACATTACATAACAAATAGTTTACGAGAGGCAGTTTGACATCAGCGTGATGTTGTACAATATCATGGGTATAACGGGTAATGAAAAATTCGGTAATATTGGTCTAGCGTTCAATATACATGATGACTTCAACTACCAATACGTATTATTCAGGTTATATATATATATATATATATATATATATATATATATATATATATATATATATATATATATATATATATATATATATCTATATTATAGTCTCACAACTTCTGCGATATATATATATATATATATATAAATTAACATTTATATATTTAAATGAGTCATCTATTTTTAAATATAAGTTCACATTACCCGACTTTCATCATTGTTTCGCCGCACGATCAGTGCTCATTATCGACGATATATCGATGATTATCGTGATCCTACAAAGTTTTAATGATTTTAAATAAATTATTGTGATCATCGGAACTTGTAATGAGAAGTAGACATTTTATAATTAAAAAATTATCCGTTCGCACGGGATTTATATTCAATAATAATAATCACAGGTGTAATTAATACACATGTTAATTTTAATACACATGTTAATTTGTATTTTATAAAACATATACGTAATTACAATATATAGTATGTTTATCAATTAATTAGCTAGATATGTATGCATTAAGTCACTATATTAACACACAACAATGTTAATTACATAATATATAGAATATTCTTCACTGGTGTGTTTTTTGTTTCTTACTTGAAAATAGATTATTTCATTTATTCCATTGTCAAGCTACAATAATCAAGCTACTAAATCTAATATGTGAATATAATATTAGTATATACTAAATACAAGGAATTCAGTTGATAATCAAAAATTAAACCAACCATTTTGATAACCTACAATATATTACATACATTTCAGGATCACTAATTATAGTTAACTATATGTATGTAGTATTATATAGTATTAATAGTATTATATACCATTCATGCAGTATGTAATTATATTAAACCATGTATTAACCATATTTTTTAAATATAAAAGAATATCCTATTACAAGCTCGTGGTTATAGTGAACTATATAAATGAAAGATTACGAGTTTGAATCCTGGAGAAAAATAACCACAATTACAATTTTTTTTAGAAATAAATATTGATTTAAAGTTTATTTAAATTTGTTTATTAAATTAATGAAATTTAAATAAATATATTAAATTAATTTAGATACAATAACTATATTGAATACCTTAATCACCATTAAATTATATAAAAAGTAGTATTGTTGATATAAATGAGAGGATTGGTATTGATTATAAGTGAAATTGGCTTTTATAAATTATACTGTTAATATAATACAAGTTTTATTATATCAAAATATATTTACAACATTTGCGAAGTAAAACAAATTTGTTTCACATAATATATTCCTATAATATTGCTTAACGTTATACAGGCATTTATAATATATAACACATTTTGTCTCACATGTATCATTTGAATGACACTTTATTAGTTCAAAATATTCTTTAAATTCATTGTTTCTACATTCTACTTTATCCTATTTTTCATAAGACAATTTTAGTTGTTAGAATAAATTTATTACTGGATACGCCAGTTTGTAGTTGTCACAAAATGAATATTATCTATACACAATAAAGCTGATACTTGTTATCATTTAAGAAAGTTCATATATAATTAAATGTATGAGTATGTATTAATAGAATTAATTAAAGTAATATAAAAACACACTATATATATATAAATATAAATTAAATTTAAATATGACGATTTAGATTAAATGACAAGCACAATTGTTTTGAGATTGGTATGATAATCAATAATCAGCGAAATATTACAAAATCTGGAACCTGTCCTAACGGTCCTCCAGCAGGAAGAATGTGGTTTAATGTTGTCGCCACAATGAAAAATAGGCATATAGAGGTTTTTGTATAATGTTTCATATTAATATATATATATTATATAAATTATCTCTACTATATAGGGGAAAGTAATCTAATACGGACACTTTAACAATAAATGGTCTCAACATTTTATGATTCATTATTTTTATTCAAGAATTACAATATATTAATATTATATGATTATAGATATTATTGTGATTTTAAAATTTTATTTAATCTTTTAATTCCATAGATAA